>CM046434.1:52496373-53096373 GCA_025506505.1 Flaveria sonorensis
AGAATAATAATGAAGTAGTAAGTTTATGGGAATCAAAAGAGACTGCTAATAAAGCTGTAGATGATCAAGCTGGTTTTTAATCTATTACGTAAAAACAATATCAATAATCACGCAATGATAAAAATACTTTGAAAAAATGGAGAACTTGAAGTTGATAAAGAGGATGCTACTATTGCTAATAAGGAGGATGGTGCAAACAAAGAAGGAGGAGCGGAAGTTGATGGTGTAAAACAGACACCGATTAATGTTGAAGGTTAGTTGATCAACTAATAACTGATATTATGCATCAAACTTTGCAAAAAATATCAAATACTAATAAAAATGTTGAACAAAATAGAACAAGCTGAAGCTAGTGGTGATGCTGATAAAAACAAGGAGCTTACAGGGAATGAAAAGGATGTTGTTGATGATCAAGCTGGTAAGAGATTAAAAACACTCTTATCTATGTTTAATCTATTACGCAATAACAATATCAACAATCATTCAATGATAAAAATATTTTGAAAATTAGGAGAGGAACTTGAAGCTGATAAAGAGGATACTGCTACTGCTGATAAGGAGGATGGTGCAAACAAAGAAGGAGGTGAGGAATTCAGGGGTCTTAAAGAGACAACAGTTTATGATGAAAGTTAGTTTTCCAAACATAACAAATACCTTTATTACACAAAAAACAATATCGAAAATCATGCAAGATCAAAATACCTTCTTAATAACTCAAAGCATAATTGATCAATAATATAATTTATTATGTAATAACAATATCAACAATCACGCAACGATAAAAATAATTTGAAAAACAGGAGAAGAACTTGAAGCTGATAAAGAGAATGATACTATTACTGATAAGGTGGATAGTGCAAACAAAAAAGGATGTGAGGAATTTAGGGGTCTAAAAGAGACAACAGATTATGATGAAGGTAAGTTTTCCAAACACAACAAATACCTTTATTACAGAAAAAAAAATATCAAAAATCACGCAAGATCAAAATACCTTTGTAGGACCGGTGAAAGGAGGTCAATGCAATAGTTTCACAATGTTTAAAGAGTGTTAGAACACTTAATAGATTAAATAGGGAATTTGTCTTATGATGAAACAAAGAACACAAGTAAAGAACAAGCACAAGAACAAGATAATATGGTTTTCAAGAATGTTGTATATTGCTCTCAAGTTTTTACAAAGTGTTACAAAGCTTATCTGAAGATACAAGTACTTGGTATACTTTATACTACATCCTACAGCCGACCATACTTTGAAGGCCAGCTGGAAACACTAATCTAGACAACAAGATCAATGTAGAGTCAAAAGGCTGATTGTCTTTTGACTAGTGACTATGACATGTCATAGCTCACATCCTAATATATTACAAAAAAGATAAAAGTACAAGATTAGAAAGTTACAGACAAAAGACCTTAATCTACAGTTTGACAAAAGTAAGGACTTTTCACCAACTCATATAAGTTGGTGAGTCTTCAAAAGTGGCAGCGGAAAGTTGTCCAGCTTTTGTGAAAAGGTGATTTAGAAAAAGCATGTCTTCTCTGTCTATGGAAGAAATTAGTCTTTGGCTTCAGAAGACTTTGTCTTTGAAGTTTCAGAAGACTTCATCTTTGGCTTCGAAAGATATGGTCTTTTGGCTTCAGAAGATTTGATACTTAGTATAATTCACTGAGTTATATCAAATCTTCTGAAGTAACTTCCTTGTACTTCACATGTGAATGCTGAGAGCACTTTGGTTGCATCAGCCTCTAAGTGTGTAAGGAATACACTTAGAGGCTGATTCAAGCAAACAACAACCAAGAGCTCTCAGTATGCAGAAAAGAAGTACAAGGAAGTTACTTCGGAAGATTTGATATAACTCAGTGAACTATGCTAAGTTTCAAATCTTCCAAAGCCAAAAGACCATATCTTCTAAAGCCAAAGATGAAGTCTTCCGAAGCTTCAAAGACAAAGTCTTCTGAAGCCAAAGACTGATTTCTTCTGAAGACAGAAAAGACATGCTTTCTTTGAATCACCTTTTGACAAAAGCTGAACCACTTTTCGCTACCACTTCTGAAGACTCACCAACTTATATGAGTTGGTGAAAAGTCCATGCTTTTGTAAACTGTATATTAAGGTCTTTTGTTTGTAACTTTCCAACTATGTACTTTTATCCTTTTTGTAATAGATAAGGATGTGAGTTTTGGCATGTCATAGTCACTAGTCAAAAGGCAATCTGCATTTTTGACTCTATATTGATCTTGTTATCTTGATTAGTGTTTCCAGCTGGCCTTCAAAGTATGGCCAGCTGTAGGATGTAGTATAAAGTGTCTCAAGTACTTGTATCTTATTTCATGCTTTGTAACACTTGTAAGAACTTGAGAGCAATATACATCATTCTTGAAAACCAAATTTGAGTGTTCTTGTCCTTGTTGTTTTACTTGTGTTCTTTGCTTCATTACCATCTGTTTCCCAATTTGATTTGCTAAGTGTTTCATATCTCTCTAACTTGTGAAACTATTTCATTGACCACCCTTCACGGTCCTGTAATTGGTATTAGAGCTTTTCAGACTCTTGATTGTAAGATCTCGCCATCTTTGATCACTTCAGTTTCATAAAACATTTATCAACTCAAATGGCAGCTCTTTCTAAAGCTGATATGAAAACCGATACTATGACAAAGTCTCCACTGATCACTCCTGATGACTTTGGTACTTGGTGCCAACGTATGGAAGGGTTCATCAAGTCTCAAGATAGCAGGATGTGGAGATCTGTTGTCGAAGGATCTCACATCCCATGCACCTCTTCAGCCACTGCTAGAGGTGGCATGATACCAAAGGAAATGGTTGACTACTCTAAAAAAGACTGGAAAAGAATAGATGTAGATCAAAAGGCTATGACCGTTCTTCAAACTGCTCTTCCTAACTCCATTTACAGAGGCTTTAAGAAGTGCAAGACTGCTAAGCAGCTCTGGGATGCACTGAAGCTGGTGTATGAGGGGTCTGAGGAAGCCAAGGAGAACAAGAAGGATATCATGAAGCAATAGTTTGAAAAATTCACCTACAAGACAGGTAAAACCATAACTCAACAATACTTCAGGTATGTTGAGATTGTGGACACTCTAATGGATGTTGGAGTAAAGCTTGAGAATATTGACATAGTGAGGAAGTTCATATTCTTTCTTCCCAGAAAATGGAATCACTACTGTGTGGCCATCAAGAGAACTGAGAATCTCTCTAGTCTTACTCTCACAGAGCTGTATGGTATCCCTAGTGGTTACCAGATGTAGATGAACTTACAAAATCCATCAAGCAGCTCTTCCAATAATCAGTAGAGTTCAGCCCTTCATGTGGTTGAAAGGGATAGCATTGAACCACAACATCATCTTATATGCTTCCCTGAAAACTCACAAAAGGGTCCTTTCATCACCTTCCCCTAGACACCAAGGGAGAGCTACATCCAAGGAAGCCTATTCCAAAAGACAAGCACTGCACAAGCCTTTGTGTCTACTGATGAAAGTTGTGGCAACTTTCTTTTTACTCGTGAAGACTTGAACTGTATCTATCCAGATGATCTATAGTACATAGAAATAGTCGAGCTGATGGCTCTTCTCACTCACAGAACCTAGAAGTTCTACAAGAAGATAGAAAGTTTCCCAATAATGTGGCCAATGGAAAGTTTGGACTGGACAAAAGCAAAGTGAAATGTTACAACTGTAACCAAATGGGCCACTTTGCTAGAAAGTGCTAGGCACCAAGGAATAGTGGTGGCCAAGCACAAACCAGACCAAACTACACTGATGCAGCTCCAAGAACCGAGAAGCCAAGCTAGCCCAAACAACATGCTGTTATTGTTATTGAAGAAGGAGGCTTTGACTGGAGCTTTCAGGTATAAGATGCTTCTCCAAACCAATCAATGATAGCTGATCATGAAGAAGCTAAGGTATTAGAACATCTTTGTACCCGTGAATGCATTGCAAAAGTTAACATGTATGGGTCCTATAATTTGGAAGTGAGATCTGACCTTGCATCCTTGAGTATTTTAAAAGCTGATTTTAAAAGAGCTGAAAATGATTATAAACTTCAAATAGAAGATTTAGAGAAAACCATTTCAACTCTTAAGCATGAGCACACAAATTACAAGACTCAAATCAAGGATCACATTACCAAATTAACTGAATGCCAAGCTGAGCTTGTGATCAGCAAAGCTAAGGTAGAAAAATGTGTTCTTGAAGAGAAAACCTTCAAGAACATAATATCTTCATCCATGCATGCAAAGATTATTTATCAGAACAGGCAAGGATTAGGTTCAAGTGAGATAGCTCCTCTACACACATTACTATTTGTAAGATCTCCAAGGTATGGAACTTGTCAAGATGAGCTGCCCTCAATAGATCCCATTCAAGAAGAGGATGAAGATGAAAAAGGAGATAGTGAAGGATGAACTTGAGGTGAGTGATATCCTAAAAAGGGACACTGTTTTTCTGGGGAGAAGAAAGAATCAAGGATGACCAAGTCTGCAAGAAAGAACTTGATCAGGTCAGCTAAAAGAAAGCCAAGAAAGTTCAAGAGATCAAGACTACTTTCAACTCCAAGGAAAAGCAGGCCTTCATCTCTGCTGGATTTGAAGTAGTAAAGACTGAGGACTAAACCATGGACTCTAGTACTAGGAGTCCTAGTTCATATCCAAATCATCCTAATTCAGAGAACAAGGCAGATAAAATATGCACCACTGCTGCATAGCTTGAACCATCCAGTTCCAAGAGCAAGCCTCATCCTAAGAAGACTACTGCATCATCTAAGAAGATGAAGAAGGAAGTGGAAAGTGATCAAGCTCAGCCTCCCACTCAAAAGAAGATTATTCTTATAAATATACCAACTAAATGCATCATGTGTGGTAGTACTTCTCACTTTGCCAAGGATTGCATCTACAATCCCAAAAGTACTGTCCACATGAACAAGAAGAAAACTTCTGAGAAGAGTAAGAAGAAAACAGCTTCGGAAGGAAAATCTATTCTTTTCGGAAGCTCCAAAATGAAGAAGAAGATAAGTGAAAACTTACCTTCGGAAGAAATTTTGGTCTCGGAAGAAAGGAATGCTTCCGAAGTACTGAAGTCTACTACAGTGGATGCAAAAGCTTTCGACGGTCCAGTCTCCAAAACTTCCAAAGTTATCAAAACTTCCGAAGTGTTGAAGGTCATGTCTAGTCTTCCAAAGATGGTGTGGAAGATGAAGGAAGGCCATATGACTGAAGGTTCTTCATCAACAACAGCAAATGATCCTCAGAACCTGCATATATGATCAATTACTGTTGCATTATCTTCTTTTCACTTTAACAAGCCCAAGATCAATGAGGCTTGGGTTTACAAATGTAACTAACCATCTCTTTTTGTTCAGGAACAACTAAAGACTGAAGGAAACGTATGGATCATTAACAATGGTTGTTCCAGGCATATGACAGGCAATGGCTCTTTGCTTCAAAACTTTGAAAGAATTGATAGAGGGCCAGTTAGTTTTGGAGGAGAATATGGTGGTTACGTTACTAGAAGGGGCAAGGTCACAAATGGTAAGCTCAGCGTTGAAAAGGTAAACTTTGTCAAGGAGCGTGGGTACAATCTTCTGAGTGTATCCTAATTTTGTGATCATAGATACAACATGCTCTTTACTGAGCATGAGTGCATTGTTCTCAAGCTTGGGGTGGTCATTCCTTAAGAGCATATCTTGCTCAGAGCCCCCAGGAAAGGGAACATGTATAAGATAGACTTGCAGGAAACATCCCCTTCAGGAGAAGTTTCTTGCTTTCTATCTAAGGCCAATAGTGATGAGTCTTTCCTTTGGAATAAAAGAATGTGCCATGTAAACTTTAAAAAGATGAATAAATTAATTAAGAATGATTTGGTAACTGGAATGCCAAAGAAAGAGTTTACAAGTGATGATCATTGTGTTGCATGCCATAAAGGGAAGCAACATAAGGTATCTCATAAGCCAAAGGAAATGAACTCCATCACTACACCCCTACACTTGTTACATATGGATCTCTTTGGCCCCACCAGTGTAATGAGTTTAGGAAGGACCTCTTATTGCTTGGTGATCACAGATGACTTCACAAGATATACTTGGGTCTTCTTCCTTAGAACTAAGGATAAGACCCCTAAGATCTTGAAGAGTTTCATTTTGAAAATTAAGAATCAATATGATCATAGGGTCAAGATCATAAGATGTGATCAAGGAACCGAATTTGTCACACCCTCAAAATCCACGTGCGGGGTTTTACCGCGAGGCGCGTGACATACCAGAATCTCAGTCATTAGTTACATAGAACGACTCTATATGAACTAACATTCAAAATCAGAGTTTAACTTTAAAACATGCGGAAGCATTAAATAAACAAGTAAACCCAAAACAACGTAACATGATTTAAAATGCGCAAACATACGCGCCCAAGTATTATGCAAAACCAAAACACGTTGTTTAAACAATCATAATGCAAAACAATGTTTCATAACGTGCTGACAAACACCACGATGCTGACCCGTGTGACGTGCTCCTAGGCAATAGCAACCTTAACCTGAGAATAGCATACTAAAAGAGTCAACACAATGGTTGGTGAGTTCAAGAGTTTGATTTTAAACATAAACCAATAACAGTTGCAAAATATAAGATGTGTATTGTAATAGATAGCTAGTCTATAAACAAATAGTAATAATCATAGCGATTTCATGATTGAAGCTGACTGTGTTATGTTTGTTGCCTCCTGCCACGACATACCAGGTCGTGACAATGTTCGTTAGGACAAAATTGTACCCGTTTGACCTCGAGTCACACAGGTGGGGCTCGTCAGACCCAGTAGTACTACCAAAGATTTCCCGCTAATCATCATTATTAACAATTCGAAAGTGTGAAGACTTTTATGGTAATCAACACTATAATATACTATACACAACTTATCATGATAAAGCGTTTGTAAAACTAGTACGCTATCTCCCCCAAAAGAGAGTATGTAAAAGAGTGGGGCATGAACTCACCTGATGCGCGTAAGAAATTACTTAAGGCTTAACTTGACAAGAAAGAGTGGATAGACAACTTACAGAAGTCACCTAGAACAGGCAAGTACATAAGTACGTGTACGCAGAATCATAATGAAACACTAGGTGCTCTATAAACCCAAAGAACTCAAGGTTTTAGAAAGACAAGACACATTTGACCCAGTTGACCCGTTTGACCCGTTGGTGACATTATAGGTGAAATTTCATTCAAACAAGCATAATAGTACATCACACATGATTAACATACAAACTGATTTCATGTAACACTTCATTACCCACATGTACTACCAAGATCATCATACAACCAGATATCATACAAGTCATGCGAATCTCAAACAATTATCATGCTCAACATAACTACAACATAACCAAAGCACCATACGTAGGATCAGATCATGCACAACATGCCATGTGAAGCCACTCACGACTTCACACCCTAAACCCTACCAATCCTACTAAGTAGGGACCTTAGATTCGCACGCGTGTATGATGATCATCAACATACCATTTAACAGAAATCATATCATCCAAAATGTTCAACCATGATCAACCACAAACCAACAATAGTCCTAACATACCCATATGACCCATTACCATGAATTCCCACAAACAGGCCAAATCAGATAACTAACCAACTAAACATTCATACAACCCAAACAATACATTCTACCACCTTAGAAATCATCCATGAACATGCTAACATGATCCTAATGTCCCAAACATGTTCAAATCCTCATACTCAAGAATTTGTGCAAATAAAGTTTCCCTTTTGGGAAAGCACATCCCAAAATCTATCAAACATCCAAGACATTCATGGATTCATCAATAATATACCAGTTCAAGCTCATGATAACATCTAGACATGATCAACAACATCCAATTATCACAATTCATCAACCTTCATAGCCAAAAGTTACTATCTTTAGTAAGACATGAACTACAACATTCATTCTTGGAATTCT
This sequence comes from Flaveria sonorensis, assembly GCA_025506505.1. Classification (NCBI taxonomy): domain Eukaryota; kingdom Viridiplantae; phylum Streptophyta; class Magnoliopsida; order Asterales; family Asteraceae; genus Flaveria; species Flaveria sonorensis. Next base: position 52,504,355 of record CM046434.1, read on the forward strand.
AGCATTCAAATCAACAATCTAACATCCAATTATCATCACAAACACATCAACAACATCAATTCATCATCAAATTACCATATCCATGCAAATAAAGTTATTATTATTGGTAACCTATGAACAACGCATCAAAATCATAGCTTTCTTGCATAAACTACGTAAACTAGCATCAATCTAACCTAACTAACATCACAACATCAACAACCAACACAAAATCGACATCCAATTTCAGATTTCGAACTAGGGTTTCGGCCACAATGAAAAACCATGAAAAACTTGTAAAAATCTAACCTTTAAACGTGTAATGGACAAGATTTGATGCTTCTAACGTGTTGTATTGCTTGGAATCAACCAAAATCGACCACCAATTGCTTCTCTTGCTTGGATTTCGAAGTGTGTGTGTGTGTTTGAGGGTGATCGCGGCCATAGGGAACGTGGGGGATTAGGGTTTGGGTTTTGTTTTTATTTTTTTTAAGTTTTAGTTTTAGGAAATTACACTTAATCTCCTTTGTTTATATTTTATAAAAACTAAGCTTTTAAACACTTTTTAAAAGTTTTTAACTTACTAATATAAACATTATTAATCAACAATAATAATCATATGCATTATTTTCACTAGTCACAAAAATACACGAGTTAAATACACACATTTCCACGTTATGCGATAAAATTCACAAATAATATTTAAACCGCATAAGCACAACCAATAATCCACATAGAAATTATAGTTTAACATTATTAATTATTATTAAGTCACCAACGTTCAACGACAACTAGTGTGTGCTCACGACACGTGTATGCAAGACTTAACGAAACTAACGGAGTTTGGTAACGGAAAATTACCTTATGTCACATTATCCCCATATTGAAAGAATTTTCATCCCGAAAATTGCGTTACATGTTGAGTATTCCATCACTGGTCTACTGCATTGGCACAAAGTAATCGAAATCGAGTGAGTTTCGGATTAGTTGTCACATCATCCCCATGTTGAAAGAAATTTCGTCCCGAAATTTAAACCAGTACCTTCGCCGGCTGACATCGTCTTTTCGAATAACTGAGGATACTTAAGCTTCATTTGGTCTTCATGTTCCCACGTGAATTCTGATCCACGTCTCGAGTTCCAACGAACTTTGACAATGGGCATCTTGCTTTGCTTAAGTGTCTTCACCTCACGATCCATCACTTCGACCGGTTCCTCGATGAAGCGTAATTATTTGTCTACTTGAACTTCTTCCAGCGGTAAGACCATCGTTTCATCCGTTAAGCACTTCTTCAGATTCGAAACATGGAATAAATCATGGATTCCACTTAGCGAATCAGGTAGGGCTAATCGATAAGCCACTGGACCTATTCTTTCCAAGATCTCAAATGGTACAACGTATCTCGGATTTAGCTTTCCTCGCTTACCAAACCGAATCACGCCTTTCCATGGTGAGACTTTCAATAAGACTTTGTCACCAACTTGAAATTCTAGAGGTTTCTGTCGCTTGTCAGCATAACTTTTCTGTCTGTCGCGCGCTGCAGCCATACGATTCCTTATTTGTACAATCTTTTCAGTAGTCTCGTGTACTAACTCAGGACCCGTTAGCTGGCTATCACCAATTTCAGCCCAACAAACTGGTGATCTACATTTTCTCCCATACAACGCTTCGAAAGGTGCCGCCTTTATGCTAGTGTGATAACTGTTGTTGTAAGAAAATTCCACCAATGGTAGGTGAACTTCCCAGTTATTCCCGAAGTCAATCACACAAGCACGTAACATGTCCTCCAAAGTCTATATAGTACGCTCGCTTTGACCATCAGTCTATAGATGATAAGCAGTACTCATATCCAATCGCCTTCCTAAAGTTTTCTGTAATGACTGCCAGAAGTGCGATGTGAAACGAGCATCGCGGTCACTTGTCCATTCCTCTTAAGGATTCGGAACCAATGTTTTCTGCTTTCAAGGCTTTCGTCTAAGCCTCTCGGATTTGTTTCGGTAACTGTGTGCTAATGATAAGCTGCAAAGCTCGCACACGTCGAGGCTTAGCAGTTTTTTTCCTACTCAGCGCGTCAGCGACTACATTTGCTTTCCCCGGATGATATCTGATGGCATAATCATAATCGTTCAATAATTCCACCCAGCGTCTTTGCCTCATGTTCAACTCCTTTTGCTCAAAGATGTGCTGAAGACTCTTATGATCGGTGTAAATAGTGCATTTGGTACCATACAAGTAGTGTCTCCAGATCTTTAAGGCAAAAACTGCTGCACCCAGTTCCAAGTCATGGGTGGTATAGTTCTTCTCATGAATCTTCAACTGTCTAGAGGCGTAAGCTATCACCTTATCCCGCTGCATCAGGACGCATCCAAGCCCTTGAATGGAAGCGTCACAATAGACTACGAAATCATCACTACCATCCGATAAAGCTAATATTGGTGTGCTACACAATTTCTGTTTCAGAAACTGGAAAGTAGATTCCTGACTCTCACCCCATTTGTATGTTGTTCCCTTGTGAGTCAAGGCTGTGCAATCTTAGAGAATCCTTCGATGAACCGTTGATAATATCCCATTAATCCAAGGAATTGTCGTATCTCACTTGGTATCTTAAGAACAGACCAATTCTTTATCGCTTCAATCTTTGCAGGATCAACATGTATTCCCTTCTCGTTGACAATATGACCCAAGAATTGCACCTCACGTATCCAGAAATCACACTTAGAAAACTTTGCGTACAGTTGTTCCTCTCTAAGTAATTCCAAGATTAAACGTAAGTGCTTCTCATGTTCTTCCTTAGTCCTTGAGTATATCAGTATGTCATCAATAAAGACGATAAAAAACTGATCAAGATAGGGTTTGCACACACTGTTCATGAGGTCCATGAATACTGCTGGTACATTCGTCAACCCGAATGGCATGACCAAAAATTCATAGTGACCATATCGTGTACGAAAGGCAGTCTTCGAGATGTACTCTTCTCGAACTCTCTGCTGATGATACCCAGACCTTAGATCAATCTTAGAGAAATAGCTTGATCCTTGCAGTTGATCAAACAAATCATCTATACGAGGTAAGGGATATCTATTTTTGATCGTGACTTTGTTGAGTTCCCTATAGTCAATGCACATTCGAAATGTACCGTCCTTCTTCTTGACAAATAGAACTGGCGCTCTCCAGGGCGATGAACTCAGTCAGATAAACCCTTGATCCAACAGCTCTTGTAGTTGGGCGGATAATTCCTGCGGTTCGTTCGGAGCTAACTGGAAAGGTGCTCTCGCAATCGGAGCGGCTCCTGGAGTCAACTCAATTTGGAATTCAACTTTACGATGAGGCGGTAATCCAGGCAGGTCTTCCGGAAACACCTCGGGAAACTTGCGAACTACGGGGATATCCTCTATCTTCTTTTCCTCAGTCTGTTTATCTGTGACGAGTGCCAATATGGCCAGTCGACCCTTTCGTAACAACTTCTGTGCCTTCATGAACGAGATGATGCCTATCACTGCACCACTCCTATCACCTCTGACCGTAAGGACTTCTTCGCCAATAGGAATCCGTATGATCTTCTTGTGGCATATGACTTCCGCTTGTTTACCGGAAAGCCAATCCATGCCTACTACTACATCAAAACTTCCTAGTGTAACAGGCATGAGATCTTTGGCGAATGTATGACCAGCAAGCTCTATATTGCAGTCTCTAAGAATATGCATTACATGAATCTGTGTACTGTCAGCCAAGTCTACGGTGTATTTAGATTCTAAGGCTGAGGGCATATCACTTAAAACTTAGTGGACATGAAACTTCTATCGGCTCCGGTATCAAATAATACGGTAGAAAAACGACCATTAACCGAAAATTTACCAGTTGCCGTTGTAGGATCGTTTAGAGCCTCACCTGAGCCAATGACGAAGGCTTTTCCTTTGGCTCCATTGTTGTTATTGCGTCCATTGTTGTTGCCATTACCGTTGTTGTTGTTGTTGCCGCTGTTATTGTTGCTGTTGTTGCCATTGTTGTTGTTGCCATTATTGTTGTTGCCATTACCATTCCTTCTGAGTTGGGGACAGTTGCATCTGTAATGGCCTTCTTTTCCGCACTCGAAACAACCTTTCGGGGTTTCTTGTGATTGTTGAGGCTTCTTCATCAGTTACCCCGGTAGTCTTTGGCTGCATGACCAATCTTCCCACAACGTTGGCACTTGAAATTATCACATCGACCCACATGGTGGTAGTTACACCGGTTTCACTTCGGCTGTCTTCCGCCATACCCACCAGGTCCTTGATTTGAGGGAGTCGCCTGGTTGAAGCTTCGATTGTTATAGAACCTCCGTTGCTGTTGCTGACTTTGCTGTTGTTGTTGAGGTTGAGATTGGCTGTTGGATGACGATCCCTTGTTGCTTGAACCATCCCACTTGCGTTTATTGTCGGGCACGCTTGCCACCACGCCCCGCTTAGGTAATCGTCCTTGCTCGACTGCTTGATCAGTCAGCCTGTGGGTTGTTCGGATAGCTTGTTGTATGGTAGTGGGGTTAGAGGCAGTTACCATACTTTGAATTTCGGGCACCAATCCCCGTATATAATGCTCAACCCTCTTGTGCATTTCATTCACCATCCCCGGGCATAAAGTGGCTAATTCGTGAGTACGGGTCATGTAGGCTTCAATCTCTGAGCCTTGCATTTTGAGTTGCCAGAACTCAATCTCCAGTTTTTGCACCTCATTGCGGGGGCAATATTCTTCAGTCATGATTTCTTTGAATTCATCCCAAGGTAGTTCGTTGGCTATAGCTTGACCCAACATTTGAACCTGGGCGTTCCACCAGGAAAGTGCTGCGCCTTCCAACGTCCCGGTGGCATACTTCACCTGATCAGCAGGCGGGCAGTTGCATTTTGCGAAGACAGACTCCGTCTTCTCAAACCACCTTACAAGCCCCACAACCCCTTCCATCCAGCTGTAGGTATGGGGTTTACAGTCCATGAAGGACTTATAGGTACATGGTGGTGGTCCTATTTCGATAACCCAAACATTAGTCAGATATCCTAGACAAATAACTAGGATAATTAGTTTAACCTCATATTATCATTTCCTGCTGGTTGTCCCGGTTGGGCAGCAGCCACTGCCGCCTAAACATGTTCGTTGATTAAAGCAGCCAATTCCGCAGGAGTCATGTTTATGGCTCCGGTACCACGGCCTCCTCTAGGGCTTTCTCGTGGTACTCCTCCTCGGGGTCTTCGGTAGGTGCAGGAGCTATGGCAATCTGGAGTGCTGCTAGCTATGCCTCTAGATCAGTAAACATATCGTTAGCCATCACCTCCCGCTGCTCTAGTGCATTCACACATCCCGTAAGCGCTCCCACGCCGTCAGCCATCGCATAACACCCATTAAGGGTTTTCCCATGTTGCTCCTCTTGCGTATCCACTTGTTGTCGCAGTTCTCCATTGCAGCCACTAGTGCAGCAAAGGCTTGCTCTTGAGGAATATCCAGGGTAGGGAGTGTGAGAGATGGGGTAGCTGTCGACGACCTCGTTAGTGGACGGGTAGAGGCTATCGGTGGTACTTGCTCCCATCATATGCCGTATGCAGGTAGAATAGTAATCCCAATTTCATGGAGGATCACGTTCAGGTATCGCGTACGGTTGATCCCAATCAACTTCTTCAGATGGATACTGGTGTCGTGGCCAGTCCGATCTACTGTCCGGTACAGGTGAGTAAGGAGGTGACTCAGATCTCGCGGGTCTCTTACCCAAGTCACGCGACGACGATGCCATGCTGCGAAGTACGTGATGCGTATGCCAACGAGTATACAGTAAGGAGAGTAAGCGACAAGTAACTAACAACTGTGTGGTTATAGTCTAGTGTGTATGCAACCTAGTTCCCTATAACCAATGGCTCTGATACCAATCTATCACATACCACGAGGCGCGTGACTTACCAGGATCTCAGTCATTAGTTACACAGAACGACTCTATATGAACTAACATTCAAAATCAGAGTTTAACTTTAAAACATGCGGAAGCGTTAAATAAACGAGTAAACCCAAAACAACGTAACATGATTTAAAATGCGCAAACATACGCGCCCAAGTATTATGCAAAACCAAAACACGATGTTTAAACAATCATAATCCAAAACAATGTTTCATAACGTGCTGACAAACACCACAATGCTGACCCGTGTGACGTGCTCCTAGGCAATAGCAACCTTAACCTGAAAATAGCATACTAAAAGAGTCAACACAACGGTTGGTGAGTTCAAGAGTTTGCGTTTAAACATAAACCAATAACAGTTGCAAAATATAAGATGTGTATTGTAATAGATAGCTAGTCTAAAAACAAATAGTAATAATCATAGCGATTTCACGATTGAAGCTGACTGTGTTACGTTCATTGCCTCCTACCACAACATACCAGGTCGTGACAATGTTCGTTAGGACAAAATTGCACCCGTTTGACCTCGAGTCGCATAGGTGGGGCTCATCAGAACCAGTAGTACTATCCAAGATTTCCCGTTAATCATCATTATTAACAATCCAAAAGTGTGAAGACTTTTATGGTAATCAACACTATATTATACTATACACAACTTACCATGATAAAGCGTTTGTAAAACCAGTACGCTATCTCCCCCAAAAGAGAGTATGTAAAAGAGTAGGGCATGAACTCACCTGATGCGCGTAAGAAATTACTTAAGTCTTAACTTGACAAGTAAGAGTGGATAGACAACCTACATTGGTCACCTAGAACACGCAAGTACGTAAGTACGTGTACGCAGAATCATATTGAAACCCTAGGTGCTCTATAAACTCAAAGAACTCAAGGTTTTAGAAATACAAGACACATTTGACCCAGTTGACCCGTTTGACCCGTTGGTGACATTATAGGTGAAATTTCATTCAAACAAGCATAATAGTACATCACACATAATTAACATACAAACTGATTTCATGTAACACTTCATTACCCACATGTACTAGATCATCATACAACTAGATATCATAAAAGTCATGCGAATCTCAAACAATTATCATGCTCAACATAACTACAACACAACCAAAGCACCATACGTAGGATCAGATCACGCATAGCATGCCATGTGAAGCCACTCACGACTTCACACCCTAAACCCTACCAATCCTACTAAGTAGGGACCTTAGATTCGCACGCGTGTATGATGATCATCAACATACCATTTAACAGAAATCATATCATCCAAAATGTTCAACCATGATCAACCACAAACCAACAATAGTCCTAACATACCTATATGACCCATTACCATGAATTCCCACAAACAGGCCAAATCAGATAACTAACCAACTAAACATTCATACAACCCAAACAATACATTCTACCACCTTAGAAATCATCCATGAACATGCTAACATGATCCTAATGTCCCAAACATGTTCAAATCCTCATACTCAAGAATTTGTGCAAATAAAGTTTCCCTTTTGGGAAAGCACATCCCAAAATCTATCAAACATCCAAGACATTCATGGATTCATCAATAATATACCAATTCAAGCTCATGATAACATCTAGACATGATCAACAACATCCAATTATCACAATTTATCAACCTTCATAGCCAAAAGTTACTATCTTTAGTAAGACATGAACTACAACATTCATTCTTGGATTTCTAGCATTCAAATCAACAATCTAACATCCAATTATCATCACAAACACATCAACAACATCAATTCATCATCAAATCACCATATCCATGCAAATAAAGTTACTGTTATTGGTAACTTATGAACAACGCATCAAAATCATAGCTTTCTTGCATAAACGACATAAACTAGCATCAATCTAACCTAACTAACATCACAACATCAACAACCAACACAAAATCGACATCCAATTTCAGATTTCGAACTAGGGTTTCGGCCACAATGAAAAACCATGAAAAACTTGTAAAAATCTAACCTTTAAACGTGTAATGGACAAGATTTGATGCTTCTAACGTGTTGTATTGCTTGAAATCAACCAAAATCGACCACCAATTGCTTCTCTTGCTTGGATTTCGAAGTGTGTGTGTGTGTTTGAGGGTGATCGCGGCCGTAGGGAATGTGGGGGATTAGGGTTTGGGTTTTGTTTTTATTTTTGTTAAGTTTTAGTTTTTGGAAATTACACTTAACCCCCTTTGTTTATATTTTATAAAAACTAAGCTTTTAAACACTTTTTAAAAGGTTTTAACTTACTAATATAAACATTATTAATCAACAATAATAATCATATTCATTATTTTCACTAGTCACAAAAATACACGAGTTAAATACACACGTTTCCACGTTAAGCGATAAAATTCACAAATAATATTTAAATCGCATAAGCACAACCAATAATCCACATAGAAATTATTGTTTAACATTATTAATTATTATTAAGTCACCAACGTTCAACGACAACTAGTGTGTGCTCACGACACGTGTATGCAAGATTTAACGGAACTAACGGAGTTTGGTAACGGAAAATTACCGTATGTCACAGAATTTAAAAACCAAATCCTTGATACATTTTATGATGAAAAGGGTATTACAAGACAATATAGTGGTCCCAGGACTCCTTAGCAAAATGGTGTTGCTGAGAGGAGAAACATGACACTTATTAAAGCTGTAAGAACCATGTTGTCTAACTCTAAACTGCCCATCACCTTCTGGGCAGAGGCAGTCAACACTGCCTGATATGTGTAGAATAGATTTTAGTAGTTAAGATTCATGGTAAGACTCCTTATGAACTGTGGCACAAAAGGAGACCTTTCATTGGTTTTCTCAGATCATTTGGATGTCCTTGCACCATCTTGAATACCAAAGATCAAATAGCCAAATTTGCTGAGAAATTAGATGATGGTCATTTCATTGGATACTCTTCCCAAGCCAAGGCTTATAGAGTATACAATCTTAGAACCAGAGTAGTTGAGGCGTCAACCAATGTGACTTTCAATGAGCACACACCCAGTGTGAAAGGTTCTGGTTCTGATTGGTTGTTTGACATTGATTTAGTTACCAACTGTTTTAACAAATCTTGTTTGAATGTTTCAGGATATATAGGTACCTTATCAACAGGAGATTCTGATCCAAGATTTAAGCTGAGAAGGCCAAGTGTTCAAACTACTTCAGCTTAAGTGGTAACTAGCCCTATAGTTGGAAATCCTGTCAGCACTACCATGACAAATTCTTCAGCTGATACATCTGAGGTGCCTGTAAATTCCAGCACAAAGGCACATACCTTAGATGAAGGAATTTCCAATGTAGGAGGAGATAGAGGTGGTGATAATTATCAAGAATTTTTTGATGCTGACAACCACTCCATAGAAGACATCAATGATGTAACATACTCATTGGATCAAGTCTCACTTAATAAGTGTGTTGATGTGATGGATGATTCTCAAGCACCAGATCTGAATTTCACCAATTTAGATCTGTCCAAACAAGTTGTTGAAATTCTTCAATTGAGAATCCATAAGTCCCATCCCACCACAAACATCATTGGAGATGTTGAGACTGGGGTAAGAACAAGAGGACAAACCCATGACAAAAAAATTTGTCTTCACTCTTGTTTCTTGTCCCAGATAGAGCCTAAGAAGATTGAGAAGGCTTTAAAATATGGAAGTTGGATTGAAACAATGCAGGAGGAGATACTTCAATTCAAGAGACAGAAGGTTTGGAATCTATGTCCTCTTCCTCAAGGGATGATAGAGGACTTGTCATCCAGAACAAGGCAAGACTAGTTATTCAAGGATACACACAAGAAGAAGGGATTGACTACACAAATGTTTTTGCTCCTGTAGCAAGACTTGAAGCTGTTAGGTATATTCCTGGCTTTTGCTGCATCCGAGGATTTCAAGATCTACCAACTTGATGTCAAGTGTGCCTTTTTATATGGGGTGATTGATAAGGAGGTGTATGTCAAACAACCACCTGGCTTTGCAGAACCAGATCATCCTGATTATGTTTGCAAGCTTGACAAAGCTCTTTATGGGCTGCATCAGGCTCCAAGGAAGTGGTATGAGACACTATTACAGTATCTCTATCAGTATGGATACTAGAGAGGTACTATTGATGGAAAACTCTTCATCAAAGGAACATGAAATGACTTGATGCTAGTTCAAGTTTATATAGATGACATTAACTTTGGGTCAGCTAATCGGAAGCTCTGCAAAGACTTTGAGAAGCTGATGAAGAATAGATTTTAAATGAGTGCCATAGGGTAACTCAATTTCTTTCTAGGAATTCAAGTGAAGCAGGTTGACAATGACATCTTCATAAACCAGTCAAAGTATGTGCAAGACATACTTACTAGGTTTCACATGACTAAGTGTAAGGTTGCTAAGACACCCATAGCCAGAAACCACTCTCTTGGACCAGATCTTGAGGGGGATTGTGTTGATGAACATCTCTACAGGGCTATGATTGGGTCTCTTATGTATCTCACTGGTAGCAGGCCAGATATCATGTTTGCTACATGTATTTGTGCAAGATATCAAGCCAACCCCAGGATGTCACACCTGGTTGCTGTCAACAAAATTCTTAGATATCTCAAAGGTGCTCCTAAGCTTGGCCTTTGATATCCAAAGAATTCTGACATCAATTTGTATGCCTATACAGACAGTAACTATGGTGGCTGTAACATGACTACAAAGTCTACATCTGGGGAGTGTTAATTCCTTGGTGGAAGGATTGTCTCATGGCAATGCAAGAAACAATCCTGCTTGTCTGCATCAACTGCTGAAGCTGAATACATTGCTGCTGCAAGCTGCTCTGCTCAAGTGCTTTGGATTCAGAATCAGATGCTAGATTATGAATTCAACTTCAAGGAGACTCCTATCCACATTGACAACAACAGTGCTATCTTTATTACAGAGAATCCTGTACAACACTCAAAGACAAAGCACATCAATATCAGGTATCATTTAGTTAGAGATAATTTTGAAAAGGGATTAAAAAAACTAGTCAAAGTTAACACAAATAAATAATATGTTGATCTGTTCATAAAAGCTTTTGATGAGGAAAGATTCAAGTATCTTGTGTAAGCTATTTGGATGATTAACTTTGAGTAATTTTTCTTAAACTAAACTCAAGATTATTTTTAATAATATGTGTGTCTTAAGTTGTCTATATCATCACCATATAAGCCTAGTTTACTTTGGAAGAAATTTTTCAAAATGATATCCCTTAGAAATTTGAGAATTTTGGATATATTTTCCTTCGAAAGACATCAAGTTGTCTTCTGAAGAAAATTATGTCTTCAAAACAAATAACTACTTCTGAGAAACTAACATTCGGAAGAAATTTGAACATATCTTCCGAAGCTTATATATGTCACCAAGTTTGTATTGAAGGACTATTTTCTTTCGAAAGCAATTATGTCTTGGAAGCTTTATCCTCTTATTGAATAAGCTTTCTGATATTTGATATCTTCCGAAGCAAAATTTATCTAGAAAGTAAAAATACTTTAAGTAATTTTTCTTCCGAAACGAAATTCTTGAAAAGCTAAGGAATATCTTCCGAAGCCAAAATTTGGCTTTGGTAGTTTTTCTCAAACCTTTTGAAGACAGATTACCTTCGGAAGATTTAGACTTCGAAGAAAACTACCTTTTTGGGCACCTTTTTCAGAGATGGGACCGACATTCAGATTTCAAAGTTTATCCGTTTGCATTAACTTTGTCTCAAATCCATATCATATATATATTTGTACAACGGTCGCCCCTCTTTCACTTTCTCCTTCATCTACAAGATTCAAACCCTAAATTTACCCACAAACTGACTTTGTTTCTACCTTCCTTCATCACAAAGCTACTCAAAATGGCCAACCCTGATCCTTGAAACCAACCGAATTTTTCCATGCACTTACACATGCAACATAATCAATTTGCTCTGTTGTCTTCTGAGAAAGATCCTAGTTTCTCAAATGTTTGCCGCTTCTTATCTCTAACTTACTGCCTCATAATCGACCTTCCATTATATGAAGATCAACTTTTGGAGTTCTGGAGAACCTACCAAGAGGTCATCTTGGACGGTGGGAAGGAATTGTCTGCCATAGTGCAAGGGAGGACAATATTTATCACTCCAGCCACCATCAACACCCATCTAAGGCTGGATGATGAAGAGGGTGACTTGTCCTTCCCTAAGTCTGTTGTTAATGACTCATTCCGGTAGATGGGATATGAAGGGGACTACTCTATAAGAACCTTCAGAAAAGGGAAGGTCTTATACAAATGGAAGTATCCCTTCCATGTGGTCATCCACTCCCTTTCAAACAAACATGGAGGATGGGACCAAATTCCTAAAGATCTTTCCTACAAAGTCCATTGAATGGTTTAAGGGGTCAAGTTCATGTATTCTCAATTTGTATATACAAATCTGCTTGCAAACTTGGACTCCTTAGAATATTATATGTTCCCTAGATATGTTCAGTACATTCTTAACTGTGAATTGGGCTCACAGCTAAGGGGAACAGGTAATGTTCTTAAATTGTGATAGATGAAGCCCAGCATCTTCAAGACAATGAGAAAGCCAGTTGTTGGCTTCTCAGGGGTAGAAACAACCCTGGTCCCAAAAATGTTAGAACTCATTGCTCAAGGTGACAACTTGGCAGCACCAGCAATGTTGAACCCACACCTTCTACATCTACAACCCTACACAACCACAAATCACCATCACCTACCAAAGAAAATCCAAATGAACCCCTGCTCAGTCTACTTAGATTGAGCAGGCCCCTAAATCACCAACCATGCAGGAAGAAGTGGACACTGGAGCTCTTACTTCTCCTAAAGAGCAAACCACTCCCTTTATTTCTATGATCAGTGCTGAGGTTCCTCACGCTCAGCCTGATGAGCTCACAACCCCAGCCTTAAGCTTTCACTCAGAGTCTCAAAACTCTAGTGATCAACCTTCAGGGGAAAGTTACCATCCCCAGCCGCTTGACCTTGACAAACCAATACCCAACCTTAATTTCTATGATGATGAAGATATAGGATTCAGTGAGTACCATGAATCTCTCTTCTCCACCCCTGCTCAAGGAGAGATAAGTGCTCCTGTATCACCTATATCTAGCCCATATCATCCACCTATAACTGAGGTGGACCTTCCTGAACCTGTTCAGGAGGCCTATATGGAAGAGAATCCTACTTTTGCAAGTGATTACATCATTTAAACCTCAACCATGGCAACCCTGCCCATTGACACTTCCTTTGAAGCTGTCAATGTGCAGGGGAAAACCAGCAGCTAAGAAACTAAAGCTGGTGATGAGGAAGAAGACTTTGGTCCTATTCTCTCACCCCCCGGTGATTCTTTTGATGAAGATGAGGGGAGTATGCAACTAAAGGTGCACAAACTGACTAAATTCCACACCTATTTAGTTTCCAAGGTTAGTCACCTAGAATCTTAGATGACTACCTTACAAAGGACGGCCCATGACCAGCAACTTAAGATCATCGATCTCAAGGGCAAGTTAGCTGAGAGACCTATCCAGAGGACTCAACCAAGACCATAAGAACCTGTGGATGTGGTGGACCTAACTCCTAGCTCCCCTATGTAAGAGGGTGATGCTACCAAAAAGGGGAAGAAAGTCTTACTTACAATCACAGAACCTGGGAGTTCCTCTTAGAGTATGGACGTGGAGGACTCACCACCCTTACTTGTAGTTGTTCGTACTCAACAAACTCCTTAAGTTCATATTGATATGGACTCTCTCATTCAAAGTTTGTTTGAGGAGGGTATACAAAGGGCTATGCCTACTCCGTCTCACCCTGCTGAAAATCCAATAGTGGGATGGAGGTATGATGATCAAAGGAGAGCCCTGGTAATCTCTAGGTCTTAGTGTCAACAAAAGATCTTCAACTGAGATACTATAAGAGCACCTATCTAGTTGACCTCCCATTTGCCAACCCAAGTCAAAACAGGCAAGATGCAAGGTTAGCTGATAGGATTCAACAAAGGGTGCTTAAAGAGTTCAAGCTGAGAACAAGATTATATAGATAGAGGCTAGCAGGAAAAACTGTTGGTCAACTGGATATTGAGGTGGACCCTAAGATTAGCTTCGAAGGGGAAACCTTGACTGAAGGCCCAGTAGTGAGCATGTGAACCTTAAGACAGGAGCTACTTCAGAACCCTCAGCACCTACTACCCTCAGTGAGGCACCAGCTGTAAAGGTGTCTTACAGCCTCTCTCTTGCCAGAGCTTAAGTGCAAAACCATGCAATGAAGGCCAAAGCTCTCTCCAACCTGAGTCACACAGGCTTGTGAGTGACAAAGGTAAAAGGAAGATGACTCTTGAGGAGATTGAGGAGGAGAAGAGAGAGAGGAAGAGGAAGGAAAAAGGAGAGAGTTCAAGTAGGACCCCTGGCTTCATGGAAGCTACAATCAAGGTTGCCCCCAGGCCAAGCACTGAAGTGATGAGTCAAGGGTAGCTAGATTAAACTATTTGGGGTCCAAAAACTACAACATTGATGAACTCATCTCTCTCCCCTTGGAGCAATTAAATGAACTGTCTAATATGGAAGTGTCAAAGGAGAGGAAGGAAGCTGAGGATGCAGAATTACTCCTTAAGATCCAAGAAGAAAAAGGAGAAAAAGACTCTACAAAGCCCCTCTCCCCAGTTCAGGAAAGCCCTGAGACAGAGACTATGGCTACTGAACAACAAACTCAGGAAGGTAGGGAACAAGATAGACAAAACATGCTCACCTACCTGAGTGCCACAGGTCTCTATCAAGTAGCAGACCTTCTTCCCTTACCATATGACTACATTGAGTTTGAATACCTTAAGCAGCTTGAGTAACAAGTTCTAAAAGAGCAAAAACTGCTAAGAGGAAGATGAAGGAAGAGGGTGCAAAGTCAAGAGCCACCAACAGAGCAAATTTGAAGAAATCTGCTGACAGATAGAAGATGGTAAGCTTCTTGAAGTTGTATGGATTCTCCAGAAGGAGCCTTGGTCCAATTTCTCTATCCATCATGGATGAGCACATTAGAGTGATCAAGCAGAAGATCAAGAGGGGTGAGCTGGTTGACTTGCATTCTCTACCAAGTCAGGTTGCACCTAAAGCCGAGGTCGGTTGAACCCCAAGAAACAACACAACCTGGACCTAGTGTTGCATCATAGCGAGCTTCTTCTTCTGATCAATAGCATGGACCTGATCCTTCTCCTTCTAAACCTGTGAAGGACAAGGACCCAACTTAGAAAGACAAACAAGTGCATTATGGTACTACAGTTTAGTTTCCTCAGTTAAAATACACGAAGAGGAAAAGGATGGCCATCAGAAAGGACAAGAAGAAGAAGAAGAAAAGGTCTAAGGCATCTACCTATACACCTCAGGATGGGTCAGAACATCCTGAGGGTGATTAAGAAGAGGCTGCTCATCCAACTCCTATTCAAGTATAGCCTCTTGCTACTGAGAGACCTATTATGTCTTAGATGTTTACAACCAATCCATACAGATGGTATGTCACTAGAGATCAAGGAGGTCAAGACCTGTACCTCTGGCAAAACATACTTGACCACCCTCTGCATGATCTTTATGACATAAGGAGATAATTTAAGAGTTTGAGGAATCCTGACTAGCTAATGATCAAAGGAATGGTCTTGATTCTGATGAGGATTGTCAACAGATGAAGATCGAGAATCAAAGGTCTCTTCAGTTTTGGTAGCATCAGCCTAGGTGGAGTTTGTAAGGAAAACACTTAGAGGCTGATGCAACCAAAGAACAACCAAGAGCTCTCGATAAGCAGAAATAAAGTACAAGGAAGTTACTTCGGAAGGTTTGATACAACTCAGTGAACTACGATAAGTATCAAATCTTCCGAAGCCAAAAGACCATATCTTCCGAAGCCAAAGATGAAGTCTTTCGAAGCTTCAAGGACAAAGTCTTTCGAAGCCAAAGACTAATTTCTTCCAAAGACAGAGAAGACATGCTTTCTCTGAATCACCTTTTGAAAAAAGCTGAACCACTTTCTGCTGCCACTTCCGAAGACTCACCAACTTATATGAGTTGGTGAAAAGTCCATGCTTTTGTAAACTGTAGATTAAGGTCTTTTGTTTGTAACTTTCCAACTATGTAGTTTTATCCTTTTTGTAATTGATAAGGATGCGAGCTACGGCATGTCATAGTCACTAGTCTAAAGGCAATCTGCCTTTTGACTCTACATTGATCTTGTTGTCTATATTAGTGTTTCCAGCTGGCCTTCAAAGTATGGCCGGCTGTAGGATGTAGTATAAAGTGTCTCAAGTACTTGTATCTTATTTCATGCTTTGTAACACTTGTAAGAACTTGAGAGCATTGTAAATCATTCTTGAAAACCAAATTTGAGTGTTCTTGTTCTTTTTGTTTTAATTGTGTTCTTTGCTTCATTACCATCCAGTTTCCTATTTGATCTGCTAAGTGTTTCATATCTCTCCACCTTGTGAAACTGTTGCATTGACCACCCTTCACGGTCCTGCAAAGTGTGATCCTTACAACCTTCTTAATAACTCAAAGCCTAATTGATCAACAACATAATCTATTACATAATAACAATATCAAAAATCACGCAATACTAAAAATACTTTGCAAACAGATTAAGAACTTGAACCTGATAAAGAGAATGATACTGTTAGTGATAACGTGGATGGTCCAAACAAAGAAGGAGGAGGGAAGTTGATGGTATAAAACAGACATCGAATAATGTTGAAGGTTAGTTGGTCAACTATTAATGGATATTATGCATTAACCTTCGCAAAAAAATCAAATACTAATAAAAATGTCAAACAAAACATAACAAACTGAAGCTAGTGGTGATGCTGATAAAAACAAGGAGCCTATGGGGAATGATAATGATGCTGATGATATTGAGGTGACAACAGTATTACAGACAATGCCCTTCCTCCAACCTGATGAGCACAAAAATGAGAAAGCAATAGAACAAAATAAGGATGATCTTCATACACCATTGCAGGCACTAGGTATAATGCAGAGAGAAAAACGGAAGACCAATTTTTCCTTAGCAATGATGTCATCTTACTATAATCGCAAAGTTGAGCTAAGTCATGAACTTACAACTATTGAAGCTTTGGTGATAGAATACATATTTGCTACTATCCAAAAGTTGTAGTAAGTAAATTACAATACTGTATATTCAGTTCTTTTCTATGTTATGTGTGTATTTTAATATACATGTATTAATCTTAAATAATAACAGCATGCTTGTTTACCAATCAAAATATGGAACATAAAACTTTAAAGTTATTTTTGAGAGCTTCCATTCTGGGATATACGTATGTACAAATGCGATAGATACTTGGAGCGAAATCTTAAATTGTGAAGAAAAAAGACGAAATCCTTCAAAACCATTTAGAATGTTCTGCTCAAGTGCTATGCTGGTAAGTACTATGCTGTTATTATTATCACACAAATTGTTTATCATTATCATGCAAATTGTTTATTATTATAACACAAATAGTTTAGCATTATCAGGCAAGTCATTTTCATTATCACCTAAGTCGTTTTCATTATCACGTAAATTATATTTCATTATCACGCTAATTAATCACACAATTTATCAAAATGCGCCCTCTAAATATTACACTACACAGTATGACAATCAAGCAAGGCTCCGTTTATTTTCAAGCAACATGGAAGATCTGATGACAAAATTTAAAATTAAATCCATCTTGGATGTGGACATACTAATTGTCCCAATTTTGCAGTCAGACCATTACTATGTAATCACAATCGATCTTAGAAACGGAAATGTATATCTCCTGGACTACTCTGCTTTGAAACAAGCTTTTACTAATAGATATAAAGGGGTTCCTAGAATTCTGGTATATGTAATATCTTATACATAAAACAAGTATGACTAGAGTTACATAATTAATCATGTTTTTGTAATTCATATGCAGCTATAGACAGTCTACCATTATCTAAAACGATGAATAATCCAAAAAGAGACTTATTTGAGAAACGTCAAATAGATCAATACGGAATGATATGAAGGACACTAGAAAACAACGTAGACTGTGGTATCTTTGCAATGCGTCACATGGAGACTTTCATGGGTGATGTACCATGGGATTTTGGGCTGGGTCTGGAGAATGAACAAACACCTCAAATTGAAAAATTAAGGAGAAAATACTTGACTAAAATTCTGTTAGCAGATGTCAATCTGGAAAGAGAAAGACTTATAACATAAGCAAGAAAATTCAACAAAGATAAGACAATAGATAAACAAATGCTTAAAGAAGATTTACTCAGACGCCTTCAGTATAAGTAGTCTAAAATATAACATTAGTCTTATTTTGTCCTGCTTTTAGTGAGTTATGTTAGTTTATACATGCTGTTGGCACAAATAACGCAAAAGAATAGAAGATAATCATGCAATAATTTAAACACAAAATATAAAATACATAATCAGGCTATCACACATAATTAAAAAATTCTTGTGAAATTCAATCTTTTTATCATTTGAAGACCTTAGCAAAGCCATTGTCATGCCCAATTCTTCTAAAAGCACACCTTCTTTTTTCAGAAATATCACCAATGACCATAATGCTTAACTCTTTGAGAGAGGATTGAGGCTTTGAAGATAATAAATTTATCATTTCCTCTCTCTTTCTTCGGCCATAATGTAGTTTGTTAAACCTTTCTAACAAAGCCTCTCTACAAATTGACTTTTCAATTACTTGATCATTCATCATCTTGATGAGCGCCTCTCTACTGGAAGAACATGAAGATGAACCTGCCATAAGTTTAAGAAACTGAATGTGAGAAAGTTATAGTGAACAAAGACAATACATGATGAATCGTCTTTTAAAGGGAAGTGAAATACAAAATGTCACAAAAAGAGAATAATATTTAAATCATGTATGAAGATTTAATAGCTTTTCATATTGAAAAGTCTGAAAAGCATAAATAATATTCAATAATTGAATTGAAAAACAAAAATTTATGTATACACTTCGGGAAAAATAACGCTGTGAACGTTCTTCTATATTTGTCTAAAATTATTACTTCCCTTACCTCTTAACTTGATTATTTTCAACTCAAATAAATTGATATGATGTATGTGATGACCATCTGCAACAAATAAATGCATAAAATTCAAAAAGATCAGAACCATTCGAAAAGATTATTACGCAAACATGTTCTCGCTTATTACGCAATAAGAATATAATAACGCAATGGTATAAAATGTGTCAACCATTTGTATTCTTGTTTCATTTTCCATGGAATTCAAAAGATCAGAATCATTAATGAATTCAAATACACGTGGTCGACTATAATGAGGACATAAACATTAAATTTACGCGGTAATCTCTTTCAACTACCCATGCCAAAAACACTTAATGAGCTTTCTATATAACTTAGTTTCTTCTCATCACCAAATCATATATTCATTAAAAAACATAACCCAAAATGTCTAGTGATCAAGTTTCTATCAATGATCTTGTAAGAAAGCAACGATTTGAAGAACTTGATTCCGACATAGCAACCTCTTCCAGCTTGCTTGTGATTCAGGGGCATCTTTTGAAGCAGAAGGCCAAAATATGGAGCTTTATCAGGAGATCCTTAAGGAGCCGGATTCAAACTTCAAAGCCAAGTCCATTGCCCACATGGAGGTTCAAGTACAGTCTGATAAGCTTCTTTTTCTGATTGTTAACGATGCATGTAAAACCCTTCTGTCCAACATGGACAACAAGAAAAAAAGGTTTGATGGCATCTTGGAGGAGAAGGTGATAGGGGTGATAGTGATGGTAGTGGTGATGGTGATGGTGGTGATGGTAATGGTGATGGTTGTGGGGTAATGTAAACGTTCTTTTTTTAATATTATTAATGAAAGTTTGTTGCATAATTTTTCACATTGTCTAAAGTACACACTGGTAATAACAGAAGTGAGTTAATAATCGGTTAACATATAATAACGCAAAGTTAAAGTATAAATATTATAAAAATGTTGAAGTATAATAACGGAATATTGTAAACATAATAACGCAAAGCTTATATGATAATAACGCTAACGCTATAAGTAATGATGCAAGAGTTTTCTACAATAACATAAGAGTCTCTTTAATGCGTTCCATTCCCTTCTGTTGTACCTGATCCACCGGTGCACATTCTCCTATCATGACCACTTCCCCCACAAATATGACACGACCTGTGTCTCTTACCAGAACGACTAACTTCTTTTTCTTTCTTTGATTTTATACTTTTGTGAGATCCGTGACCTTTATTTCGAATTCCACCAGGCACACGTACAGTAGCATCTGTTGGTTGATTAAAACCAACAACAGATGCATACCTGTCTTTCCTATTTTGAGGAGGTAATTTGCGACAACCCTTTTTAGCCTTTGACATCATTCGCTTCAACTTATCATTTACAAGACTCAAAGCATCAATACAGGGGCTAGTCGATTTATAATGTATTCTGCAGCATGTTGTATCTCACGAGCGACTTTATCAACATCCCGAGAGTGCTCGTTGTCAATATCTACAATTACATGTGAATACTTTGTTGTGTTGCTAATCGCATTCCTTATCCAACGTTTACTAACATATTTTTCAAGAAACTCATGAACTTAGAACATCTTATAAACATTAAAAAATGTAGTAACACAGCAAGCCATAATGCTCAAACCTTTTACAACTGCATGATACACTTAGATCATCTTTTTTGAACAAAACTTATTTAACAACAAACAGAACAATAAATAAGTTATAACGCAAAGCTTAATGAAATAACGCAATGGTTAACTATGAACATTTTAAAATAGCGCAAGGGTTAGTTATAAACATACCTCCAATAATCCATCACCGAAGGCCTCAAAATCTTTAACCATAATCTTAGAATACTCTCCTTCAGTTGACACATTTAAAGACATACACTTCTCAGAAGCAGCATAAATTTCTTCTTGAACATCATTAAATATGGCCCTTGTAAAAATTCTTCCTGCTTGTTCCTCTAGAGGAAACTCTGACCATAGACCCGGAAAGGTGTATCGGGATTCATGGTCGTTTTTCTGTCAATTATGCCTCTGAATTTCTATTGTAATGTCATAGTGATTAAAAAACTCAACAAGAGTCAACTGGGAGTTTGCAACCTGACAAAAGAAGTGATTCTCACTTTCAGATGGAGAGGTTGTTTGCATGAGACCAGACATAGGCTCATGATGGTAGAATGCAGGAATCCACATTGATCTCATATCAAAAACATCTGACAGCCAATTATTGCATGTAAGCTCATTCGCGGTTTAAATGTAACCACTCCCTATCAAAAACATCGGGACTAATGCAATCTGTCCATATTATACTGCATATTTTCCTTTTGAAATCTTCATTATTGCACAACGCATCACCAACCTACAAAAACAAAATAGATACTATTTTTATGCAAGCATAATTAATTTCTACGCATAAATAATAGCATTAATCATGCAAAGGGGGTCAATAATAACACATTAATAGGATTCATCATTCATAAAGAATATCTATAATCACGCATACATAGACAACATAATAACGCATGAACAAAATGGATCAAGAATCAAATGTCCTTAAATCACGTAGGTAGTTGTATAAAATCACGCATAGTATATCCACTAATTCACGCATACATATACAAATAATAACGCAAAAGAAAACTTAATAATAACGCATAAATCTATACCTTGTTAGCAACCTTTTTCATAATATGCCACATACATAACCTATGTCGGCTATCATTGAAGATGCTTTCAATAGCTATCTTCATAGCCGGATCCTGATCAGTGACAAAAAATTTAGTCTGACAACCATGGGATTTTAGAAAAATAGTGAGCAACCATTTATACGATTCAGATGATTCAGATGACAGCAGTCCAGCTCCAAACGTAACATTATGAAAGTGGTTATCAATGCCGGTAAATAGGACAAAAACCATTTTGTATCTACAAAAAAAAAAAAAAATTACAAACAATAACATCAAATACGCAATACATTAAGAAAGCACAATTACCAATTTAAAACATACATACTTGTTGGTATTGAAAGTTGCATCAAATGAAATGACATCTTGTATTCTTCATCAGCCCAAAACAACCAGGTCAATGTATCCTTTTTATCAACTGTTTATTCAAATGAATAGTCAGGGAGATACTCTTTCTTGCTAAGAAACCTTGAAACAATTATTCCAGAATCATATTTTCCGATGCATCAGTTTTTTTAAAATGAGTAAATTACTATTTTGGTCCCTGTGGTTTGATCATTTTAACCATTTGAATCCAAAAAAGAATTTTATAACAAATCAAGCCCCATGGTTTGTATTCTATAACTATTTCAGTCCAATACACTAACAGAGTTTGATTTTTAATAAGTTTATAATAAAATAACTAAAATGCCCTTGGACTGAAATGGTTATTTTTAATAACCTCAGGGACCAAAAACGTAATTCACTCTCTCACACAAACATATATATTATATATATACAAAATGTTTTTATTTTTATATCAAAAGTTTTTTAAAATTTCTTTTTAAACAGCTTGATTTTAAACGTCGTATTTAAACCATTTATCTTACCTAACGGAAAATATAAAATTGTTTGGCTTATTTAACTTCTTATTTAAACTATTAGGCTTACTTAAACCTCAATGTTAATCTATTAGTTTTATTTAAACCGTTAAAGTCTTTTTAACTGTTATTTATACAAACGTCTTTTTTAATCGTTTACTTCCATTAAGCATCTTTTTTTATTTTTTTGTTTGGTTTATCTATGTTTTTAACCATTCGGCTCGTTTAAACGTAATTTTATGCCGTTCTTTTATTTGAACGTCTTTTTACTATTCATTTATTAAAAAACTTCATTTTTAAACCATTCATTTTATTAAAACATCTTTTTTCTCTTTTCGATTTTTTTATCGTCTTCTATGCAAGTTGACTTGAAAGTGTTTCTAGTTTTACGTCATTTGTATTTTTTTAGGATTAACTTGAGTTTCGATTATTATAATTAGGGCTTCTACGATATTAAAATTATTTATGTTTAGTTTATTTTAACTTCTTTAAGTCGTTCATCGCGTTTGAATAACCAATCGATTTGAAAAAAAACATTTAAATAAGGCAAGCAAATTTAAAAAGAAGTTTAGATAGTTCAATGGTTTAAAAAGCCATTTAAATAAAACATTTAAAAACGTAAAGATTTTAAAAAAACATTTAAGTAAGACTAATGATTCAAAAAAATAAGTTTAAAAGCCGAACGATTATAAAAAATAAGTTCAAAAAGCCGAAAGATTTTAAAGCCGAATGGTTTGAAGATGATTGATTTTAAAATTTGTTTAAAAAAACCAACCTTTTAAAAAACAATTTTAATAACCAATTGTTAAAAAAATGATGTTTAGAAAAACAAGTGGTTTAAAAACACATAAAAAACATTTTTTAGTAATTACATTATCGGTTTAAAATCCAAACGGTTTAAAAAATATTTTTAAAACTTTAAATAATAAAAAGAATCTTTATACATATACATATATATATATATATATATATATATATATATATATATATATATATATATATATATATATATATATATATAATATGTTTGTGTGAGAGAGCAAATTACGTTTATGGTCCTTAAGGTTATTAAAATTAACCATTTCAGTCCAATGGCATTTTGGTCATTTTATTAGAATACTGAAAAAATCTAACTCTGTTAGTGTATTGGACTAAAATGGTTATAGAATACAAACCACGGGGCTTGATTTGTTTGAAAATTCGTTTTTGAACTCAAATGGTTAAAATGACCAAACCATAAGAAACAAAATACTAATTTACTCCTTTTTAAAATTCTTACACTCAGTTACTGTCACACCAACATGCCATATTTAGTCTTCATCACATTAAATGCCTTCACAGGACCAAAATTAAGGGTTGCTAAATCATGAATCATCTTTTCTTGTACGTAAGACAACTTCCGATTAGAACGTACAAGGTGCATATCCTTCTCTACACCAACTCGTGATTATACACTTCACAAAACTTAAAAATTTGGAATGTCTTACCATCAGAGCAGTTCAAAGCAATTAGAGCCTTACACCTAGTTCTAATGGAATACATTTTCTTGTTCTTCTTTTTTGTTTTCTTACTACTAGAATCAATTGAATCGTATCTTTTAAAGGGTTTGTTCCCTTTCTCAGAACATGTAAAATATTTCAACTTTAAATTCCCATTGCTCGAGTGTTCAGCACCTTTTCAAACAAAAAATCCACCTTGTTTTGCATATGCCATGTAAAACTCATAAGCATCATTTATGGATGAAAATGTCATTCCCATAAACGGTTTATATGACATTAGAACTTTCAGGATAAACCATTGGTCACATTCTCTGGACACTTCTACACAACCTCCTGAAACAAAAATATAAAAAATGCATAAATCACGCAACCATTATATTCTAATTACGCAACAATCAAATCACTTTAGATCATGAAAATTCCATAAATCACGCAACCATTATATTTTAATTACGCAAAAACAAAAATCCCTAAATCATGCAACCATAATATTCTAATTATGCAATAACAAAATCACTTTACAGCATTAACAATGCATAAAAATCACGCAACCATTATATTCTAATTACGTAATAACTAAAACACTTTACTTATACTACGTAAGTGAGGTAAAAAAAATTACGCTACAAATAATCATTTGATCTGTTACTTGTCCCGCAAGTCTTACACGTTTACACCGGAACACCCAAACGTTTCATCACAAACTTACGTAGAAGAAATTACATCAGCTCACGCACATATGTTATCATGAATCGAACAATAAAACTTGAAACAGTAAAAACGTTAATAATGTTATTCAACTATTAGAAAAATTACACGAATGAATACGAATAAAACATATTCAAAAAACAATCGCATTGCAATCGATCATTAAAGGCATCCAAGATCAACCAAATTGAATAGATACCTGAGCTCTGGCCGGTCATCTCTACAATTATAAAAAATCAAAACTTGAGATCGCTATTTGAAATAATCAATTGACGGACAAAATCATGTTAAAAAATGTTCTCAATAAAGCAACTATCAAAACCTAAAAAAACCCTATATATAATAATTAATGTAGCGGATCACGACTCCATAAATTTTGCATGTCAATAATCACACAAGAATGAAATTAGTTAAGCCTTGCAATGGGTATAATTATAATCCTAACCTTCCGTCCAAATTATCACGTTGCCACGCGGCACCATGTAGTGGCTTGGTACGCTTTGCACGAAATCATCACTTTGTATCGTAAACTTTCCATATATATACATATATATATATATATACATAGGGTTAGGATCATTACAGAACCACTTTTATTTTCAGAACCACAGAACCATTGATTTACATAAGTGTAAACTAAATTTGGTGATACTTAATCTATTTTACATATGTGTATATCAGACATGAACAATAAACTATATAAAACAATTAAATATCATCAGCTTTAACTTACATTTATGTAAATCAATAATTCGTAATTTACATTTATGTAAATCAATGGTTCTGTAATGATCCTGACTACATATACATATACATATATATACATATACATATATATATATATATATACATATATATATATATATACATATATATATATATACACATATATATGTATATATACACATATATATGTATATGTATACATATATATGTATATGTATACATATACATATATATGTGTATATGTATATATATATGTATATGTATGTATATGTATATATGTATATGTATGTATATGTGTATGTATATGTATATATATATATATGTATGTATATATATATGTATATATATATATATGTATATATATATATATGTATATATATGTATATATATATATGTATATATATATATGTATATATATATATGTATCTATATATGTATATATATGTATATATGTATCTATATATATATGTATCTATATATATATATGTACATATATGTATATATATATATGTATGTACATATATGTATATATATATGTATGTACATATATGTATATATATATGTATATATATGTCTATATATATATATATGTGTATATATATGTCTATATATGTGTATATATATGTATATATATGTGTATATATATATGTATATATATGTATATATATATATATATATATATATATATATATATATATATATATATCACCATCTCTGTAATAGGTAAATGCCTCTTTTTCTCCTGAAGTTGTCGGAATTATTCGTAATAAGATATTGGCTTCAATTGAAAAGGTTTTATCAATACAATTTCCATTTATCCGCGATCTAGACATAGGTATCAATCCATTCTATCATTGTTCTCATTACTTCTCGCGGGAAAAAGATCTCACAAGGAAAAGAATTCTACAGTACGAAATAACATAAAAACATATTCATTCTAAAAAAACGATATGGTCTGTCTATTCAATATTAAAAATGAGATATTCAAATTGTTCTTTTTTACATTACAAGAATTGATAAGAACTAAAAAATAAATATGGAAACCGGATTCGATTATCTAATACATAATTTAAATGTGAAAAGTTGTCCTCTAAAAAAGAAAATATTGAATGAATTGATCGTAAATTATCGGAGTTCACTACCCAACACACTAGAACGCCCTTGTTGACGATCCTTTACTCCGACAGCATCTAGGGTTCCTCATATACATATATATATATATATATATATATATATATATATATATATATATATATATATATATATATATATATATATATATATATTCTCCTGCATTTCAATTAAAGTGTCAGAGTTGAATACTGTATAATTGTAAGCTACTCAAACTTAGGTGGATGCCTTATATAAATGAAATATTTATATAAATGGCACAATACGGAAAAATGATGTAAAAATACACAAAATACAATTATTATACTTCAACAAATACTATTTAAAATTTTAACTTGATTATTATGTTTAAGAGTTATCAAACCCTTAATATTTGTCTTTAAATAATAATTTATGTATCTTGTTATCATCTTGTTTTAATCATGATATAGTCATACATTACAGGATTTGAACACAAAATAGACATCTTACACCACGATGTTTAGTTATAAGAAAAAAAAACATATTTTAATAAATTGAAGCTTTTTTGTATTTTATAGTATGAATTGGATGCAATTTAAATCAATGAAGTGAGCCAACTTTTCACGAGTTTGTGAGTTCACACAAACAAAACTACACTTGGATAAAAACATTATACATAACCAATTTAAATAGAGAATTACAAAACTAACATAAACATAATTTACTTGAACTATAATACATTTAGTTATATAACATTATAACTACACAATCCATTATTTAGTACTATCTACAAATGCTAATGTGATCACTCATAATTCTCTACATTAAACCCCCTCCAACCATAAGTATAACACTATTACTTGTAAATACTAAATAGTGCTAACCAAATATAAAAACAGTTAGAGAGTGAATTATTAGAGATAAAGTAATGCGTTTATGTTGTTCTCTAATCGACCTTTATTTCTCTCTCCCCCTAGTTATCACCTATTATGCATGGTGTATATGTAATATGTCTATACACGATTCTCAGCATATTAATAATTCGAAAATTAACGTTACATGTATGAAAGATTCTACAAGGCCCTGCTGATTCTAGCATCTATAACTGGGATTTTGGAACAAGAGTTGGATGATATGTCTAATGCCTCTGATAATGAGTGTCTTCGGTTTTTCCATGCAGCCTCTGCCCAACTCTTCATTTGCTCCCCCACAGCCTTCCGGTTTTGTTGAACACATAGTGTTTCAGCATACCCACCTTCACAAATAACCAAAATTTTAGCCCCGGTAAGCATAAGCAGTTTTAGAATCAGCAATATGGTCAGGTTGAGTAGCGTTTGGGCTAAATCTTTAATAGCTTAACTCGTTAGGAGATAAAACAAACCACCAAAATTTTGGCCTGTTTTACCGAATTGCATATATGCAAACATAATTGAGAAAATGTTTTGTTGTTTTAGAACAATTGCATATAGAAGCTAACCATACCTCTTGCAAGGGCAATTATGTCCTTTCTGTAGACTTTAGCTTGTTGAACTGTCATATCAAATGAAAGAGTTCTCAAACCAGTTTGAAAATGACAAGAAGTCTAATGGACTTATTAAGAATAATAAATATAAAAGTTATCACTATATAGCAATCATGATTCATATATCTTTCATTTAAGTCAACCAAATTAAAAAAAAAAACAAAAAAAACTACTATAAAAAAATTCCACAACATAAGAACACGTATTAATGGAACATTTAGGAAACTTGGTTACTAATAGGTGAAGTTTTCAACAGAATATAACATCACACACTACTAAAATCAATCAGGCTATAAGCACAATATTTTCTCCACTCTTACCTTCCGTTTCCAACTGAGGAGCTTTCAGTAATTCTAATGCTCTTCTATAAAGGCCCTGAAGATACATTGGAAGTATCATCGAAAAAACCAAAGTACTTCAAATCAACTGCTATATACTAAAAGTCAAAATGTGGTATATATTTTTTTAAAAATTTGAAGGCAAAAGAAAATGGGACACATATATGTAAATTTAGTTAAAAAAATACATGCATTTGATAGCGGCAAAAGTTGTTTGAAACATTGATTAGTTATCCATAGCTTTAATCAGCTTGTCTAGTAACTTAAAATCACATTAATAACTTTAAAAAGGATAACCAAGCACCATTTTAGGAGTTTCTTAAAGTTTCAAAGGATGATATAAGGAACATATATCCATTATGTGGTATGACTAACCTCTTGAACCATAAGTGAACTAGAACGCTCTGTTATTGCTTTGTGCCGAAACATGAGAGCTATGCAAGTTAATATTATTCCAAGTTTTGGATGATGAGAACCTACAAATTTTGCAATTATACACAAATTGTAAGAATTGGACAGATGTCAATGACCACATATCACATAAAGACTATGAATATTAGAGGTGGAAATCGTCGATCTACTTAGAAACGGGTAGATTTGAGTTGTACATTATCTCTAAATGGGCTACATTATAAAAGCATGCCTCAGGCATGTCTAGGTGTAACAAGGTGATGGCTCCACTGCTTTAGTCCAGGCTAGGTGAGGCCTGTGGCGCTTCGGAGCAAGGCAAACCTCACAGCATCTTTACGCCCATTTGTCAAACACAATTTTAAGAGCGACTTTATTAACGGCCTCAAATTTAATTACATAATATAATTTAACCGGTGTTTTTATAGTCGGTCTAGATGCTTAGAAAAGGTCCAATGTGCCTAAAAATCTAGAAGCAACAACCATCGGTAAGTTTTCGGCTACTCTCTGCTTGCAATTCCAAAGCTTCTCTTGTGGTCACTCACTGGCACCAAGCAACACCAAATAAAATCCTAAACTTAGCTAAGAATGAAGTGAATCAAATGAATCAAGCATGTCAAAAGTTGCTCAAAGGTGATTCAGATATTAACAATCCGATAAATCACTTTATTCAGATAGAAAACATTTATCATGTTTTGTAATGGACAAATGTCGAAGAAACAAAAACCCTACGGACTTCCATTGGATTCACCATAAGTCCATGGACTCTATTTTTGCATGGTTAAGTCCGTACAGTTATAAATATCAATAAAAAGGTTATTTATATAGAGTTTAGAGACTTAATCAAGCAAAAAAGAAAATATCTATTTGTTAAAAATAAAAGTCTGGGGACCTATATGTGAATTTAGAGAAAGTCCATAGGGGCTTTTTCAATATCTGCCCTTTGTAATTAACTAATCATATTCTATATGTTACTGTTTATGTCCAAAACAATGAGCAAAAAGTGTTGGCAGGTCAACCCAACCTGTTACACAACACATCCAACTTGTCCATTCCGCCACCTTTGAATTGGAACTGAATACTAACCAAAACGTTCTTCAGTCATTGTTAGTGCCTTAGTCAATATCTTTTCTGCATCGTCAAAGTTCCTGAAGCAAAAAACACAGATTATATGAAGCAACCACAGGTTTTGAGTTAAAAAATATTACAAAGAAAGTCACTAATACTTGTAACATTACCCCATGTGCGACTCAAGTTGCCCTAAAGCACAAGTGGCAGCCATAAGAATGTCCTCCCGTGCCATATTACCAGCAGCCAAATTATATGGATCACTATAATCTTTAATTTCTGATATTCCTTCAATTAAATTCTGATATAATTGTTTTGCAGTTGAGAAATCCCGTGTTGCATGCAGGAATTCAGCATATGACAAAGCATCATTTCCTATATCCATCAATATAATATTTTTTTATAACAAAGTTCTCCCATATCAAAGTAAGGTGTTTGGATCTGCATTTTGAAAGTGATAAGGTGATTTTCAATAATTAGTTAGGTCAATTCATTTCCTATCACATAAACTTTTGTTGTGGGTAGCATGAAACTAATTATTTGACCCAATTGCATAAGTAGAAGCATAATATGTTCATCCAAACAGTAAATAACTCATTCTTTGTGTTAGACTAATCTTGTCAATATCTAATATTTAGAGGGGATAATTAGTATAGTTATTTATTTAATTGTTTGAGTTTGATTTAATTACCTGATTTAGTTTTGATTTGGTTTCTTAATTTAAGTCTAGGTAGGTAACTTAGTCTCCAAGTTTGTTTAGTATATATAGGGGTTAAAGTCTTTGTAATTAAGTGGTGCTTTCATTGATATATATATTATTCTTGTGTCAAGTTCTCTATTTAATATAAAGAGTCGATAAAAAGTTTTGATCAAAACAGTTCTGTGTTCATTATTGTTTCTGTTCGGTTAAGGGCTGTGCCAACAATTGGTATCAGAGCCGTCTAGCAACAAGGTAGGAGAGGGCAGCAGGCTGGTGTTCTTCTAACGATCAAGAGGCAGACAAGGCAGGTTGTAGTGATCTGCAGGTTGGCGATCAACAACAGATTACTTGTTGCTTCAGGAAAAGATTGAAGAACAGGCGCAGCAGCAGCGTTCAGAAGGCAGAAGGCAGAAGGCAGAAGGTAGGTGCAGGGTCTTTTTATCGTCGTCCTTTTGGCAGTGCAGCGATTAGAGGGCTGTTCAAAACCCAGGCAGTGCAGTGTTTGTAAACCTAGAACCAACCCCGGAACTCCTTTAACGTAGAGCAGGCAAAACCGATCAGATCAATGGCAGAGCAACAGAACAATCAGGCGCTAATCACTGTTAAAGAAAGCAACACACCTTCTTTGCAGTGTCCGGTGTTGAACACCACAAACTACACCACTTGGGCAATAAGGATCAAGCAATATTCCGAGTCCATGGGATACTTGAAACAGTCAAACCAAAAGAGGGGACAAAAGTTGAAGAAAAAAAGAATAACATGGTGATAGCACTATTGTTTCAGGCGATTCCCGAGGATATTCTTCTCCAGGTGTCACACCACACTACTGCTAAACAAATCTGGGTTGCACTGCAGACCCGATTTATTGGTGTGGAACGAGTAAAGGAGGCAAGGCTTAGTACTCTTGAATCTGACTTTGAAACATTAAATATGAAGGACGGGGAGACGGTTGATGATTTTTCAGGAAAGATAAGCCAACTCCTCTCGAAATTCAATAGCCTCGGGCATACCATAGAAGACAAGAAGCTTGTAAAGAAACTTCTAGGATCAGTGCCTGAAAAATTCATCGCAATTGTAGCCTCCATAGAACAGTTTGCGGATCTAAATACCATGTCTTTTCAAGAAGCCATTGGGAGACTTAATGCTTTTGAGGAACGTATCAAGAAGCCGGCTGATGAAGGTGATAAGCATGGGAAATTGTTAGTTGCAAACATTGATAGAAAGGGAAAAGAAAAGGACCATAAGTGTGAACTTTGTGGTTGTGAGAGCTCAAACCGAGAAAACTTTGGACGTGGTCGGGGTAGAGGTCGGGGGTCCAGGAGAGGTCAAGGAGGTGGTAGAGTTCAACAGGATAAAAGTCACATTAGATGTTACAAGTGCGGTGAGCTCGGACATTATGTGTCGGAATGTCCTAAATGGGAGTAAAAGGAGGAGGTTAATTTGACCCGAAAAGAGGATGACGGACCGACATTACTGTGAAGTATAGTGCAAGACAAGATTAGGGGGGTGATTGTTGGACTAATCTTGTCAATATCTAATATTTAGAGGGGATAATTAGTATAGTTATTTATTTAATTGTTTGAGTTTGATTTAATTACCTGATTTAGTTTTGATTTGGTTTCTTAATTTAAGTCTAGGTAGGTAACTTAGTCTCCAAGTTTGTTTAGTATATATAGGGGTTAAAGTCTTTGTAATTAAGTGGTGCTTTCATTGATATATATATTATTATTGTGTCAAGTTCCTATTTAATATAAAGAGTCGATCAAAAGTTTTGATCAAAACAGTTCTGTGTTCATTATTGTTTCTGTTCGGTTAAGGGCTGTGCCAACACTTTGTACAACAAAAAACAATAATCAGTTTCAAAATACAAATCAACCAACCACCCCCCCCCCCCCTCCTCTTTTTCAAAAGGTACCATAGCAGATCTTGTTACACCACAAAGATTTTATATAATGCATTTTCACCGCAAATTACTTTAAACAATTTTTCTAAGGCATGCATATGCAATCGTGCACCCCACGTTTATAAGCTAGACCCACCCCTGACAAAAGTGGCAAGAACTTACCAGTGCCCAAATTGTTTTCAACGCCTTCAAAACAAGTTCGGGCTGCATAAACAAAATAATCAAAAGAACCATATAAACAAAGAATTGCAACAGTAAACAAAAAAAAGATATTAAACAGATATAAACAAGGTACATACATGAATCTACATCACCCCGATCAAGCTCTATAAGCCCTTTTAGTCCCCTAACACGCGCATCTAATAATCCAAATTTGCACCCAAGCTCCTGTTTAATAGCATCTAACTCCTTCAAGCAATCATCTGCTATCACTGAAGAAGTGTCATCCTATGTATGCACCCAAATGAACATAATGAGTTACAGAATTTGAATTCAAAAGAAAATAATGAAGAACAAACAGTGTTTTCTTACCTCTTCTAATTCTAAATGGAGTCCTGCAAGAGCTTCAATTGCCGCCACTGAACCAAATCATAAAAATAACAACAAATTAAATCAATTATAACAACTGTTGAAGCTCAAATAGTGAAACAGATCAAATTTCTTCAAACATTGATTTGAATCACCTCTAAGAGGAAAGCAAGAAACTTTCATGTCGTTAACTGTATTCAATTTCTCAATGGCTCCAACCAAATTTCCTCTGAAAACATTGAAAAATCACAGCACATTAAACTCATGCTAATTCGATCCGACTAAAACCAAAAATGGAGAAAATCAAACCTTTCAGACAAAAGGGTCGAAATTGCAAGAGCAACCAACCCTTTTGAATTAGAATCCTGCTGAATGGATTCGCATTGTTCTAGGACCAATAAACCTTGCCCATATGATTCATCTGCACATACACTCGTATAAATGAATAGAATTTAAGGGAATTATTCAGAATGAACAAGGAAGATGAAGAAGGACCTGATTTGTGAGATCTTGAAAGGGAAAAAGCATAATCGATCATTTGAAGAGCAACTGGATTAGGGTTAAATTGGTCATGGGGTTTGGTGGAGTATAATCGGATGGTTGAGGGTGAGGGGGAGTACCCTCTGGTTCGTCGTGAGAGCTTAGTGGCGAGGTTAAACATCGGCTGGTGGCAGTGCGGTTGCTGGTGGTGATCGAGGGTTTATGGTGTACACTTGAAAGAGTTCAAGTGCGGTTGCAGGTGGTGATTGAGGGTTTAAGAGCATTCACAGTTCCCATTTTCTAGGTTCCCGTTTTCGAAAGCCGGCTAAAACCCGATAATTTTTTTTTAATATTTTTAAAAATGATTGTGAGTAAAAAATAAAAAAATATAATAATAAAGATATTATTTAATTAAAAAATATAGTAAAAAAGTAATGTTTTTAATGTAAATATGTGGATGGGGATGGAGAAGCTAGTGTGAATGCTCTAAAATGCTGATTGTTACACTTGTGATGAACGGGTGTGTGATGGTCCGGTACCGGCGATTTTTGACATAAACCTGTTAATATGATACGACACGAAATAAATGGTTTTTGTAACAGTTAACTTAGAGGTTGGTGCAACTAAATAGCTCTTAGTATGCAAACTAAAGTACAAAAAAGTTACTTCGAAAGATTTGACAAAACACAAAGAAATTCACTATGTGTCAAATCTTTCGAAGCCAAAAGATCATTTCTTCTGAAGCCAAAGATGAAGTCTTTTGAAGCTTCAAGGCAAAGTCTTTCGAAGCCAAGAGACTAATTTCTTTCGAACATAGAGAAGACATGCTTTTGACAAAAGCTGAACAACTTTCCGTTGTCATCTTTGAAGACTTACCAACTTATACAAGTTGGTGATATCTTCATACGTTTGTCAACTGTAGATTAAGGTTTTAGAGTCTGTAACTTTCTACTTTGTACTTTTATCCTTTTTGTAATAAATAAGGATGTGAGCTATAGCATATCATAGTCACTAGTCAAAAGGCAATCTGCCTTTTGACTTTACATTGATCTTGTTGTTTAGATTAATGTTCCAGCTGGCCTTTAAGCATAGCCGGCTGTAGGATGTAACATAAAGTATCTCAGTTACCAGTCCTTAGGACTAAGCCTTGTAACAATTGTAAAACACTTGAGAACAATATACATCATTCTTGAAAACCAATTACTTGTGTTCTGCTTGTGTTTTTACATTTGTTCTTTGTTTCATTTAGTCGGTTCCCTATTTGAGCTGTTAATTGTTCAAGTCTCTCCAACCTTGTGAAACTGTTGCATTGCTCCCCTGTATCGGTCCTCCAATTGGTATAAGAGTTTTTTAGGCTCATGATTGTAAGATCTCACCATCTTAAATCCCTTCAGTTTCATAAAACACTTACCAGCTCAAATAGCAGCTCTCACTAAGGCTAACATGGAAACCGGTACCATGACAAAATCTTCACCGGTCACTCCTGATGACTTTGATACTTGGTGCCAAAGAATGGAAGGCTTCATCAAGTATCAAGAAAGCAGGATGTAAAGATCTGTTGTCTAAGGACCTCACATCCCAAGCACCTTTTCAGCCATTGTTGGAGGTGGGATGATTCCAAAGGAAGTGGCTGACTATTCTGAGGAAGATTGGAAGAAGATTGATATAGATCAGAAATCCATGACCGTTCTCCAAACTGCTCTTCCCAACTCTATATACAGTGGCTTCAAGAAGTGCAAAACTGCTAAGCAGCTCTGGGATGCACCTAAGCTTATGTATGAAGGGTCTGATGAAGCTAAAGAAAACAAGAAGGACCTCATAAAGCAGCAGTTTGAGAACTTCACCTGCAAATCAGGTGCAATTATGACCAAACAAGACTTTAGGTATGTTGAGATTGTAGATACTCTCACAGATGTTGGAGTTAAGCTTGAGAATAGGGACATTGTGAGGAAGTTCATGTTCTCTCTTCCCAGACAATGGAGTCATTACTGTGTGGCCATTAAGAGAACTGAAAACCTCTCCACCCTTACTCTCACAAAGTTGTATGGTATCCTTAGTGACTACCAGATGGAGATGAACATGCAGAATCCATCTAGCAGCTCTTCCAGCAATCAATAGAGTTCAACTCTCCATGTGGTTGAAAGGGATAGTAGAGAACCACAACATCATCTCATCTGATACCCTAACAACTCACAAAAAGGCCCTTTCATCACCTTCCATGAGACACTAAGGGAGAGTTACATCCAAGGAAGACCATTCTAAGAGACAAGCTTATCTCAAGCCTTTGTGTCTACTGATGAAAGTTATCGCAACTTTCTCTTCATTCTTGAAGACTTGGATTGTATCCATCCAGATGACCTGGAGTATATGGAGATAGTCCAGCAAATGGCTCTTCTCACTCATAGAGCCAAGAAGTTCTATAAGAGAACCGGAAGAAAGTTTCCCACCAATGTAACAAGTGGAAATTTTGGACTGGATAAAAGCAAAGTGAAGTGTTACAACTGTAACCAGATGGGAAACTTTGCTAGGGAGTGCAAGAAACCAATGACTAATGGTGGCCAAGCACAATCCAGACCAAACTACACTGATGCAACTCCTAGATCTGAGAAGCCAAGCCAACCAAAACAACAAGCTGTTGTTGCTATTGAAGAGGGAGGCTTTGACTGGAGCTTTCAGGTAGAGGATGTTTCTTCCAATCAAGCACTGATGGCTGACCATGAAGAAGCCAAGGTATTAGAACATCTTTGTACACCTGAATACATTGCTAAAGTAAACATGCATATGTCCTTTAACCTGGAAGTGAGATCTGACCTTAAGTCTTTGAATATTTTAAAAGTTGATTTCAAAAGACCTAAGACTGACTATAAACTTACAATAGAAGATTTAAAGAAAAAATTTCAACTTTTAAGCATGAGCACACAAATTACAGGACTCAAATCAAAGATCTCATTACCTAGTTAACTGAATGCCAGGCTGAGCTTGTGATCAGCAAAGCCAGGGCAGAAAAGTGAGTTCTTGAAGAGGAAATCTCCAAGAACATCATATCCTCATCCTTGCATGCAAAGATTTTTTATCAGAATAGGCATGGACTGGGTTCAAGTGAGATAGCTCCTCCACACATATTACTATTTCTAAGATCTCCAAGGTGTGGAACTAGTCAAGATTAGGTGCCCCTCATTGACCCTATCCAAGAAGAGGATGAAGATAAAGAGGAGATAGTGAATAATGAATCTGTAGTGAGTGAGAAGGATCATCCTAAGAAGGGTCGCTATGCTCCTGGAGAGAAGAAAGAACTAAGGATGGCCAAGTCAGCTAGGAAGAATTTGACCAGGGTAGCCAAAAGAAAATCAAAGAAAGCCCAAGTGATCAAGGCCACTTTCAACTCCAAGCAAAAACAAGTCTTTATTTCTACTGGATTTGAAGTGGTGAAGACTGAAGACTCAACTATGGACTCTAGAACCAGGGGTCCTAGTTCAAGTTCAAACCATCCAAGTCAAGAGAATAAGGTTGATCAAATGTGCACCACTGCTGCACAGCCTGAACCATCCAGTTCCAAAAGCAAGCCTCACCTTCAGAAGCATGTTGCATCATCTATGAAGATGAAGAAGGAAGTGGAAATAGATCAAGCTCAACCTTCTCCTCAGAAGAAGACCCTTAGAAGGATGTTAGTTGAATGCATCATGTGTGGTGGTGCTACTCATTTTGCTAAGGATTGCATCTACAATACTAAGAGTATCGTCCAATTGAACAAGAAGAAGACTTCTGAGAGGAAGAAGAAGAAGATAGCTTCAGAAGGAAAATCACTTTCCTTCGAAAGCTCCAAGGTGATCAGTAAGAAGATA
This sequence comes from Flaveria sonorensis, assembly GCA_025506505.1. Taxonomy (NCBI): domain Eukaryota; kingdom Viridiplantae; phylum Streptophyta; class Magnoliopsida; order Asterales; family Asteraceae; genus Flaveria; species Flaveria sonorensis. The sequence continues at coordinate 52,541,652 of CM046434.1, forward strand.
GGTGGAATATTGCCTCCGGAAGAGAATTTGTTCTCGAAAGAAAGAAATGCTTCCAAAGGACTGAAGTCTGCTGCAATGGATGCAAAAGCTTCCGAAGGTTCAGTATCCAAAACTTTTGAAATTGTCAAAACTTCTAAAGTTGTCAAAACTTTCGAAGTCTTGAAGGTCAAGTCTAGTCTTCCAAAGATGGTGTGGAAGATGAAGGAAGACCATGTAACTGAGGTTTCTTCATCAACAACAACAAAGGATCCTCAAAGCTTGCATATAGGATCAATAACTATTGAACTATCTTCAGTTCATCTTGATAAGCTCAAGACCAGCAAGGCTTGGGTTTTCAAATGTAGCTAACCATCTCTTTTTCATGTGCAGGAACAACTAAAGACCAAAAGAAATGTATGGATCATTGATAGTTGTTGTTTAAGGCATATAACAGGCAATGGATCTTTGCTTCAAAACTTTGAGAAAATTGATACAGGGCCAGTTGATTTTGGTGGATAATCAGGTGGTTACATCATAGGAAGGGGCAGGGTCACAAATGTTAAGCTCAGTATTAAAAAGGTAAACTATGTTAAAGAGCTTGGATACAATCTCTTGAGTGTATATCAATTTTATGACTAGACACATAACATGCTCTTTACTGAGCATGAGTGCATCGTTCTCAAGCCTGGGGTGATCATTCCTTAAGAGCACAACCTACTCAGAGCCCCCAGGAAAGGGAACATGTACAAGATAGATTTACAGGAAACCTTCCCATCTAGAGAAGTTTCTTGCTTTCTATCTAAAGCCAATAGTGATGAGTCTTTCCTCTGGCATAAAAGAATATGCCATGTAAACTTTAAAAACATGAATAAATTAATTAAAGATGATTCGGTAATTGGGATGCCAAAGAAAGAGTTTACAAGTGATGATCATTGTGTTGTAAGTCTGAAAGGGAAACAACACAAAGTGTCTCACAAGCTAAAGGAAAAGAACTCCATCACTACTTCCCTATACTTATTACATATGGATCTTTTTGGCCCCACTAGTGTAATGAGTCTAGGAAGAACTTCATATTTTTTAGTGATCACAGATGACTTCACAAAATATACTAGGGTCTTCTTTCTTAGAACTAAGGATGAGATCCTTGAAATCTTGAAGAACTTCATTCTGAAAATTAAGAATCAATATGATCACAAGGTTAAGATCATAAGATGTGATCAAGGAACTAAATTCAAGAACCAAATCCTTGATACATTTTGTGATGAAAAGGGTATTACAAGACAATATAGTGCTCTTAGAACTGCTCAGCAAAATGGTGTTGCTGAGAAGAGAAATAGAACACTTATTGAGGCTGCAAGGACCATGCTCTCTGACTCTAAACTGCCCATCACCTTCTGGGCAGACGCAGTCAACACTGCCTGCTATGTGCAGAACAAAGTTTTAATAGTCAAGACTCATGGTAAGACTTCTTATTAACTGTGGCACAAAAGGAGACTTTTTATTGGTTTTCTTAGGTCATTTGGATGTCCATGCACCATCTTGAATACTAAAGATCATATAGCCAAATTTGCTGAGAAATCAGATGATGGACACTTCATTGGATACTCTTCCCAAGTTAATGCTTATAAAGCATACAATTTCAGAACCAAAGTAGTTGAGGAGTCAGCCAATGTGTCCTTCAATAAGCACACTCCCAATGTGTGTAAGGCCCCGTTCTCGGAAACCTCACAGTTGGTCAATCATAGCATTAATTATATAAAAACATATACATATCGTAAAACATCGTAGCGGATTTAAAATTTTCAAAAGCCATTCATTGCATTAATATTTAATGTTGCCAAATAATACAACAATGTATAATAGGAGTTACAAAAGAAACGTTTGGTTGCATTATAAAACAACATAATTAACATGCATGAATGGATGCCAGTCTTGCCCGCCAAGTAACTTTTCCCGTGTGCCATCCTCAGCAACTGTTACCTGCCAACTGAAAATGCATAAAAGTCAGCGTTGCTGAGTGAGTTCTAGTTTTAAAAGCATTAAAGTACCTTGTTTATAATAAAATATCCTTTTCCTTAAAATACGTCCTTTACTTTTGTTCATGAGCATTCATCGTACATACATCAAGGTATAACCTTATTATCTTCTATTATCACACGTATTCGTTCGTTTCGTACTTTTTTATTATCTTTCACTTCTATCCAGATCCTGTCATAAGCTATGCCCCATCATTGTGCACGAAGCAACCACCTTTTGGGGTCAAGCGACAAGGATCCCGTTTTCGCACGTCTCGATCAGTCACAAAGACTGACCCTCCTGTGCGTGAACCCTCATGGGTTAAATCGCATGTTATATAAGACACAGTTGAGCTAACAACTCTCAATGAGTTGTGAACCTCTTTAAAATTTTTGCTTGTAAGACTTTTCATTCATTCGTTATGTTCCAATTTTCATTATCATTAATCTTTCACTTCATTTATGATAATACTTTACGTATACGAGCATAATCACACCACGTAAAGTCACATAATAATACATAATATGGAATATAAGAAGAGGCCATAATCATGCATAACATCAACACATATAACCATCAAAACATCCCAGAGCTTAAACTTTAAAATTTCTATTTCTCAAAATCTCAGAAATTTTTCTAAGTCTTTTAGGCGCATGAGCACTATGTAGGCGCCTGAGTACTATACAGGCGCATGAGTACTTGGGCGCATGGGAAAGTTAGACGCCTGAACTAACACTTAGGCGCATGAGCAATTTACTGGGCGCATGAATACTATTTCGATGCATGAGGTACACTTAGGCATTTGGACAGTGGACGCATGGGTACTATTGGGGCGCATGGGGTGGAACTTAGTCTTTTTGGCTAAGTATCAGGTGCATGGGCCTACCACTTAGGCGCATGGGCAAAAATCCAGGCACATGAGCCCTATTTGGGCGCATGAGAAGGGACTTGGGCGTTTAAGCAAATTTCAGGCGCATGAGCATACTTAGTTCGAAACTTACACTGTCCAGAACCAAATCATCATCCTAAATGGTTCTCAACCCATAACTAACTTACAAGGCACCTAAAATAAGCATAAAATTATACAACACAACCAACCATACACAAACATACATACGTTTAGCATACATATAAGTTGTAAAACGTTTTATATGCATTTTCAGCCCAAAAATACGTTTAAAGTAAGAAAACTAGGGATCTAGAACTCACCTAATGCAGCCTTCAAGTAAAACTCCATCAAACTTGAGGGCACAACGAGTCCAAACACCTAAAAACACAACAAAACACACAACCAAGCACAAAGAACACATAAAAATTGGTTTTAAGGTTGAAAACCCAACAAAATCGAACCAAAAACACAAAGAACACCTACCTATGAATTTTTAGCTTCTTCTTCTTGAATAATCGAGAGAAACTCTGTTCTTCTTTCTTGTTTCTTGTTCCAGTCGAAAAGCAGAAGGTGTAAAAGGCAGTGGCATGGGCGGCCATGCCTTTTAAACATTAAAATAATAAGGTTTTGTACTTTTTACACTTTGGCCCCCTCCACTAGTGCTCCTTTTCTTTTCTCTTCTTAATACGTTGCTTTTCCTTTGTTTTTGACAAAATTTCGGGTGTTACAAGTCCACCCCCCGTATAGAGGTTTCGTCCCCGAAACCTGTCATTCTTCAAATAGTTGTGGGTAATGTTGTCTCATTTCTTCTTTAGTTTCCCATGTAGACTCAGATCCCTTCCTGTGCCTCCATTGCACACGCACCAGTGGAACCACTTTATTCCGTAGCCTCTTCTCTTTCTGGTCTATGATTGCCACTGGTTGCTCTACATAGTTGAGCCGCTCATCTACTTCGATGTCCTCCAGTGGTATGATCATATCTTCATCAGCTAGACATTTTCTCAGACGAGACACATGGAATGTTGGATGAATTTCACTTAACTCATCGGGTAGCTCCAATCGATAGGCAACCTCTCCTACTCGTGCAATAATTCGGAAAGGTCCTATGTATCTCGGGCTCAGCTTACCCCTCTTTCTAAACCGGATGATCCCCTTCCAAGGTGAGACCTTCAACATGACTCTATCGCCTGCGTTGAACTCAATCGGTCTACGCCTTTTATCGGCATACGACTTTTGTCTATCTTTTGCCGCCTTCATAAAGGCTTTGATCTTCTCTAACTTCTCCGTCGTAGCCTCGATCACCTCAACACTTCCGAACTCTTTCTGCCCGATGTCACCCCAACACACGGGCGTTCTACACCTCCTACCGTATAGCATCTCATATGGTGGCATACCAATGCTGGCATGATAACTATTGTTGTATGAGAATTCATCTAACGGTAAGTGTTCATCCCAACTTCCCCCAAAGTCGATCACGCATGCTCAGAGCATATCCTCGAGCATCTGGATCGTCCTCTCAGACTGACCATCTGTCTGGGGTGGTATGTCGTACTGATGTGTAGCCTCGTGCCCATCGCGTCGTGAAATCTCTTCCAAAACTTGGATGTAAACCGAGTGTCATGGTCCGACACAATAGACACCGGTACACCATGACGAGCTACAATCTCCTTGATGAATAAATCCGCCAACCTCTCGGATGAATATGTCTCACGGATTGGCAAAAAGTGAGCACTCTTTGTCAGGCGGTCAACTATCACCCATATGGCATCGTACCCCCTTGTCGTACATGGTAACTTCGTAATGAAGTCCTTGGTGATATGCTCCCATTTCCACTTGGGTATATCCAAAGGTTGGATCTTCCCATATGGCTTCTGATGCTCTGCCTTCACTTGCAAGCAAGTAAGGCACTTACTCACATACTCCGCCACATCACGCTTCATACCCGACCACCAGTAATCTTTCTTCATATCATGATACATCTTAGTAGCACCGGGATGAATGGAGTATCGAGTCTTATGAGCTTCGTCCATGATCCGCCCCCGTAGGTCTCCATAACGAGGGATCCACATCCGCCTAAAGCGTGTTCTAACTCTGAGAGTATTTTCACCCAACTCTGTGACCAGACCTCTCATCCTTTCAGAGTTAAGGCGATCTTCTTTCAACGCCTCATCTTGGAACTCTTTGACCTGTGTCATCACATCGGAGGTCATAATCAACTGGTAAACTTTCACCCGGATTGGCTCGGATCTCTCCTTCTGGCTAAGGGCATCTGTCACTACGTTGGCTTTGCCCGGATGATAGTGGATTTCACAATCATAATCCTTGATCAGTTCTAGCCACCTCCTTTGCCTCATATTAAGGTCCTTCTACTCAAAGAAGTATTTCAAACTCTTATGGTCCGTGAAGATAGTGCACTTCGTCCCGTACAAATAGTGCCTCCAAATCTTCAGTGCAAAGACCACAGCCGCTAGCTCCAAGTCATGAGTGGGGTAATTAGCCTCATGGATTTTCAACTGTCAGGACGCATAGGCTATTACTCTTCCCCTCTGCATTAGCACGCAACCCAATCCTGAATAAGAAGCATCTAAATAGACCACTAAGTCTTCGTTCCCTTCGGGCAACGTCAAGACAGGAGCTTGAGTCAATCTCATCTTTAACTCCTCAAAAGCATTCTCCTGTTCCAGACCCCATACAAACTTTACGTCCTTGCGGGTCAACTTGGTCAATGGTGAGGCTATCTTGGAAAAGTCTTGGATAAATCTTCTGTAGTAGCCCGCCAAACCCAAGAAACTGCGAATCTCAGATGGCGTCTTTGGAGACTTCCATTGCATCACTGCCTTAACCTTTGTCGGGTCCACCATGATTCCTTCAGAATTTACCACGTGACCCAAAAATTGAACTTCACACAACCAGAAAGCGCACTTAGAGAATTTAGCATACAACCTCTCTCTTCTAAGCATCTCCAATACTTCGTGTATGTGGCCGGCATGTTCTTCTTCGCTCTTTGAATAAATCAGGATATCATCAATAAACACAATCACTGATTTATCCAACATCGGCCGACACACTCGGTTCATCAAATCCATAAAGGCAGCTGGCGCGTTAGTTAGACCAAAAGACATAATGAGAAACTCGTAGTATCCATAATGCGTACGAAAAGCTGTTTTAAGGACATCTTGCTCCTTCACCTTCAATTGATGGTAGCCAGATCGAAGATCTATTCTTGAGAACCAACTGGCACCTTGGAGCTGGTCAAACAAGTCATCAATTCTAGGTAGTGGATATCGATTCTTCACCATCAACTTGTTTAACTCTCGGTAGTCAATGCACATCCTCATACTACCATCCTTCTTCTTTACAAACAAGACCGAAGCACCCCAGGGAGAGATGCTCGGTCAGATGAACCCCTTGTCTAGCAACTCTTACAGCTGAACCATTAGTTCCTTCATTTCAGACGAAGCCAATCGATACGGTGTCTTGGCAACGGGCTGAGCACCAGGTGTCAAATCGATTTGAAACTCGATCTCGCGGTCCGGTGGCACACCTGGTAAATCTTCTGGGAACACGTCTGGAAAGTCACACACAACTGGTACATCAGACAATTATGGTACTAGCGCGTCCACATCCTTCACGTAAGCCAAGTAGGCACTACATCCACGTTTCATGCACTTCTCTGCCACCACTATCGAAATCACTTTAGGAACCGTAGTCACTCGATCACCGTAGACCGTCACCGAACTTCCATCGGGTGCAGTTAATCGGATCATTTTCTTGCGACACACAATATTCTTCTCATAGGCTGCTAACCAATCCATCCCTAGAACTACATCAAATCCACCTAGGGGCATCATAAATAGTTTAACAGAGAACCTATGGCCTTCCAGTTCTCTGTCACAATCCTCTATCATCTCAAAAATTCTGGTAGACTTACCAATAACAGTTTCTACTTTGAAGGGCTCATCAATATTTCTACTACTAGCAGGAAACTTGGCACAAAAAGCAACAGAAATGAAACTCCTACTAGCACCAGAATCAAATAACACAGAGGCGCAAGTTTGGTTTACTAGGAACATACCTGACATGACATCGGGGTCCACCCTGGCCTCCTCCCGGGTCATCATGAATGCTCTAGCACTTGCCCTCTGTCCTTCATTCTCTGTCCTCTTCTTTGCCCCAAAACTTTCGGCCCTCGACTTCTTGCAATCCCTGCTCAGATGGCCCTCTTCGCCATAGTTATAACACCTTACAAACCCACACTCTTTTGCCACGTGACCGGGCTTCCCACATTTGAAGCAGACGTTCAATCCCCACTTACACTCTCCAGTATGCTCCCTTCCACATTTACCACACCTCTTCGCCCCCGCACCAGGTGTCATCACCTTTTGATCATCCACCCTTGCCCTCTTGTTATTTGGAGTGAAACCACCACGTCCAAACCGCTTTCCATTCCAGTTCCTGTCACCACCATCCTTCTTACTCACCTCAACCACAACCACCTCTCTCTCATCATACAACCTCCCTGCCAAATCCACCATCGACCTAAAGGTACTCGATCGGGCAGCAATCATGTGCCTACGGATATCCGCCGGCAATCCCTGAATATACCTCTTGATCTTTCTTGACACCGGCATCACCTGATCTGGCACCAGTCTTGCTATCTCATTGAACTTGGTGGTGTATTGCTGATGGGTCATGGTTCCCGCCTCTAGCTGCAGGAGCTCCCTCTCGATCTTGTCGAGCTCTCGGTGAGGACAAAAATCCTCAATCACCATCTTCTTTAGTTCTTCCCACCTCATCTTTTCGATGGCCCTGCTGCCCTCGGCTTGGACAATATTGTCCCACCAACATAAAGCCTAGTCTACAAACGAATGAGTGGCGAACTTCACCTTTTGGTCCTCCCTACACTCACTAATCTGCAGCACCGCCTCCATTTCTCTCACCCAGCGGTGAGCAGCAGCAGCATTACCATTGCCATTAAAAGTTGGGGGTTTGCATCACTGGAATGCCCCATAGCAGCACCCCTTCACAGTTTCCCGCACTACCCTCATCACTGGAGGCCGCCATCTCAGCGTTCGGTTCTTCCCCTTCACCATGATCTCTCACCCCTCCTTGTCCCAGCAGCTTTCTTTCTCTCCTCTTCCTTCTCCTTTTTCTCATCCTCTCTCATTGCACGGATGACCTCGGTCACCACAGACGGTAGGATCGTCTGCCTGACCTGTTGCACTTCCTCCACAACTGCACCTTCACTGAGGCTTTCAAAGTAGCACTCTTATCACCGCCCTCCTGGTGATGAAGCTCGGGCTCAGCAGGAGCCGTCTCAATAGTCTTAGTCTTGTTCCTTGTGACACGTGGTCCAGCACCACTGCCACCCCGTGCTCCTCCTCATGAAGCCTTCGATGATCTACCACCAGCCATCCTCTAAACACTATAAGATTCAACACCAACACGGTCATTCAAGGTAATAGCTCAGTTTATGTCAAGTATAGTAAGTCCCTAATTACAGTGGCCAGTTGTGATTAGCCACTTACTTTACTCTTCATCCCCTGAGCATTTCCTATCCTGACTACATCAGTACTCAAATATACTAAGGGAACATAAATCAGATACACACGCACATAATACCGGTTTTCATTTAAGAAAAGAAATACCTGATGGCACATAGCTACTTGGGCTGACATCCCTCCTTTCAGTCCCATTCTCAGTTTAAGTTTAGGTTTTTGAAAATATTTACCCGTTTCTCTTAAACTTTAGCTGTGATACCTACTTGTAAGGCCCAGTTCCCAGAAACCTCACAGTTGGTCAATCATAGCATTAATTATATAAAAACATATACATATCGTAAAACATCACAGCGGATTTAAAATTTTCAAAAGCCATTCATTGCATTAATATTTAATGTTGCCAAATAATACAACAATGTATAATAGGAGTTACAAAAGAAACATTTGGTTGCATTATAAAACAACATAATTAACATGCACGAATGGATGCCAGTCTTGCCCGCCAAGTAACTTTTCCCGTGTGCCATCCTCAGCAACTGTTACCTGCCAACTGAAAATGCATAAAAGTCAGTATTGCTGAGTGAGTTCTAGTTTTAAAAGCATTAGAGTACCTTGTTTATAATAAAATATCATTTTCCTTAAAATACGTCCTTTACTTTTGTTCACGAGCATTCATCGTACATACATCAAGGTATAACCTTATTATCTTCTATTATCACAAGTATTCGTTTGTTTCATACTTTTTCATTATCTTTCACTTCTATCCAGATCTTGTCATAAGCTATGCCCCATCATTGTACACGAAGCAACCACCTTTTTGGGTCAAGCGACAAGGATCCCGTTTTCGCACGGATCAGTCACAAAGACTGACCCTCCTGTGTATGAACCCTCATGCGTTAAATCGCACGTTATATAACACACAGTTGAGTTAACAACTCTCAATGAGTTGTGAACCTCTCTAAAATTTTTGCTTGCAAGACTTTTCATTCATTCGTTATGTTCCAATTTTCATTATCATTAATCTTTCACTTCATTTATGATAATACTTTACGTATACGAGCATAATCACACCACGTAAAGTCACATAATAATACGTAATATGAAACATAAGAACAAGCCATAATCATGTATAGCATCAACACATATAACCATCAAAACATCCTAGAGCTTAAACTATAAAATTTCAATTTCTCAAAATCTCAGAAATTTTTCTAAGTCTTTTAGGCGCATGAGCACTATGTAGGCGCCTGAGTACTATACAGGCGCATGAGTACTTGGGCGCATGGGAAAGTTAGACGCCTGAACTAACACTTAGGCGTATGAGCAATTTATTGGCGCATGAATACTATTTCGATGCATGAGGTACACTTAGGCATTTGGACAGTGGACGCATGGGTACTATTGGGGCGCATGGGGTGGAACTTAGTCTTTTTGGCTAAGTATCAGGTGCATGGGCCTACCACTTAGGCGCATGGGCAAAAATCCAGGCACATGAGCCCTATTTGGGCGCATGAGAAGGGACTTGGGCGTTTAAGCAAATTTCAGGCGCATGAGCATACTTAGTTCGAAACTTACACTGTCCAGAACCAAATCATCATCCTAAATGGTTCTCTACCCATAACTAACTTACAAGGCACCTAAAATAAGCATAAAATTATACAACACAACCAACCATACACAAACATACATACGTTTAGCATACATATAAGTTGTAAAACGTTTTATATGCATTTTCAGCCCAAAAATACGTTTAAAGTAAGAAAACTAGGGATCTAGAACTCACCTAATGCAGCCTTCAAGTAAAACTCCACCGAACTTGAGGGCACAACGAGTCCAAACATCTAAAAACACAACAAAACACACAACCAAGCATAAAGAACACATAAAAATCGGTTTTAAGGTTGAAAACCCAACAAAACCAAACCAAAAACACAAAGAACACCTACCTACAAATTTTCAGATTCTTCTTCTTGAATAACCAAGAGAAACTCTGTTCTTCTTTCTTGTTTCTTGTTCCAGTCGAAAAGCAGAAGGTGTAAAAGGCAGTGGCATGGGCGGCCATGCCTTTTAAATATTAAAATAATAAGGTTTTGTAGTTTTTACACTTTGGCCCCCTCCACTAGTGCTCCTTTTCTTTTCTCTTCTTAATACTTTGCTCTTCCTTTGGTTTTGACAAAATTTCAGGTGTTACAGTGTGAAAGGTTCTGGTCCTGATTGGCTATTTGATCTTGATTTAGTTACCAACTTTTTTAACAAATCTTGTGAAGATGTTTCAGGATCTACATGTAACATATCAGCAGAAGATCCTGACCTAAGATTTGAGCTGAGAAGACCAAGTGATATATTTCTTTCAGCTCTAGTGGTAACAAACCTTGCAGTTGGAAATCCTATCAGCACAACCATGACAAACTCTTCAGTTGATACATTTGAGCTGCCTATAAATTTCAGCATAGAGGCACAAAACTCAAATGAATGGGTTTTCAATGTAGATGGAGATGGAGATGGTGAAAGTGATTAAGAATTTCATGATCCTGACAACCTCTCCACTAAAGTCAACATCAATGATGTCACACACTCATTGGATCAAGTTTCACTTGATAAGTGTGATGATGTGGTGGGTGATACTCAATCACTAGATCTGAATTTCACAAATTTAGATTTGTCAAACCAACTTGCTGTAATTCTTCAACTGAGAATTCACAAGTCCTATCCCACTATAAACATCATTGGAAATGTTGAGACTGGGGTGAGAACAAAAGGACAAATGCATGACAAAAATGTTTGTCTATACTCTTGCTTCTTGTCCCAAATTAAGACAAAGAAAGTTGATGAAGCTTTGAAAGATGAAAGTTGGGTTGAAGCAATGCAAGAGGTGCTGCTTCAATTCAAGAGACAATAGTTTTGGAACCTATGCCCTCTTCCTCATAGGAAGACACCAATAGGCACCAAGTGGGTTTTTAGGAATAAGAAGGTTGATAAAGGACTTTTCATCAAGAACAAGGCAAGACTAGTTGTTCAAGGGTACACTCAAGAAAAAAGGATTGACTACATAGATATTTTTGCTCCTGTGGCAAGAATTGAAGCTGTTAGGATATTCCTTGCTTTTGCTGCATCCAAGGATTTCAAGGTCTACCAACTTGATGTCAAGTGTGCATTTTTATATGGAGTGATAGACGAGGAAGTGCATGTCAAGCAGTCACCTGGCTTTGCAGACCCAGTTCATCCTGATTATGTCTGCAAGTTTGACAAAGCTCTATATGGGCTGTATCAAGCTCCAAGGAAGTGGTATGAGATACTATCACAAAACCTTGTCTAACATGGCTACAAGAGGTTACTATTAACAGGACACTCTTCATCAAAGGGACAGGGAATGACTTGATGCTGGTTCAAGTTTATGTAGATGACATCATCTTTAGGTCAACTAATCCAAAGCTCTGTAGAGACTTTGAGAAGCTGATGAAGAATATATTTGAAATGAGTGCCATGTAGGAACTCAATTTCTTTCTATGGATTCAAGTGAAGGAGGTTAATAATGGCATCTTCATAAACCAGTCAAAGTATGTGCAAGACATACTAACCAGATTTCATCTGACTGAGTGCAAGGTTCTAAGACACCCATAGCTAGAAACCACTCCCTAGGACCTGATCTTGTGGGGGAGTGTATTAATGAACGTCTCTATAGGTCTATGACTAGGTCTCTTATATAGCTCACAGCCAGCAGGCTTGATATCATGTTTGCCACATGCATATGTCCAAGATAGGAAGCCAACCGCAAGATGTCACACCTGGTTGTTAAGAGAATTCTTATATACCTCAAAGGAGCTCCCAAGCTAGGGATTTGGTATCCAAAAAATTCTGACTTTAATCTGTATGCATATACAAATAGTGACTATGGTGGCTGTAACAAGACTACAAAGTCTACATCAAAGGGATGTCAATTCCTTGGTGGCAGGATAGTCTCATGGCAATGCAAGAAACAATCCTATGTGTCTGCATCAACTGCTGAAGCTGAATACATTGCTACCGCAAGCTGTTGTGCTCAAGTGCTTTGGATTCAGAATCAGATGCTTGAGTATGGATTCAACTTCAAGGAGACTCCTATCCACCTCTATCATAGAGAATCATGTGCAGCACTTAAAGACAAAGCACATCAATATCAGGTATCATTTGATAAGAGATTCTTTTGAAAAAAAGATTGATAAAACTAGTTAAAGTTAACATAATGAATAATATGCTGATCTGTTCACAAAAACTTTTGATGAACAGAAATTTAAGTATCTTGTATCAGCTATTGGGATGATTAACTTTGAGTAGATTTTCTTAAATTAATTTCAAGATTATTTTTCAAATATGTGTATCTTAAGTTGTCTATATCATCACTCATATAAGCCCTGTTTACCTTGGGAGAAAATTTTTCTAAATGATATTCCTTAGAGTTTTAAGAATTAAAGATGCATTTTCTTTCAAAAGACATTAAGTTGACTTCGGATGAAAATCTCAAAACTAATAACTACTTACTAAGAAATTTACCTTCGAAAGAAATTCTGATATATCTTTCGAAGCTTAAATATGCATCTAAGTACTTATGTGTTTTGAAGGAGAACTTTCTTCCGAAAGCAATTAAAGCTCGGAAGCTTTATTCATCCTTTAAGTAAAATTTCTAAAGTTTAATCTCTTCCAAAACCAAATATGTCTCGAAAGGAAAATTCCTCTAAGTATTTTTCTTCCGAAGCAATTCTTGTCAAACTAATGAATATCTTCCGAAGTCAAATTGGCTTCGAAAGCTTTCTCAAAACTTGCGAAAAGAAATTTACCTTTGGAATATTTTCTACTTCCAAGATAACTACCTTTTTGGGCACTTTTTCAGAGGTGGGACCGACATCCGGATTTTAAAGTTTTTGCATTAACTTTGTCTCAAATCCAACCATATATATATATATATATATATATATATATATATATATATATATATATATATATATATATATATATATATATATATATATATCCTTACAACGGTTCCCCCCTCTTTCTTCTTCCTCTTCATCTACAAACTTCTAACCATAAATTCACCGGCAAACCCTCTTTATTCTTAGCTTTCTTAAATGGCCAACCCTGAACCCCGAAACTAGCCAGATTTCTCTATGCACCTTCACAGGCAACATAATCAGGTTGCTCTATTATCGTCTGAGAAAGATCCTGGTTTCTTAGACTTTTGCTGCTTTCTTGCTCAATCAACCTACGTCACCGCACTTACAATGGACCCTCCACTATATAAAGAACAACTGCTGGAGTTCTGGAGGACTTGCCAAGAGGTGATCTTGGACGGTGAGTAGGCACTGTCTGCATCAGTGCAGGGGATGACAATTTTCATCACCCCAGCCTTAAACAACACTTATCTAAGTCTGGATGATGAAGAAGGCAAACTATCTTTCCCCAAAGCTGTTGTGAATGAATCGTTCAGTTAGATAGGCTATGAAGGGGCCTTCACAGTCAGAACCTTCAAAAAGGGTAAGGTCTTCTATTAGTGGAAGTACCTCCTCCATGTTATTATTCACTCTTTATCAAATAAACATGGAGGATGGGATTAAATTCCTGAGGACTTATCCTACATAGTCCATGAAATGGTTCTAGGGATCAAATTCAATTACTCTCGGTTTGTCTATACAAACTTGTTTGCCAACTTGGACTCCTTAGAGTATTATATGTTCCCTAGATATGTTCAACACATTCTTAACTGTGAACTGGGCTCAAAGTCAAGGGTACAGATGCTACTCTTAAAATGGGACAGATGAAGCTCGACATCTTTAAAATCATAAGAAAGACCACTGTTGGCTTCTCAGGGGTAGAGACAGCCCTGGTCCCAAAAATGTTAGAGCTCATTGCTCAAGGTGATAACTTGACATCACCAGTCAATGTTGAACCCACACCTTCTACATCTGCACCACCCAAACAGCCACAAATAACCATCACCTACTCAAGAAAATCCAAATGAACCCCTACTCAGTCTATTCAGATTGAGCAGGCCCCCATACACTCAACCATGCAGGAGGAGGTGGAATGAGTAGCAAACCACTCCCATTACTTCATTGATCAGTGCCGAGGTTCCTCATGCTCAGCCTGATAAGCTCATTGCCTAAGCCTTAAGCATTCAATCTGAGTCTCAAAACTCAGGTGATCAACCTTCAGGGGACAACTACCATCCTCAGCCTCTAGATCTAAACCAACCAATCCCTGTCCTCTAATTCTATGATGATGAGGATATGGGTTTTAGTGAGTACCATGAGTCTTTCTTCTCGTCCCCTACTCAAGGAGAGATGAGTGCTCCTTAAACACCCATATCTAGCCTATATCATCCACCCCTAACTGAGATGGACTTCCCTAAACATGTTCAGGAAGTCCATATGGAAGAGGCTCATACTTTTGCAAGTGATTACATCATTAAGACCACAACCATGGCAAACCAGCCCCTTGACACTTCTCTTGAAGCTGTCATGGAGCAGAGGAAATCCAGCTGCCAAGAACCACAAGTTGGTGGTGAGGGAGATGACTTTGGTTATATCCTCTCATCCGCCTATGATTCTTTTGATAAAGATACCAAAACATGCACCTATTTAGTTTTAAAGGTAAGTCACCTAGAATCTCAGGTGGGTACCTTGCAAAGGTAGGTCATTGATTAGTAACTTGAGATCACTGATCTCAAGGGCAAGCTAGCTGAGAGATCTGCCAGGTGAACTCAATCAGGTCCACAAGAACCTGTGGATATGGTGGACCTACCCTTAGCTCACATGTGCAAGTGGGTGATGCTACTAAAAAGGGGGAAAAGTCTTAACCACAATCACAGAACCTGGGATTTCTCTTCAGAGTATGGACATAGAGGACTCACCATTCTCACTTGTAGTTGTCCATACTCAACAACCTCCTCAAGCCCACATCAATATGGATGCCTTGATTCAAAGCTTATTTGAGGAGGGAATCCCAAGGGCTATGTCTACCCCATCCTACCCTGCTGACAACCTAATAATAGGATGGAGGTATGGTGCTGATAGAAGAGCCCTGGTACTCTCTAGATCTCACAGGCAACAAGAAGTCTTTAATTTTCAAAACCTGAGATACTATGAGAGTTTTCCTCTGGTTGACCTACCACTTGCCAACCCAAGTCATAACAGGCAAGCTGACAGGTTAGCTAAAAGGATCTAGCAAAGGGTGCTTGAAGAGTTCAAAAGAAGATCCTACTTATATAGATAGAGGCTAGCAGGCAAAATTATTGGTCAACTGGATATTAAGGCAGGCCCTAAGATTAGCTTCAAAAGGGAAACCTTAGTTTAAGGCCTAACAGTTGACCTGTGAACTTTGAGACAGGAACTGCTTCAGCACCCAATACCCTCAGTGAGGCACTAGCTGGTGAAGGTGTCTCACAGCCTCTGCCTGGCCAGAGTTCAAGTGCTACACTAAGTGATAAAGGCCAAAGCTCTCTCCACCCTGAGTCATACAGGCCAGTGACTAACAAAGGGAAGAGGATCATGACCAGGAGACAGAGGAGGAGAAAGGGAGAGGAATAGGAAGGCAAGGGGAGAGAGAACAAGTAAGACCTTCAGCTTCATGCAAGCTATAATCAGGGTTACCCCCAGGCCAAACACTCAGGAGGATAAGTTTAGGGCAACCAGATTGAACTATTTAGGGTCAAGAAATTACAACATTGATGAAATCATCTATTTTCCCTTGGAAGAGCTAAATGAACTAGCTGACACTAAAGTGTGAAAAGAGAGGAAGGAGGCTGAGGCTGCAGAGTTACTCCTCGAGATTAAGGAAGAAAGAAAAAGGAAAATACTTACAAAGCCCCTATCCTCCCGCCAGTTCAAGAAAGCCCTGAAGTAGAGGTTATGGCTGTTGAATAAGAAACTTAGGATATAGGGAACAAGACAGACAAAACATGATAACCTACCTGAGTGCCATAGGTCTCTATCATACAGCA
Source organism: Flaveria sonorensis (assembly GCA_025506505.1). Lineage (NCBI taxonomy): Eukaryota > Viridiplantae > Streptophyta > Magnoliopsida > Asterales > Asteraceae > Flaveria > Flaveria sonorensis. Next base: position 52,558,012 of record CM046434.1, read on the forward strand.
GACCTACTTCCCTTGTCATATGAATACATTGAGTTTGAGTACCTCAAGCAGCTTGAACAAGAAGTCTTAAAAGAATAGAAAGCTACTAAGAATAAGATAAGGAAAGAGGCTGCTAAGTTAAGAGCCACCAACCAAGCCAATCAGAAGAAGTCTGCTGACAGACTAAAGATGGTGAGCTTCTTAAATCTGTATGGGTTCTCCAGAAGGAGACTTGGCCAATGTCTCTATCCACTATGGATGAGCACATTAGAGTGATCAAGCAGAAGATTAAGAAGGGTGAGCTGGTAGACTTGCATTCTCCACCAAGTCAGGCTGCACCTGAAGCTAAGGTCAAGGTTGAAACCTAAGAGACAACACAACCTGGACCTAGTGCTGCATCTCAGCCAGCTTCATCTTCTGACCCATAGCAGGGTCCTAAACCTTCTCCTTCTGAACCTGTAAAGGAAAGGGACCCAACTGAGAAGGATAAAGAAGGAACATATGGTACTCAAGATCAACCTTCTTAGTTAAAGTATAGAAAGAGGAAAAGGATGATCATAAGGAGGGACAAGAAGAAAAAGAACAAGAAGAAGTCCAAGGCATCTGCCTCTGCACCTCAGGATGGGTCAGAACATCCTAAGGGTGATTAAGAAGAGGCTGCTTAACCAACTTCACTTCAAGTAGAGCCTCTTACTGCTAAGAGACCCATCTTGTCTTGGGCCTTTGCTACTAACCCAGACATATGGTCTATCACTAGAGATCAAGGGGGTTAAGATGTGTACTTCTGGCAAAACATGCTTGACCTTCCTCTACATGATCTCTTTCACATGAGAAGATACTTTGAGAGTCTAAGGAACCCTGGCCAACTGATGAAGAAGGGAATGGTCTTGATTATGATGAGGACTGTCAACAGATGAAGATAAAGACTCAAAGTTATTCTTAAGTTTTGGTAGCATCAGCGTAGGGGGAGTTTGTAAGAGTTAACTTAGAGGCTGATGCAACCAAAGAGCTCTCAGCATGCAAACTAAAGTATAAGGAAAGTTACTTCGGAAGATTTGAAATTTACTAAGTGCCAAATCTTCCGAAGCCAAAAGACCATTTCTTCCGAAGCCAATGATGAACTCTTCTGAAGCTTCAAGACAAAGTCTTTTGAAGCCAAGAGACTGATATATTCTGAAGACATAGAAGACATGCTTTCTTTGACATGCTTTTGACAAAAGCTAAACAACTTTCCACTGCCATCTCTGAAGACTCACCAACTTATACAAGTTTGTGATATCTCCATATCTTTTTCAATTATAGATTAAGGTCTTAGAGTCTGTAACATTCTACTTTATACTTTTATCATTTTTGTAATAGATAAGGATGGCATGTCATAGTCACTAGTCAAAAGGCGGTCTGCCTTTTGACTTTACATTGATCTTGTTGTCTAGATTAGTGTTCCAGCTGACCTTCAAAGTATGGACGGCTATAGGATGTAGTATAAAGTATCTCAGGTACTAGTACTTAGGACTAAGTCTTGTAATATTTGTAAAACACTTGAGAGCAATATACATCATTTTTTAAAATTAATTACTTGTGTTCTGCTTGTGTTCTTTACATATGTTCTTTGTTAAATTTAGACGGTTCCCTATTTGATCTGTTAAGTGTTCAAGTCTCTCTAACCTTGTGAAACTATTATATTGCTCCCCTGTACCACTCCTGCAGGTTTTGTGTTTAATCTTAACATGTTTTATGTTACGAATTGATCACATGTTTAAGACAAATAGGTTAAACACTTGTGAACCTGTTAACACAGCCGTTTATATTTTTAACTTTTTTAAAACAATTAAATATATATTTATGTATTTATAATAAATGTCATTATTATTCATGTTCACTTTAGAAATCTTATCAATTGCCCAATCATTTCAATCGAATATGACTGCCACAGAACCACTAACCAAGTCTCCGCCCTCCGCCTAAGACCTCTCCAGACTCCGCCTATTACCTCTTTAAACTATCTTATCGGTTAAAATAAACTTTTTATAAACTTATTTCAAATATATCAAGGATTATCATGTTAAATATCATGTATTATTCAAGACTTTGATGGAATTTTGTCAACTTTTGTTTCACTAAATGTGAGATAATTATCGTGCATGACTCTTAACAGGTCTTATTGTGTAACCAGTTTCTAATAAGGTTCATGTTCGTGCCTAGAAAAAATGACACGATTAGTTATTGTGTTAGCTCTTATCGTGTTCGGGTCTTATCGTATCTGATCTGTTATGCTAGCCCTAGGTCGACTGGCTCAAATCAGCATGAAAGGAACTCCAAATTACATATTTAAATTCGGTTTTGCTTTGATTTTATAAAAACTTAGCATAAAATACTATTAGGCTACTCATGGTACCATCGACAAAAGGGCCTTTGGTATTTTAGTTTGATTAGTAACGCCATAGACGGCAAATAGATAAATGAAATTGTAAGGATCAACAATTTATAAGATCGATCTCACAACAATAACGCAGAATATTATCATTGTGGAACTAAAAGATAGAAGATGAAATTAATGTAAATAACTTCCAATTGTATTGCTCTATGACTTTGAAATGATTATAATAAGAGTAAAAATCAGGAAATGACTAAAAAGCTTACTAATAACATTACAAAACTTCTATATATACTAATCTAGAAGTTCTCGCGCGACTTGATGTTTTCACGCGAGAAGCAAGTTATCGCGCGACAACTTGAACTTGTCACTTGTCTTGATCTTCTTACTCTTGATTTGATTTTCCGAGCCTCTAGATTCAACCCTTACAATCTCTCCCTAGGCTCGGTAAATCAATGCTTTTAGAAGTCCACATCATCAACTTTGTAACTGCCTCCGTATGCATACATCTTGTTCGCTAAGGCCTTCATGATCATCCAACCAAACTATACTACTATCAAGTGAACAGATTCATCAACTACAATTGGACATGCCTGCAACTTCATCAAATCTTCTTTTCCAAATTTGAGCAGATCCATAGGGTTGATGACACGGTAATCTTTAACTTCACACTTAATCAACGCGTGCCCCGTCTCCTTTTCACAACTCCACCACATTAGCTTGGACAAGCTATTAACTGGCATAGGAGCATGAATAGGGATCTTCCTAACATATCTTGGATGCTTATAAACCCTTATCTTCATTGGCTTGTTCGTGTTTGGGTCAATCCGGGTCTCAACTTCAATGACTTTAGATTTAGCAGTTTTAAAGTCTTTGAAGTTGGTTTTACTATGCCTCCATATCATATTCCTTATCCAATTTCCCTTTCCATAATTACTAGGATTAATAAATAGAACACAACCCATTGCATATAAATCTAATGCTCTGAGTGTATGAAAGTCGTGTTCGTCCTGATAATACTCTATCGCTCCTGCTCTTCTTTTAATCACATTCAACTTCTCCTCTGCATCATACGCTCAACTAAGAATAGGTTCTGAGTTTTCGTACCTTGTGAAAGGTTTGGAATGTCTCAGCGTGTGTATATAAGCTGGCAGTGGAGGAGCCTCAACAGTAATATTTCCAACCTGACATACAACACTTTGACCAGTTTAATCTGCTGTCTTGTTAGTTGGTTCACTCGTACTAGACTCTCCAACTATCCCCCCCTTCTTCAATCAGAATATCAGAAAATAAATCCTTCAAACTGTTTCCAAAATCATTAGTATAGTCAAATATCTCTTCTAAATCATCAAACACTTCAAAATCATCTTCTTTCTTAGCAATCAACCTTTACTGGAATGAGTAAAATTGTTTCTCATATGTTGCTTCAGTAGCAGGGTCTTACGGTGTGTAATCAACTGTATCATCTGGACTTGGTCCGGAGAAATTATATGACATCCGGTAATTTTCCGTTACCAAACTCTTTTATTTCCGTTAAGTCTTGCATACACGTGTCGTGAGCACACACTAGTTTTCGTTGAACATTGGTGACTTAATAATAATTAATAATGATAAACAGATAATAATTTAGCTGGTGATGTGATTATTAAGTTTTACTTATGTGCTTACGTGATTTAAATATTAATTGTGAATTTTATCGCGTAACGTGGAAACGTGTTATATTTATTCGTGTATTTTGTAACTAGTAAAGATAATGCATATAATTATTATTATTAGTTTATATGCTTATTATTTTAGTTAAGAACCTTTTTAAAAGGTATTTAAAAGCTTAGTTTTTATAAAATACAAATTACAAAGTTTAAATGGTAATTATACTAAATTAGGTTAATTGAAATAAAAACTCTAACCCTAAACACCAAGATCGCCCGCGACTCACCATCAAACACACACACACTTGTGAAATCGACCAAGAACAAGCAAGAAACCATCGGATTTGATCGAATACAAGCAATAGAACACGTTAGAAGCATCGAATCTTGTCCATTACACGTTTAAAGGTTAGATTTTTATGGGTTTTTCATGTATTTTGTTATAGCCGAGAGTTGTAGTTCGAAATGAATGAATTGGGTGTCGATTTTGGGTTATTTGATGATTATGTGATGTTAGTTAGATTGTATATATGCTAGTTTACGTGGATTGTGCAAGAAAGTTGCGATTTTGATGCGTTGTTCATATGTTACTAATAATAGTAACTTTAATTGCATGAAAATGGTGATTTGATGATGAATTGATGTTACTAGGGTGTTTATGATGTCGTATGGATGTTAGAATGATGATGATTGTGCTAGGAATCCAAGAATTGATAATGTAGTTCATACATTGCCAAAAGTAAAAACTTTTATGTATGAAGAGTTGTGGTTGGATGGTTTGCAAGTGTTTGATGAATGATTATGATCTCTATGAGCTAGATAGGGTATGTTATTGATGATTGTGTGCTGTAATTCATGAAAGAATAGATTTTGGGATGCACTTTCCCAAAAGGGAAACTTTATTTGCACAAAATCTTGGATATGATGATTCGGGCATGTTTGTGACATTAGGATCATGCTAGCATGTTCATGTATGATTTCTAATATGGTGGAATGAATTGTTTGGTTTGTATGAATACTTGTTTGGTTATTTGGGGATTTGACCTCTTGGTGGTTATATATGGTGATGCATCATATAGGTTATGATAGGACTATTGTTTGGGGTTGTAATAGATCACTGTTGAATGTTTTGGTTGGCATGAATTCTGTTGATTAGTGTGATGATGATTGTCATACACACGTGTGAATCTGAGGCCCCTACTTAGTAGGATTGGCAGGATTTAGGGTGTGAAGTCGTGAGTGGCTTCACATGACATGTAGTGCATGATTTGATTCTGTGTATGATGCACTAGTGATGGTATAACTATGTTGAGCATGATGATTACTTGAGATTCGCATGACTTGTATGAAAATCTGGTTGTATGATGATCTAGATAGTACATGTGGCTAATGAGGTGGCATACGTGAACAGCTTGTATGATAACCTTGTATGATGAACTGTCATGTTTGTTTGAATGTAATTTCACCTATGATGTCACCAACGGGTCAAACGGGTCAACTAGGTCAATGTGTCTTGTTTTTCCAAAACCTTGAGTTCTTTGGCTTATAGAGCACTTAGGGTTTCATAATGGTTTTGTGTACACGTACTCATGTACTTGCGTGTTCTAGGTAACCTCTGAAGGTTGTCTGTCCTCTCTTTCAAGTTAAGCTCTTAAGTTCTTTCTTGTGCACACCAGGTGAGTTCATGCCCCACTCTTTTTCATACTCTCTTTTGGGGGAGATAGCATACTGGTTTTACAAACGCTTTATTAATATGAGTTATGTGTAGTATGATATAGTGTTGAATACAATGAAAGTCCTCACACTTTCGGATTGTTAATAATGTTAATTAGCAGGAAAACTTGGGTAGTACTACTGGGTCTGACGAGCCCCACCTGTGCGACTCAAGGTCAAATGAGTGCAATTTTGTCCTAATACAAACATCGTCACGACCTGGTAAGTCATGACGGGAGGCAACAAACAAAACACAGTCAGCTTCAATCGTGAAATCACTATGATTATTACTTGTGAATATAGATTAGCTATCTATTTCAATGCACCTCTTATATTTTGCAATTATTACTGATTTATGATTAACGCAAACTCTTGAACTCACCAACCATTATGTTGAATCTTTTAGTATGTTATTCTTAGGTTGAGGTTATCATTGCCTAGGAGCACGTGCACGGGTCAGCATCATTGTAGTTGTCAGCATGATTGAAATTTTGTATTTGGTTTGATTGTTAAATATTTAAGTCTTTGTTGGCACTACTTTGGGCGCGTGTGTTTGCGCATTTTACATTATGTTACTTTACGTTGGTTTTTATGATTTATTAAACGCTTCCGCATTATTCAAAGTTAAACTTTGTCTTTGGGTGTTTGTTCATATAGAGTCGTTCTGAGTAACTAATGACTGAGATCCTGGTATGTCACACGCCTTGCGGTAAGACCCCGCACGCGGATTTTGATGGTGTGATAGATTGGTATCAGAGCCATTGGTTATAGGGAACTAGGTTGCATACACACTAGACTATAACTACACAGTTTGTTAGTTACTCGTCACTTACTTCCTTATTGTATACTCATTGGCATACGCATCACGTACTTCGCAGCATGGCATCGTCATCCCGTGATTTGGGCAACAGACCGGCGCGATCTGAGTCACCTCCTACTTCTCCCGTACCTGATAGGGGATTTAACTGGCCCCGATATCCTTATCCTCCTGGCGAGATAGACTGGGATTAGCCTTTCATACCGCCCGAGCTTGATCCTCCACGAAACTAGGATTTCTACCCCACCTACGTACGTCGTATGGCTTATAGAAAGTGTGTACCACCTGTAGCTCCTACCCGACCTAGGACTAGGTCATCGACAGCCTCTGCATTGCCTACTCTTCCTACCTTTGACATCCCTCTCGAGCAGGCGTTTGCAGCTTTAGTGGCCACTCTAGACACGGAGCGACAGCGGATTAGAGGACTCACTGATGAGAACTCTGCCCTACGATCTGAGATGCGTCAATTGCGCTACCAGGTAGAGACGCTCAAAGAGTGACTCTCGATGGCCATTGGTGGACATCATACTTTGGCAGGCAATGTGTTAACGCTTACTGAGTGCATGGGCACGCAGGATCATCAGAATATAGTGATAGACGATAGGTTTGCCGAACTCGAGGCACAGCTAGCAGCACTTCAGGTTGCTGAAGCCCCTGCACCTGTGGTAGACCCTGATGAGGAAGACCCAAAAGAGGAACTGAAGGAAGCCCCCAAAGAAGAACTAGTAGAGATGGATGAGGACAGTGACGGATCTGACGTGTTGGACTGATTCTACCTTTATATGACTTGGACTATATAGTGTTTCTTTCCTTTTGAAACCTATGTGGGAAGGGTTGTTTCCCACCCAACTGAAAAACTGAAATTTTGACATTGATAGAATATTTTGTGAACCAATTACAATTTATTTATCTTTGGTTATTATTTTTGTTATAAATGTTGTGGTTGTGGAAAATTCATTATTTCTTACTATTTACCGTACTTCAATGAGATTAATGTGTTAGATGTTACTCACTATTGTATTTGTGAATGTAAAGTGAAATATGGACGGACGCGGTAGAGGACTTGGACGTGGTCGTGGACGTGGTGCTGGTGCTATCAACATGACTCCTGCTGAGTTGATTACTCTGATTAACGAACATGTTTAGGCGGCAGTGGCTGCTGCACAAACAGGACAGCCAGCAGGTAAATGATACCAGTGATCTAACCGATATCTCAGTTGCCTTCCGGGGTTCTCAACTAATGTTTGGTTCGTCGAAACAGGACCCCCACTCTGTACCTACAAATCCTTTATAGACTGCAAGCCCCATACCTACAGCGGGACTGAAGGAGCTGTAGGACTAGTGAGATGGTTTGAGAAGACTGAATCTGTTTTCACAAAGTGTAGCTGTCCGCCAGCTGACCAAGTGAAGTTCGCAACTGGAACACTTGAAGGCGCAGCTCTCTCCTGGTGGAATGCCCAGGTGCAAATGCTAGGCCAGGATATGGCTAATGACTTACCTTGGGCTGAATTCAAAGCAATGATGACGGAGGAGTATTGCCCCCGTGATGAAGTACAAAAGTTGGAAATTGAGTTCTGGCAACTCAAGATGCAAGGTTCCGAGATTGAGGCTTATACTACTCGATCTCATGAGTTGGCCACATTATGTCTGGGAATGGTTAATGAGATGCACAAAAGGATTGAGCATTACATACGTGGACTGGTGCCCGAGATTCAGAGTATGGTGACTGCTTCCAATCCTGACACCATACAGTAGGCTATTCGGTTGGCCTATAGGTTGACCGACCAGGCAGTAGAGCAGGGAAGATTACCCAAGCTGGGCGCAGTGGCTAGCGTACCCGATAACAAACGTAAGTGGGAGAATACTGGTGATAAAGGCTCATCCTCCAGCAACCAGCAACAACAACAGCAGCAGTACGTTCAGAAGCACCAACCTCACCAACAGCAAAGAAAGTTCAATAACAATCGTAACTTTAATCAGTCATCTTCAGCACCACAGGGACAAGGAGGCTATGTTGGAAAAAATCCCAAATGTAACCGATGCAATTACCACCACACCGGCAGGTGTGATAATTTCTGATGCCAGCGTTGTGGTAAAGTTGGACATGCAGCGAAGGATTGCCGTGGTGAATTAATGAGGAAGCCTCAACAACCTCAAGAAACGCCAAAAGGGTGCTTCGAGTGCGAAAAAGAAGGCCATTACCGGTGCAACTGTCCACAGCTCATAAGGAATGGAAATGGCGGGAACAACAATGGCAACAACAACAACGGGAACAACAACAACACCTAAAATGGCAACGACAATGGTGGCAATAACAATGGAGCCAAAGGAAGAGCCTTCGTCATTGGCTCAGGTGAGGCTCTAAATGACCCTACAACTATAACTGGTAAATTTTCGGTTAATGGTTGTTTTGCTACCGTATTATTTGATACTGGAGCTGATAGAAGCTTTATTTCCACTAAGTTTAGTAGTCTTTTAAGTGATATGCCTTCAACATTAGAATCTAAGTACACCGTAGAGTTAGCAGACGGTAAACAGATTCACGTGACACATATCCTTAGAGGCTGCAAGATAGAACTTGCTGGTCATACCTTCGACATAGATCTCATGCCTATCACACTTGGGAGCTTCGATGTAGTAGTCGACATGGATTGGCTTTCTGACAAGCAAGCGGAAGTCATATGTCATGAGAAGGTTATACGGATTCCTAATGGTGAAGAAATTATCTTGGTCCAAGGCGACAGGAGTGGTGCAGTGATGGGCATCATCTCGTTCATGAAGGCACAAAAGTTGTTACGGAAAGGTCGACTACATGTCACAGACAAACAGACAGAGGAAAAGAAGATAGAGGATATCCCCGTGGTTCGTGAGTTTTCCAAGGTGTTTTCGGAGGACCTGCCTGGACTATCACCTCATCATCAAGTCGAATTCCAAATTGATTTGACTCCAGGAGCCGCTCCGATTGCGAGAGCACCTTACCGGTTAGCTCCAAACGAACTGCATGAATTATCTACTCAACTCCAAGAACTGTTGGATAAAGGATTTATCCGACCCAGCTCGTCACCCTGGGAGCACCAGTTCTATTTGTTAAGAAGAAGGACGGTACATTTCGAATGTGCATTGACTATAAGGAACTGAACAAGGTCACGACCAAGAATAGATATCCCTTACCTCGTATAGATGATTTGTTTGATCAACTGCAAGGATCAAGCTATTATTCCAAGATTGACCTGAGGTCTGGGTATCATCAGCTGAGAGTTCGAGAGGAGGACATCTCGAAGACTGCCTTTCGTACACGTTACGGTCATTACGAGTTCTTGGTCATGCCATTCGGGTTGACGAATGCACCAGCGGTATTCATGGACCTCATGAATCGCGTGTGCAAACCCTATCTTGATCAGTTTGTTATTGTCTTTATCGATGACATATTGATCTACTCAAGGACTGAGGAAAAACATGGAGAGCACTTACGGTTAATCTTGGAATTACTTAGAAAAGAACAACTGTACACCAAATTTTCTAAGTGTGATTTCTGGATACGCAAAGTGCAATTCTTGGGTCATATTGTTAACGAGAAAGAAATACATGTTGATCCGGCTAAAATTGAAGCGATAAAGAATTGGTCGGTTCCTAAGACGCCAAGTGAGATACCACAGTTTCTTGGACTGGCAGGATACTATCGACGGTTCATCGAAGGATTTTCTAAGATTGCTCAACCCCTCACAGCTTTGACTCACAAGGGAACGACGTATAAATGGGGCGAGAGTCAGGAATCTGCTTTCCAGTTGCTGAAACAGAAACTGTGTAGTGCATCGATATTAGCGTTACCGGAAGGAAGTGACGATTTCGCAGTCTATTGTGACGCTTCCATTCAAGGACTTGGGTGTGTATTGATGCAGTAGGATAAGGTGATAGCTTACTCCTCTAGACAACTAAAGGTTCATGAGAAGAACTATACCACCCATGACTTGGAGCTGGGTGCGGTAGTTTTTGCCTTAAAGATCTGGAGACACTACTTGTACGGTACCAAATGCACTATTTACACCGATCACAAGAGTCTTCAGCACATCTTTGAGCAAAAGGAATTGAACATAAGGCAAAGACATTGGGTAGAGCTACTGAACGACTATGATTGTTCCATCAGATACCATCCGGGGAAAGCAAATGTAGTCGCTGACACACTGAGTAGGAAAGAAACTGCTAAGCCTCAACGTGTGCTAGCTTTTCAACTTACCATTAGCACACACTTACCGGAACAAATCCGAGAGGCTCAGATAAAAACTTTGATAGCAGAAAACATTGGGTCTGAATTGTTAAGGGGAATGGAAAAACAATTGGAAGTAAAGGCGGATGGAATTCGTTACTTCAGGGACAGACTTTGGGTACCTCTGCACGAAAGTCTAAGAGACTTGGTTATGAGTGAGGCACACAAGTCTAAGTACTCTATACATCCTGGATCTTACAAGATGTATCATGATCTGAAGGCGTACTACTGGTGGCCTAACATGAAAGCGGATGTAGCTACATATGTGAGCAAGTGCCTGACCTGCTCAAAGGTAAAAGTAGAGTATCAGAAACCATCTGGATTATTACAACAACCTGAGATCCCTATATGGAAGTGGGAACAGATCTCAATGGATTTCATTACCAAGCTACCTCGGACTCCTACTGGTTATGACACGATATGGGTTATTGTGGACCGATTAACGAAGTCTGCTCATTTCTTGGCAATAAGGGAAACAGACAAAATGGAGAAATTAACCCGACTTTATTTGAAGGAGATAGTTTCAAGACATGGTGTACCGGTTTCAATCATTTCCGACCGCGATGCTCGTTTTACATCGCACTTCTGGCAGTCGTTGCAGAAATCCTTGGGTACGCGGGTAGACATGAGTACTGCTTATCACCCACAAACCGATGGTCAAAGTGAGCGTACTATACAGGCGTTGGAGGACATGCTACGTGCTTGTGTGATTGACTTCGGGAATAACTGGGAAGTTCACCTACCATTGGTGGAATTTTCTTACAACAACAGTTATCACACTAGCATAAAGGCAGCACCTTTTGAAGCTTTGTATGGGAGAAAATGTAGATCACCAGTTTGTTGGGCTAAAATTGGTGATAGCCAGCTAACGGGTCCTGAGTTGGTACACGAGACCACTGAGAAGATTGTACAAATAAGGAACCGTATGGCTGCAGCGCGCGACAGACAGAAAAGTTATACTGATAAGCGATGAAAACCTCTAGAGTTCCAGGTTGGTGACAAAGTCTTATTGAAAGTCTCACCGTGGAAAGGCGTGATTCGGTTTGGTAAAAGAGGAAAGCTAAATCTGAGATACGTTGGACCATTTGAGATATTGGAAAGAATAGGTCCAATGGCCTATCGACTAGCCCTACCTGATTCATTGAGTGGAATCCATGATGTATTTCATGTCTCAAATTTGAAGAAATGTTTAACCAACGAAACAATGATCGTACCGCTTGAGGAAGTCCAAGTAGATGAACAATTACGCTTCATTGAGGAACCAGTCGAGGTGATGGATCGTGAAGTAAAGACACTTAAGCAAAGCAAGATACCCATAGTCAAGGTTCGTTGGAACTCGAGACGTGGACCAGAATTCATGTGGGAACATGAGGACCAGATGAAGCTTAAGTATCCTCAACTATTCGAAAAGACGGTGTCAGCCAGCGATGGTATTGATTAAATTTCGGGACGAAATTTCTTTCAACATGGGGATGATGTGACAACTCACCCGAAACGCACTCGATTACTTTGTGCCAATGCAGTAGACCAGTGATGGAACACATACCATGTAACACAATTTTTGGGCCAAAAATTCTTTCAACATGGGGATAATGTGACATCCGGTAATTTTCCGTTATCAAACTCCGTTAGTTCCGTTAAGTCTTGCATACACGTGTCGTGAGCACACACTAGTTGTCGGTGAACGTTGGTAATTTAATAATAACTAATAATGATAAACAAATAATAATTTAGCTGGTGATGTGATTATTAAGTTGTACTTATGTGCTTACGTGATTTAAATATTAATTGTGAATTTTATCGTGTAACGTGGAAACGTGTTATATTTATTCGTGTATTTTGTAACTAGTAAAGATAATGCATATAATTATTATTAGTTTATATGCTTATTATTTTAGTTAAGAACCTTTTTAAAAGGTATTTAAAAGCTTAGTTTTTATAAAATACAAATTACAAGATTTAAATGGTAATTATACTAAATTAGGTTAATTAAAATAAAAACTCTAACCCTAAACACCAAGATCGGCCGCGACTCACCTTCAAACACACACACACTTGCTAAATCGACCAAGAACAAGCAAGAAACCATCGGATTTGATCGAATACAAGCAATAGAACACGTTAGAAGCATCGAATCTTGTCCATTACACGTTTAAAGGTTAGCTTTTTATGGGTTTTTCATGTATTTTGTTATAGCCGAGAGTTGTAGTTTGAATTGGATGTTGATTTTGGGTTATTTGATGATTATGTGATGTTAGTTAGATTGTATATATGCTAGTTTACATGGATTGTGCAAGAAAGTTGCGATTTTGATGCGTTGTTCATATGTTACTAATAATAGTAACTTTAATTGCATGAAAATGGTGATTTGATGATGAATTGATGTTACTAGGGTGTTTATGATGTCGTATGGATGTTAGAATGATGATGATTGTGCTAGGAATCCAAGAATTTATAATGTAGTTAATACATTGCCAAAAGTGGAAACTTTTATGTATGAAGAGTTGTGGTTGGATGGTTTGCAAGTGTTTGATGAACGCTTATGATCTTTATGAGCTAGATAGGGTATGTTATTGATGATTATGTTTTGTAATTCATGAAAGAACAGATTTTAGGATGCACTTTCCCAAAAGAGAAACTTTATTTGCACAAAATCTTGGATATGATGATTCGGGCGTGTTTGTGACATTAGGATCATGCTAGCATGTTCATGTATGATTTCTAATATGGTGGAATGAATTGTTTGGGTTGTATGAATACTTGTTTGGTTATTTGGGGATTTGACCTCTTGGTGGTTATATATGGTGATGGATCATATGGGTTATGATAGGACTATTGTTTGGGGTTGTAATAGATCACTGTTGAATGTTCTGGTTGGCATGAATTCTATTGATTAGTATGATGATGATTGTCATACATGCGTGCGAATCTGAGGCCCCTACTTAGTAGGATTGGCAGGATTTAGGGTGTGAAGTCGTGAGTGGCTTCACATGGCATGTTATGCATGATTTGATTCTGTGTATGATGCATTAGTAATGGTATAACTATGTTGAGCATGATGATTACTTGAGATTCGCATGACTTGTATGAAAATCTGGTTGTATGATGATCTAGATAGTACATGTGGCTAATGAGGTGGCATACGTGAACAGCTTGTGTGATAACCTTGTATGATGAACTGTCATGTTTGTTTGAATGTAATTTCACCTATGATGTCACCAACGGGTCAAATGGGTCAACTGGGTCAATGTGTCGTGTTTTTCCAAAACCTTGAGTTCTTTGGCTTATAGAGCACTTAGGGTTTCATAATGGTTTTGTGTACACGTACTCATGTACTTACGTGTTCTAGGTAACCTCTTAAGGTTGTCTGTCCTCTCTTTCAAGTTAAGCTCTTAAGTTCTTTCTTGTGCACACCAGGTGAGTTCATGCCCCACTCTTTTTCATACTCTCTTTTGGGGGAGATAGCATACTGGTTTTACAAACGCTTTATTAATATGAGTTGTGTATAGTATGATATAGTGTTGAATACCATGAAAGTCCTCACACTTTCGGATTGTTAATAATGTTAATTAGCGGGAAAACTTGGGTAGTACTACTGGGTCTGATGAGCCCCACCTATGCAACTGGAGGTCAAACGGGTGCAATTTTGTCCTAATACAAACATCGTCACGACCTGGTAAGTCGTGAAGGGAGGCAACAAACAAAACACAGTCAGCTTCAATCGCGAAATCACTATGATTATTACTTGTGAATATAGATTATCTATCTATTTCAATGCACCTCTTATATTTTGCAATTATTACTGATTTATGATTAACGAAAACTCTTGAACTCACCAACCATTGTGTTGACTCTTTTAGTATGCTATTCTCAGGTTGAGGTTATCATTGCCTAGGAGCATGTGCACGGGTCAGCATCATTGTAGTTGTTAGCATGATTGAAATTTTGTATTTGGTTTGATTGTTAAACATTTAAGTCTTTGTTGGCACTACTTTGGGCGCATGTGTTTGCGCATTTTACATTATGTTACTTTACTTTGGTTTTTCTGGTTTATTAAACGCTTTCGCATTATTCAAAGTTAAACTCTGTCTTTGGGTGTTTATTCATATAGAGTCATTCTGAGTAACTAATGACTGAGATCCTGGTATGTCACACGCCTTGCGGTAAAACCCCGCACACGGATTGTGAGGGTGTGACACATTGTTAGTGCCCGATGATCCAGAAGTACCAGTAGCAGCACCTATATCACCCCCTTGATCATCATCATCATCATCCTTTCTATCATCATCTCCCTTATTATTATATCCTTCATCACCATCACCACCATCATCATCCTCATCATCATCATCAATCTCTCATCACTGAATCTGAAGTCTATCTGATCTAAATCCTCATCATTCACCAGATCAAGAATAGGCATAACATGCTCAGGCTCCACAAACACCTCTCCAGTAAACTGTATAGGTTGATCCTCAGTAGCCTGAACATGAATATCAGATGACAGCTCTTGATCAACATTAGTAGTGTCTGTTGTCCTTTCTATATCAACAAGATCAACAACACGCTCTGTAGCAGGATCATTAGCAGGTTCAAGACCAGCAGATTGCTGTTCACTAGATTCTCCAACTTCCATGGTATGTTGCTGAGAAAATGAAGAATAAACACGGGAAGTGAGATCTCGTAAGTTCTGCTCCATGATCTGAACATAACTGAACATGAACTATTGTTGATGCTCTAAACTCTTAATCTTCTCATCTTTCTCTTGCTAACTTCTACACAAATCATTAATTAGTTGTGTCTTCTCCAACATCTCTTTCTCCAATACACCGACCCTATGCTCAAGAGTAACCCTAGTAGGTGAAAACTGTGCAGAATCTTGTTGTGGTAGTATTTAGAAAATCAACATCTCCAAATAAATCATCATGAGTTTGATCCCTCGATGGTGTGCTCAACATGTCATCAGTAGTAGGCATAGATGATGATGTTACAGTTGTTGATTCTGTAACAATCACTGGTGTAGTAGCCTCACTTATTGTGATGGGAATATCTGACATAGGAACATCACTAGTTGACACAATGGTCATCGGGGTCTAACGCTTTCTCAACACTCCTCGTCCTCTACCCCTCCCACGTGGACTATCTCCTGCTCTCCTAGCCATCATCTTCCTTCTCCCCCTACTAACAACTGTCTCCTCAGGAACAAAGTCTGTATCACGTTCTCAACAGTGCATTTTACAGGTGTTTCTTGCACTCTGGGATGCTCCTGAAGCACATAAGGTACATTCCCAATCTCGTCACTGTCGGTTTCGCTTCCTGAACTAAACCAAGAATCAATCTCTACATCGATAGATGTACCAGCTGGTTGAGAACTCTCAGGGACATCTTCAGGCAAAGTAGTGATAGAAGGGCCAGCTTGTTCAGCTTGAGTGGCCACTTCTTCAATCTCTTGTGCCTCTCCTTGATAACCATCAATAAATCTCCCAAGCTTAGTAAAATGAGATCCATCCCAAGCATTTCCTCTAGCTCCCATCAAATAAGTGAATATGTCTTTCTTCGTTACCATGATTGCATAGGTAGATGAATTAAACACTGCTAACTCAGGATGAGCAGCATTCACTAGCATCTGTAAAAATCTAGGGTACATGATGAATTTCTTCCCCACGATAGCTATCACATTCTTCTACATTCTACAAATATGGCATTGGACATGCTGTAAGGTAGATCATCAATAAGAGATACCAGCAGGGATCCGAATACAACACTCAAGCTATCCATGCCAGCTTTCAAGTTACTAAGGCAATGAATCATAACATGAAATAGATACTTCTAGAATGGAGGTAAATATTTCTTCTCCAACGAGGGATATAGGTGACTGTATCCCATCCTAACTAAACAGTCTTTAGCAACATCATCATCTATCTTCACCGGAGCATTAGGCTGATCCTCTAACAGTAAAACACTGTTAATCACCTCAACTGTAATCATAATCCTTTTGCCCTTAACTGTGGCAGATATACAAGGTTCTCCATCTTCATCTATCTCATTGGTTGCTATAAGCCAGAACTGATCAATGACATCAGTGTATATAGTGGGATTAGCTGAGATAGCATGATGTATCCGAGAGGTCTTTAGTCCCTCAATCAGAGATCTGAATAATGCCTTGTCCTCTAAAACATCTCTGAGATAAGCTACAACATTATGGTTTTTGTTGAAAAGCATTGATCGTGCCATCTAAAACATTGAACAAAATTGATAAGTACAAAACATTTCAGACTTGAAACAAAAATTCACACTTCGAAAAATTTAAAAAATTTAGACTTTTCGCGTGACAACATCAACTACTCGCGTGAAGACATTAAGTTTCAGATTTAACTTTTCGCGCGACAAGATGGGTTTTCGCATGAAACTAACTTTGTCTAAAAGTCAACTTTTTGCGTGACAAGTTTACTTTTCACGTGATTAGTTCTGTGCGAATTTGAAAGTTCTCACATCTGTTCAAATTCAACTTACTTTTCGCATGCAAAAGGTTTGTACAATTTTAGATTTTCAATTGGTCAATTTTAGAGTGTTTTAACCACTAATAAATGTTCATTAGGTGTCGCCTAAGTTATTTTTAAGGTTAATCATGTTTAATTTGTCCAATTTAACATGTATAAGTCCTTTTGACTTTTGGTCATGAAACAAACACATTCAAATCTAAACATAAACATCAATATACCTTAAAAGTGACTAGGGCATCAAAATGCGATCTTAATGGACACTAGAGTTAGTTTTAAAATGATTTCGACACTTAGAATTTTTAAGTGAAATTTTTGAAAGTTTTCATGCGAATAGTGACTTTTCGCTCAACTGTTGAATTTATAGTCTTCTGACTTCTCGCGCGAGAAGTCAGAGTTCTCGCACACTGGAACTTTTCGCTTCTATTGAACCTTTGATTGCAAAAAGTTCATTTTTCTTTAATTCTTGAAAAAAATTTCAACTTTTCAAATTTAATTATCTTGTTAAGCCATTTGATTTGTTATGAAAATGGTTATGTTTTACTAAGTGTTTATAATTATTCAAACACCCTTAGTTTTTTTGTAAAATGTTATAAAATTGAAACGAGTAAGCAAAAGACATATTTTACAAAAAGAACAATTTGACACACAATTATACTATTTACTTAATTATTATTTTTGATAAATTTTCAAGTACAGGATCATATTTTTTAGAAATCGATCATTACCATCATCCAGCATTATTATAAATGAGACTGGTTATATTGATTGTCAATATATTATGTCCATATTAAACTTAGACTTCAAGTTTTACTTAGACACATAAGCTGTGATATTTATCATGTTTGATTAAATAATATGAAATCTGTGCGTCCCACAATCAAAAATCCTGTAGAACCTTATCCAACTTCAAGACACTTTCGAGATTTCAAGTCACCCCAATTTGACTTAAACCTTTCACTTCTGATCAGCATTTTCAGAATTATTTTTCTATAATATAATATCTATTAAGAGAATAACTAGCCTGAGAGATGTTTCTGAACACAGAATATTAACAAGTTTTAGGACTTATTAATAGCCAGTCGGACTTATGTTTTGCCCTCGTAAGATGTTTAGGACTTACATGCTAAGGGGCTGTTTGGTTGGGTCTGACTGACCCCGGTCAGACGTGCAAGTCTGACTAGGTCAAGCGTGGCTTGTTTGGTTGCTTGCATCTTACCGGAGAAGAGGTCTGATCGAACCCCTTATTCGGTCAGATCTAAACCAACATCTGACACGAGTCAAATGTGAAGTCGGTGGTTCGTGGTGGTCTGGTCTGCGATGGCGACGGCCGCGGCGGTGGCTGTCTGCGACGGCGAGGGCGGATCCGGCGACGGCGAGGGCGGATCTGGTACTGGTCGGCGACGGCGACTGCGCGTCCCCTTCAACATACTCATCTGTTCTTCCGGAAGTTGCGAATGAGATCGGGCGCCGACTGTGGCGAGTCAGACGGTGGTGGAGGTGGCAGTGGCGTGAGGTCTGCGAGAGAAAAGGGTTGGGCAGTGGGTGGTGTGGGTGTTTAGGGATGAAATAAGGGGTTAATAAATTAGGGTGTAACCAAACACACTTATTAGTTTAGACCTCTTACTGGTTCAGACCCTCTTATTCATTCAACACTTATTCAATCAGATTTTGCCAAACAGCCCCTAAGTCGGACTTACATGCCCCATCTTTTGATTTTACCTCCTGTGTCAGAACATATTCTCAAAAATAAAAATATTTATCATATACTATGTATGTCTATGACATATCTTTTATTATCATACTCATTGGCATCTTTTATTCCTATATGGCCTTTTGGCTTCTTTTTGCTCCTTTTGTTTGTTTTTCTCTTTTGTATTTTTTGTTTTTATTTATATATATTTTTTTATATTTTTATTTTTACATATATATACAAAATCTGAAAGAAATTGAATAAGAAAGTAACTGGCTTGAGTATGATCAAACTGTAACTCTCAGTCTGTTTTAGTATGAAATCAGAGTTACCACAAAACCTTGATGAGTTACCCACTTCAGTCACAGAAAGTTACTTTCAGTGCATCACAAAACATAGTGCTTTTCATTCTTGAATGTCAAGCCTATCAACATATCAAACATAATCCAAGTCATTTTCTTTTAAGCCTTAGGATGTAACAAATCAAAATCAAGAAATGTACTATCATTTCCTGTACAATCTTGAAAATTTAATTTTCTCAATCTTTGTAGAACAAAATCTTGTTGTACTTTTCTTCAGACTATTTTCTCCCCCTAAGAACAAAATCTTTTTCAAAATATTTTCAAATTTTCTCCCCCTAAAATTGTGATTATCTAGACAGAAAATAAAAATTTTAACTAAAAACAAAGAAAAATATTTTGTAAAGGGTGTAGGAATAAGTGTTAACCAAAGTTAATCTTTCCCAAAGTTTGGACTAAACAGTCAAATTTGGAATGATCAAGCACCTTAGTAAACAAATCAGCAATGTTGTCATCTGATAAAACTGATTCCAAATGGATAAGTATGTGTTCAAAGCAATCACGGATAAAATGCATGCGGATATCGATGTGTTTTGTCTTTGAATGTTGAATTGGATTCTTCACTATGTTTAAAACTGATGTGTTATCACATAAAATTTTAGTGTCATAAAAATTAAAGCCATAATCAAAAAGTTGATACAACCATATATTCAACCTCTGTAGTTGATGTGGATACTGTCTGTTGCTTCTTGCATTGCCATGAAATCAACCTATTACCAAGAACTTGAGAAACTCCGGTAGTAGATTTCCTTTCCAAGTTACATCCTGCAAAATCACTGTCAGTGAAATCGGAATTTTTAGGATACCAAAGGCCAAGTCTTGGTTGACCCTTGAGATATTTAAAAATCCGCTTGACAGCTTTCATGTGAGATTCCTTCGGATTACTTTGATAACGTGCACACTGACAAACAGGAAACATGATGTCCGGTCTGCTTGCAGTGAGATACATTAGAGACGATCATTGATCGATACATATGCTAATCAACGTCTTCTCCCATGAGATCAGGAGTCAAAGTGGGACGAGAAGACATAGGAGTAGAGGCTATCTTGGAGTCTTCAAATTTGTATTTGTCTAGGATACTGTGAATATATTTTTCTTGATGTATCAGTTCCCTTATCATCTTGTTTAACTTGGATTCCCTAGAAAAACTACATTTCCCCAAGAACTCATCTCAAATTTCTTCTTCATGACCGCTTCAAATTCCTTACACAAATCATCATTGGTAGACCCAAAGATAATATCATCGACATAAACTTGAACGAGAATAAGATCATCATCGGTCTTTCGTACGAATAAAGTTTGATCAATTGCACCCCGTGTATAACCATTTGTAAGCAAATGTTCAGTAAGTGTGGCATACCAAGCTTGAGGTACTTGATGTAAGCCATAAAGTGCTTTGTCAAACTTGTAAACATATTTAGGATGATCCGAATCTTCAAAACCTGGTGGTTGACAAACATAGGTTTCTTCTTTCATTTTGCCATACAAGAAAGCAGTTTTAACATCCATCTGATATACTGTAAAGTTTTTGTATGAAGCATATTCCAGAAAGATGCATATAGCTTCAAGTCATGCAACAAGAGCATATACTTCTTCATAATCAAGCCCTTCAATTTGATAGAATCCTTGAACAACAAGTTTGGCCTTGTTGCGAACAATCACATCTTTTTCATCCGTTTTGTTCTTAAAAATCCATTTCGTACCGATTGGTAACTTACCCTTTGGTAATTCACACAGATGCCATACATTTAGCTTCTTGAATTGCATCAGTTCGTCTTGCATGGCCTCTACCCAACTGTTTTCTTTTAATGTCATTTCTACATTCTTTGGCATAATTTGAGATATAAATCATGAATACAAACATGTATTTATTGTTCCCGATTGACTGCGAGTTTGGACACTCTGTGATAATGGACCAATGATTGCTTCTATTGGATGGTTTCTATGAATTCTCAACTATGGAATAAAATCTTCAGAAATAACTTCATCTAAGTTAGACATGTGACCAACTAGTTCTTCATTAGTGTTTCCTCCTTCAGGTTGATAGACAATATCTTCGTCTTGATTATCATTGTCAACAGAGAGATCTTCAAATTGGTACTTGAATTGTATCAATTGGATTAACTTGAGTAGAAGAGGAACTCTGATCAGAAACCTATAGAGCTTGTTCAACAACTGGATCTAAATAAGATAAATCAGATTCAGAAACAGAATGTGGAGCATCTGCAACATTTGAAAAAGAAGGTATACCTGAAGATATTCCTGTTGCTGGAGAAGGAATAGAGCCAATATCATCAGAAAAATATCCTGAATTAAGGATGTCAAAGGCAGATTAGCTGTAGAAACAACAGATGATCGATTAAATGTTTCAAATAAAGAAGCATAATCATAGACCCATGAAGGTGCAGAACCTGCATCTGTTTTGTTAGATTCATGCCAATCAATATCAAACAACTCAATTAATTGTTTAGATCTTTTATTATAAACTCGATATGCTACTTTGTTGGCTGAATATCTAACAAAATAACATTTATCAACTTTTTCATCAAGTTTTGATTTAGAATCAGATATTTTTAACAGAGTAAAACAACATCCAAACGTTTTGAAATATTTGAATTTGGGTTTATGTTTGAAAAAATTTTCATAAGGAGTCATATTCTGTTGTTTGTTGATTAACACACGATTCTGAACATAACACGCAGTGTTAACAGCTTCATCCCAAAAGAATGACGGTAATTTGGCTGGTGATAACATTGTTCTGGCAGCTTCAATTAAAGTTTTGTTTTGTCTTTCAGCAACTCCATTTTGTTATAGAGTTCCTGCAGAATTGAATTGTCTAGATATCCCCTTTGAATCACAAAATTCATTTAATGTATAATTGCATAATTCGGTTCCATTATCCCTTCGAATGCATTTGATTGTTTCGTCAGTCTGATTCTCCACAAATGTCATGAATTTTATCAGCAAATAAGGTGTCTCATCTTTGGATGCTAAGAAGAAAACCCATGTAAATCTTGAAAAATCATCAGTAATGACTAAACAATATGCACGACGTCCAAAACTCGAAACACTAACAGGACCAAATAAATTCATGTGTAACTGTTGAAGAACAGAGTTAATTTTGGTATGAGCAACTGGTTTATGAGGAAGTTTGTGTTGTTTGCCTTTTGAACATGACAGACATTGTTCTATTAGTTGAAATTCTTTCAAAGGTAGGCCAACAACATGATTTCCTCTAACCAATTTGTTCATAGTTTTAACATTTACATGTCCAAGACAACGATGCCATAATAACACAGCACTTTCTGAGGCTTTAGATAACAAACAAGACGCGGTTACAAATAAGTGTGAATCATTCATATCAAGTAAGTATGTGTCTTTGTCTCTCGGTGTTCTTAATAAGACCCATTCATCAGGAATTACAAATCCAGGTTTTAGAATAAGACATTCTTTATCAGTGAAGTGTGTAGAATACCTTTTGTCACAAATTTGTGAAACACTTAACAAATTATGTTTTAGTTCTTCAACAAAATTGACATCTTCAAAGCTTAACACATCATTCGACACTATACCTTTCTTTGTAATCTTACCTCCTTTGTCTCCTGCAAAGATAACATATCCTCTGTTGTAAGGTTGTATGTTGTTTAACAGAGATATATTACCAGTCATGTGCAGTGAATAACCACTATCAACATGCCAAACACTGTTGATGACCTGTCTTGGTTGCTCCTGCACATTCGAACAAATTTATTCATATTTAGGAACCTAAGCCATGGTTGACTTGAGTACTTTGTTCACATCCAAATATGATACAGATTGTAATATCATATCTCTTTTGATATGTTCAACAATATCAGGCTTAGATAGTTCTTCTTTAATTTTCCACTTTTGAACTGGTTTAATGAGATGTGTCACCATTTTCTTTAAAGTGAAAGTGTTATCATCAACTTGTACAGATTTCACATTTGATTTTTCCTTATTCAAATCATTACTATTATTAACAAAAGATTTTGACTGATTTGAATTTCTTTTGAATTTGGCATTTAGAAATAAATGTTTTCTATTCTGTGAAATTAAATTGTGAAATCTTTGTTTGCTTGACGATTGATGTTGATGATGACAATTTCTAGCCTTATGATTTGGCTTGCCACACACATAACAACACATTTTATGATATGTACTTGACGCTCGAGTATTTTTGCACAAACTGTTTATGATAACTTCCATAGTTATTATAGAATCTGGCCTTAGTATGTCCTTGGCCTTGTGATTCTTTGACAATCTCGCTATTCTTTCTATCGTTATGGATTGTTCGAGATGATTCTGGAAGAATTGAGGATTCTGTTTTAGCCTTTTCATTCACATTTGAAGCCAATGTGGCATGAACTGTAACTTTAGCCTTTTGAGTCGTAGTTACTGGAATTGGACCAGTGTCTTTGTTACCTGTTCTACAAACATCTTATTTCACAAAGTTAGCAATAATAGAAGGTTTTTTTAAAAAAAACTGGCATTGGTTTCTTTAAAAATATGATCTTCCTTATCAATGTTGCCTTTTGAAACAAATCTATTCTTGAAATCAGTTTTCAAGTCAGATACAGATGTTGCGACTCGTTTTCTTTCTTTGGCCTTAAAATTTATTTTCGATTTCAATTTCTTTTCTTTGATTGACATTTTTGAACAAACACTTGTATCACTAAAAACTTCTGATCTTTTATTAATAATTGATGATGAATTACATGAATATTTTGCATTACAATTTTTATTTTCCTGAAAATCTAATTCATCATCACTTTCCCATTCTTCAACCAACCCGTCCTTCTTCACACTTTCTGCACAAAAATTGTCATGATTAATATTAATTTCAGTTTTTGTGACAGGGTCAACAGTCAGTGAAACATTGACTGGAGGTGTTAAGTCTGACTTTGGTTGAAAACCTAATCCATAGGTCTCTTAATCAGGAGTTGTATTTGATGAAGGAAAACATGTATAATCATGATTAATGGGTGGTGCAATGTTAGCGTAACCAACTCTACTTTTACCACCATTAATTTTTTGTGTCATTTGAGACTTCATTATACCTTCAACTATGTTTGATGAAAATTCAAATTTTTCAACAATCAATTTGGCAGACAAGAGTTCACTGTTAATTTTATTGATTTCCAAAGAAAGTTCATTGTTACATGTTGTTAAATCTTTTATGTTACAATATTTATCATAAAGATTTAATTTTGATTGATAAATTGATTTGTTTAAGCCATCTATCTTTTCTTTAAAATTTTCTCATCACTTTTATATTTACGAGCTTGATATTGTAGTTTTTCAACTTCTAGAACCAAGCGTTTGTTATGAACTCTATACCTGTTAACTTTTTCTATGAAATTGTTTGAAAAAAGATTAGTATATACCTCTTCATTTCCTTCTTCCTTCTTTATCTATTCAGGTACAACATTTACCATGAAGGCCTTAAAATCTTCTTTTCTTTCTGCTACTGATGTCGGAGTAATCTCAACAGTTTCAGCATGAGCAGTTGTCGGAGTTTCCTCAACAGCATTATGTATCTTTCCTTCTTTGGCTGGAGTTAACTCAATAGTTTTTCCTTTAGATTCTTCTTTTCTCTCTTCAGTCTTTTGTGATTGAGCTGTAGTAATCTCAATAGCCTTTTCAACAACCACTTGATTAGTCTTCTTCAGCAAATACCCCTTTCAACAATTCATTGGACACAAACTCATCAAGTATGTTATTATGATCATTTTCTTCAGTGGTTTGAATCTCAGCTAACAGAGCAGTAGACAACTTGATATCAAGAATTTTCATATGATCAGACCAATCATAATCTTCATTGGTTTGTGACACCAGAGCATTATTGTTGGATGAACTGGTTATATCATTCTTGGTTTCTACCTGCATAGTGACCATTTTCTTTCCATTATCATTCTGGTTTGATCTCACTTCAGTACATTCTCTGGCAAAGTGAACAGGCTTGTCACAGTTATAACATCTTAAACTTGACTTATCAAATTTGATTTTGCTTGAGTTGTTTAGCCTAAAAATCTTTCTTCCAATTCTTCTTGCAGAGTTCTTAGCATGATACACCACCATAACCATCTGATATTTGATATCGTTTTCTTCAAAATCGTCGGGATTAACTTGTTGTAAGTCATCGACCAAGATGTTTGGTGCATTAAGTCTTCCAAAAGAAAATGCTTCATAACTGTTCATGAAGGATGTAAACAGAGCCAGGTGTTCTTCTGCAATCTGAATGGTTTGTCTGTTGGGTTGTGAGTTTACAATGAAGGCTTGTTGTGTAGGTTGAATGACTTGACCTTGAGAGTTGATTGGAGATTGTGTTTAAACTTGAGTTTGACTGTAGGAATTCCGATAAGGAACTTGGAATTGAGGCAAGGATGGAGCTTTGACAGTTTGATAAGTAGGAGTTGCAGATTGTTGTTGCTGACATAACTAAGAGTAGCTGACATAGTAATTTGGATTACTAGCCATCTTGGCATACAATGCCGATACTTCAGCTCCCATTGTGTTGATGTAGTTAGCGGCTCTCTGCTTGTCATCCATTTCATAAGATTTGATGGTGGAGATCAGATCACTGAGGGATAAGGTGAACAAATCCTTGGTTCTCTTGATATTAGTGCAGTTACTATTCCAGCTGTATGGCAAAGAATTCAGCAGCTTCTTGTTTACTGAGATATTCTCCAATGTGATCCCAGCACTCTTCATCTTCATTATCAACTTCACAAATCTTGACATCTGAGTCTCAAGAGTTTCTCCAAGAACATGATTAAACATATTAAACTCTTGGTTTAACATATCTTTGCGGCTTTCTCTCATGTCTTTGTTTCCCATAATCTGCTCCTCCATAGCATCCCACAAATCTTTTGCCTTTCTGTAATCTTTAAACTTTTGAGCAATTTCAGTCTTAAGTGCCATAGTGATGGCAGCATACGCCTTGTCATCAAATTCCAATTTCTTCATATCTTCCTCATCCCAGAGGTGTTCAAGTTTAGGCACGAGCTCTCCTTTATCATTGTTATACACTGGAATGTACGGTCCTTGCTTGATAGACCGCATCATCTGGGGTTCGGTGTATGTGACGACCCTAAAAATTAAGGTTAGAAAATTTAATACTAAGATTTTATATAAGTTAAACCTATATTTATGTGTGTGCTTTTAATAAATTAAAATCCTAAGGTGACTTTATGTGATAAAATTTTATATGTATATGTGTTTTAGCATATAAATATATGTGTATAAATTGCATGAATGCATGATCTTTACGTGTGCATGTATTATACATTTGTGATATTTGTGAAATATTAAGAATGCTAAACAATAAGATTATGTAATTAGTTATTTAAATTACATATTTCTCATATAACATATAGTAAGTTAAGATTACAACTTAAACGTTTAACCAAAGCACCAACTTAAACTTGTAATCGGTTTATTAAGACATGAACCAACGTAAATTAGTAAGTTTAACACTACATTAACACTAATCTAATGACTAAGAGTGTCATTAACCTCCTAGATTAATACCTAGCCTAAGACTAATACTAATTTTTTTTCCTCTACCCTTCGGCCGATTAATCTCATCACCAACATAACACTAATCTTCATCCAATGCTTGACACTTAACACATCTAATCCTTGGACACCTAGCAATCCTACATAACCAATTCATCAAACTAATGATGATTCCTTAAGCCATCAAACCTCTCGGCCAAGCATCATCACCAAACATAAACACTAAGCATACTTATAATGTTGACACCTAGCTCTCATATGCCACCTTATGACCCTAAGAACACCAACACATCAAACCTAAGCAAAAACTAATGATGACTTCATCCACTTTACCCTCGGCCGATCCAAGCATCACAACCATCTTCATCCTCTCAGTTCTAACCACCACCCTCTACACCAATCTCATCTACACCTCTCGACTACAAAACCACACAAAACCACCATCTTACTCCAAGAAACCTCTTGACTCTTGGTTGCTATATCATCAAGAACATCAACACCTTTGAAGTATTAATCAAGATCAAGAACTTTTCTTCAAGCTTTGGAACCCAAGAAGCTAGAGATCTTCTCCTATCATCCTCTACACACTTTCTTCATTTCATCAACAAGGTTTGATTCTCATAATTTATGACTAACAAGTTTAAGAAGTTATATATGTGTTTAACATACATATATAACCAACCCTTTATGTATGAACCATCAAAGCTAAATCACAATTCTCTTGAACCCTTGATTTTTAATCAGAAATCAGTAAGAAAAAATTTAAAAACAGAAAATCAGAGGATTTTCTAAAAACCATAGATTTAATTAAATACTTAAATGACTATGATTGTGGAAATAAAATTTAGAAAGCTATCAGAAAATATCAAAAATAATAATCTGAAAATTTTGAGAAAATTTTAGTTGATGTATTAATTATTATGTTTTATTCAAGAAAATAGAAGAAAAATGCCGAACAGAAGATCTGAATATAATAAAAATCTAGAAAAATTATACAATGACCTTAACAGTAAGTTGGAATTTTAGAATAAATTTTGTGAATTAATTCATTAAAATAATAAAGTTACCTATTTTAGAAGTTATAAAATGAAGAAAATCGAAATTAATAGCAAAACAGTAGGTAAAATTATTAAAATTTTATAAAAAAATTTAAATACTGTGTGGGACCTTTTATATATATTTTAGGATTTTTAAAGACCTGTAACTATTTCTGCGATTTAATGTGAATTTTGTAAAAATTCTAAGAAATTATCTGTAATTGTGTGTTAATTGAGATTTTTATATGTTAATCTAGAGTTTGAGATGTTATTTTTTATAAAATTTAATAATTTAGGGTTAACTGTAACTACTCTTTTGGAATTTTTTTGATTTAAGATATAAATACTGAAAATTTTAAAAAATAAAATAATTTATTTCTATCTTATAACTATTTTATAGGGATTTGCTGGATTTGAGGTGAGTATCATAGCCCCATTTTATATCTATGAGTTTTGGGAGAAAAAGCATATTGTGTTTATTTTTTATGCTAATGTAAATAAGAATTTTGATAAGTTACTGTCATATTGTGCCATAAGTTACAACCATTAATTCAAATAATGAACCGTCTGATAATATAGGTAGCATTAATTAGGAATATGTTTCTTTTCCAACAAAATAAGTGTTGTGATGTTATATTATCTGATTCTGTGATTTGTATGTATGACAGTTATGAATCACCTGGAATATAAGTAGGTTTGGTCGTAATCTTATTTATATTGCATCAATAAATTTTGTTAAGTTATTAAACCTATGATCTCACCAACTTTATGTTGACTATTTGAGTATGTTTTTTCAGGTAATCAGTATGACTTATAATCTCGTGCTTACTTTTGATGTTTTCAATGGATGGTACGATGTGATAGGAAAGATGTGTGTACGAGTAACCGTGAACTTGGTAGATCTCAGCATTTCTATGGATGCACATATCCACTATTACTGAGGAGACTAATAAAGTGGTTACTTAAATCTTTTGTAATAGGGTTACAATATATTATGTAAAAGTCTTAAATAGGACAAGTTTTGTATATGTTGTAAGAATGTAACCGGTAATCTATGAAAGTTTAATGTTCTGTTTATTTAATTTATTTGGTGTGATTGATTAAAATCTGTAATCAATGTGTTCTGAATCAATGGTCACACCATAGCATTTCACGCTTCCGTCGGGATGTGACAGATTGGTATCAGTGCCATTGGTTATAGAGAATTAGGTATTATTAAATGCCTAGACTATAACCATAAGCCCTGTATGATGACAAATTATCTAATATGATAATAGCTTGTGTTTGTTTCTTTCCATGAGTTTATGTGATCATATTCATGCTTAGACAAAAATAAAAATTGAAATATGTATGATTTATATATGAAATTTTATGAATCTTATGTTATTTACATGAGTTAAATTTGTAAGAATGTTTGCAGCATGAATTCTGATAAATCTGATAGCTACTATAATGAAACTGATCCTTCGGATCATAGCAACCATAGAGAAACAACACTTGAGATAGAGCCTCAGAACAAAGTAGAAACACCTCAACCTGAGACCCAGACCAAGACAACGCCAAAGTTTTACGTCCGACATGCACCAGTAACCATGGGTGGCTATACAATCATGACACCAAGAAAGAATGTACGACGTGGAAAGAAATTTTCAACTAAAGAAGTTGTGGAGCAAGAAAACAAAAACCCAGAAAACCTCTTTCCAACATCTGATATAACACCAACCATCCAACTTGATAATTCCAAAACTGAAGAAAGAGGAGTTAAGAGGCAAAGGTTGGAGGAATGTCAAATGAAGACTACTAAGCAGATTCTTAAGAAGGTTAAAAGAATACAACGAGAAATTCGAATCCTTCAAGAAGATGTCAAGGAAGTGAAGAAAGAAAGCAAATGTATCTTCACTAGGATATGGAATTGGGTGTGGGGAGATTAGAGAAATAGGAAACCCTATATGTTATACAACTGTTTCAGATATACGAAATAAGAAAATAATATAATATAACATTTCGCTTATGATTATGATATAATATGAGTAAAATTTATGTAATAATAATATAATTGGTATGTAGTGAAATATGTCGCCAACAAGAGATACTCAACCAGTACGAAGAACTTCACGTGTCACGCGACCAAGAACTAGGTTGGTAGAAGAAGCCCCGCCAGTAAATATTGCCACAAATGAGGACGAGAGAATTTCTCGAAGAGTGACTCAACAACTGGAAGCTGCAATAACTACATTAGTGACCCAGATTCAACAAACTCTTAATTTTGAAAGAGTGATACTGGGAGACAATGGACCAGAACATACTAATGAAGTGGAGAACCATGAAGAGGAAGCTATAGATGAAGCTAGAAAACGATGTTCTTGTAAGACTTTTATGTCTTGTAAACCCCGAGACTTTGACGGAAAGGGTGGAGCAGTGCAAGCCTTACGCTGGTTAGAGGAAATGGACTCAGTTTTAGACATCAGTGATTGTGCTGATAATTGCAAAACTAGGTTTGCTTCACATTCCCTTAAAGGAGAGGCACAGTCTTGGTGGAAAATAGAAATCCAAACAAAGGGAAGGAACGTTATAAACGGGTTAAGCTGGGAAGAATTTAGAAACTTAGTAATTGAGAAATACTGTCCTTATAACGAGATAGAAAATATAGAAGTAGAATTTCTGGCACTAGAGATGAAGGGTGTTGCACATCAGGAGTATACAGATAGATATAATGAGCTATCTAGATTGGTGCCACATCTAGTGATGCCAGAAACTAAGAGAATAGGAAGATATATCTGGGGATTAGTACCACAAATAAAGGAATGGTTAAGACTGCAATGCCAAAGACTTTTCAGGATGTAGTGGCTTTAGCAGGAAGTTTGACAGATGAGATGATAAGGAACGGCTCATTAACTATTACAAAGGTAGGAGAGAAAAGGAAATGGAACAACAACACCGGAAGGAACTTTGGAGGAAACTGGAACAAGAAGGTAAACAGAAACCCAGAAAGAAATTTCATGGGAATCGCACAGGAAGGAAGGCCACGGACAGAAAATCAACCCTGGTGCAATACCTGCAAAAGGTATCATGATGGGAGATGTAAGCTGGTAATTTGTTATAATTGAAAGAAAAAGGGACATACATCAAGAGAATGTAAGGGAGCCCCAAATCCTAAGCTAGTATGTTATCAGTGTGGAAAAGAGGATCACCTTCGTAATGGATGCCCAGAGCTAAAAGGGAAAACTCCAAAGAATCCCAACAATGCACATGGTCGAGCATTTGTACTTCAAGTTGAAGAAGCATGACAAGAACCAGAAGTGGTGACGGGTACGTTCCTTATTAATGATCAATACGCAACTGTATTATTTGATACGGGAGCAACCTAAAGTTTTGTTTCAAACTATTTTAAACCCTTACTTGGATTAGCATCAGAGAAATTGAAAAATAAGTATACGATAGAATTAGCTGATGGAAAAATGATAGAGGCTAGCGAAGTTATTCCTAATTATACTTTGAACTTAGATAATCATTGCTTTGACATAGATTTGATCCCTATTGAATTAGGAGGTTTTGATGTTGTTCTGGGTATGGATTGGTTAAGTAAGAATCAGAAAGAAATCATTTGTAGAAAATGAATGATTAAAATCCCTTTAATTAGAGACAACCGAATTCTTTTCATACATGACGAGAAACCTAAAGGTCCTATCAGAATAATTTCTTGTATGAAGGCTTGGAAATATTTGAAAAAGAAATGTTTAGCATTTCTGGCCCATGTAGTTGATACTAAACCAATTAAGAAAAATTTGGAAGATGTTCCTGTTGTTAGAGAATATCCAAAGGTATTTCCTGATGAGTTACCAGGATTGCCTCCCCCTCGTCAAGTAGAATTCAAAATAGAATTAGTACCAGGAACAGCACCTATTGCCAAGTCTCCATATCGTTTGGTGCCAACGGAAATGAAAGAGCTAATGAGTCAACTTCAGGAGCTATTGGATAAAGGATTCATACGTCCTAGTGTTTCGCCTTGGGGAGCTCCAGTCTTGTTCATGAAGAAGAAAGACAGAACCTTTAGGATGTGCATTGATTATAGAGAACTCAATAAAGTAACTATAAAGAATAGATACTCTCTCCCTCGAATAGATGACCTATTTGATCAATTGCAAGGATCAAGTTACTTTTCAAAAATTGACCTGAGATCAGGATATCATCAGTTAAGGGTACAAGATGAAGATGTACCTAGAACTGCATTTAGAACTCGATATGGTCATTATGAGTTTCCTGTAATGCCATTTGGGTTAACTAATGCTCTAGCTGTATTCATGGATCTAATGAACAGAGTGTGCAAACCTTACTTGGATAAATTTGTCATAGTCTTTATAGATGACATTTAATTCTATTCTAAAAGTAAAGAAGAACATGAAAAGCATCTAAGGCTAACTTTGGAGTTACTTCAAAAAGAAGAACTGTACGCTAAATTCTCAAAGTGTGAATTCTGGAAGCGAGAAGTACAATTCTTAGGACATGTGGTTAATCAAGATGAAACTCAGGTCGACCCAGCAAAGATTGATGCAATTAAGAAGTGGGAAGCTCCAAAGACACCAACTGAGGTACGCCAATTTTTAGGTTTGGCCGGATATTATAGGAAATTATAGAAAATTTCTCCCGAATAGCTCAACCTTTAACAGAATTGACTCAGAAAGATAAACCATATGTTTGGGGAGAAAAACAGAACACTGCATTTGAGATCTTGAAACACAAATTATATAGTGCTCCTATTTTAGCCCTTCCAGAAGGTACTGATGATTTTGTAGTATACTGTGACGTATCACATCAAGGTTATGGATGTGTTTTAATGCAACGAAATAAAGTAATTGCATATGCATCCAGACAACTCAGAGGAAGTGAAAAGAATTATACTACTCATGATTTAGAATTAGGAGCAGTAGTATTTGCACTTAAGATTTGGAGACATTATTTATATGGAACCAAGTGCATAATTTATACGGATCATAAAAGTTTGCAACATATATTCGATCAAAAGATGTTGAATATAAGACAAAGATGGGTAGAATTACTGAGTGACTATGATTGTGAAATCAAGTATCACCCAGGTAAGGCAAATGTAGTAGCAGATGCCTTAAGTAGGAAGGAAAGAATTAAACCATTATGGGTTCGTGCTATGAGAATGGAGTTACACTCAGATTTAAGAAGTCAAATTCGAGAAGCCCAACAAAAAGGTGAATTGAGAAGTGTGATGGAACAGAATAAACAAATAGAAGTTACGTCAGATGGAATCCTGAGATTTAAAGGAAGAATTTGGATTCCTGATAATGACATGCTTAGAGAAAATATTCTGAGCGAGGCACATAGGTCAAGATATTCAGTACATCCGGAAAATAATAAGATGTACAAGGATTTGAGAAACCAGTATTGGTGGCCTGGTATAAAGAAATCAGTTGCAAAATTTGTAGAAAAATGTGACATCTATTCAAGAGTCAAAGCTAAATATCAGAAACCCTCTGGACGTTTGCAACAACCAGAAATCCCTGAGTGGAAGTGGGACCAGATTACCATGGACTTTATAACCAAACTACCCAGAACTTCAAGTGGGTATGACACGATATGGGTTATAGTTGACAAGTTAACTAAATCAGCTCACTTCTTGCCAATCAGAAGATTATAAAATGGAGAAATTAGCAAGGATCTATATGAAGGAGATCGTGTCTAGACATGGAATACCAATTTCAATTATATCGGACAGAGACAGCCGATTTACTTCAAGATTTTGGCAGACCTTGCATAAGGCATTAGGAACAAAAATAAATATGAGTTCCGCATATCATTCACAAACAGATGGACAAAGTGAGAAAACAATCCAAACATTGAAAGATATGTTGCGAGCTTGCTCATTAGATTTTGGTGGTAGTTAGGATACACACTTACCTTTGATAGAATTTTCATATAACGATAGTTACCATGCTAGTATAGGGGTAGCTCTATTTGAAGCTTTGTATGGAAGGAAGTGTAGATCACCTTTATGTTAGAATGAGGTGGGAGATAGACAACTTACAGGCCCAGAACTAATACAGGAAACGTCTGATAAAATCTTTGAAATCAAAGATAGATTGAAGGCAGCACGTGATAGACAAAAAAGTTATGCTGATAGAAGAAGAAAGCCGTTAGAATTTCAAATCGGGGACAAAGTATATATAAAGGTATCACGATCAAAGGGAATTATTCGATTTGGGAAAAGAAATAAGTTAAACCCTAGGTATGTTGGTCCTTTCAAAGTAATTGATAGGATTGGCCTTGTAGCATACAAGTTAGACTTATCCCAGGAATTAATTGGAGTACATAACACCTTCCATGTATCTAACTTGAAGAAATGTCTGAATGATGAAACATTAAAGATACCAATAAGGGAAGTCAAAATAGATGAGAAACTTCACTTTGTGGAAGAACCAGTAGCAATCATGGATAGAGAAGTAAAGGGATTAAAGAGAAGTAAGATCCCAATAGTGAATGTCAAATGGAATTAAAAACGAGGACCTGAATTTACATGGGAACGAGAAGATGAAATCAAAAGAAAATATCCACACTTATTTGAGGTTAAACTAAATGAAAATAACAGTTATAAAGACAAACTTCCCATGTCATCAGATACTGACAACAGATGAATTTCGGGATGAAATTCTTTTTACTGGGGGGAGGTTAGAAATTTTAATACTAAGATTTTAAATAAGTTAACCCTATATTTATGTGTGTGCTTTTAATAAATTAAAATCCTAAGGTGCCTTTATGTGATAAAATTTTATATGTATATGTGTTTTAGCATATAAATATATGTGTATAAATTGCATGAATGCATGATCCTTATGTGTGCATGTATTATACATTTGTGATATTTGTGAAATATTAAGAATGTTAAATAATAAGATTATGTGATTAGTTATTTGAATTACATATTTCTCATTTAACGTATAGTAAGTTAAGATTACAACTTAAACGTTTAACCAAAGCACTAACTTAAACTTGTAATCGGTTTATTAAGACATGAACCAACGTAAATTATTAAGTTTAAAACTACATTAACACTAATCTAATAACTAAGAGTGTCATTAACCTCCTAGATTAATACCTAGCCTAAGACTAATACTAATTTTTTTTTCCTCTACCCTTCGGCCGATTAATCTCATCACCAACATAACACTAATCTTCATCCAATGCTTGACACTTAACACATCTAATCCTTGGACACCTAGCAATCCTACATAACCAACTCTTCAAACTAATGATGATTCCTTAAGCCATCAAACCTTTCGGCCAAGCATCATCACCAAACATAAACACTAAGCATACTTATAATGTTGACACCTAGCTCTCATATGCCACCTTATGACCCTAAGAACACCAACACATCAAACCTAAGCAAAAACTAATGATGACTTCTCCCACTTTACCCTCAGCCGATCCAAGCATCACAACCATCTTCATCCTCTCGGTTCTAACCACCACCCTCTACACCAATCTCATCTACACCTCTCGACTACAAAACCACACAAAATCACCATCTTACTCCAAGAAACATCTTGACTCTTGGTTGCTATATCATCAATAACATCAACACCTTTGAAGTATTAATCAAGATCAAGAACTTTACTTCAAGCTTTGGAACCCAAGAAGCTAGAGATCTTCTCCTATCATTCTCTACACACTTTCTTCATTTCATCAACAAGGTTTGATTCTTATAATTTATGACTAACAAGTTTAAGAAGTTATATATGTGTTTAACATACATATACAACCAACCCTTTATCTATGAACCATCAAAGCTAAATCACAATTCTCTTGAACACTTGATTTTTAATCAGAAATCAGTAAGAAAATATTTAAAAACAGAAAATCAAAAGATTTTATAAAAACCATGGATTTAATCAAAAATAAAAGATTTAAAGGGTTGAAACATGTGTTATTTTATTAAATACTTAAATGACTATGATTGTGGGAATAAAATTTAGAAATCTATCAGAAAATATTAAAAATAATAATCTGGAAATTTTGGGAAACTTTTAGGTGATGTATTAATTATTATGATTTATTCAAGAAAATAGAATAAAAATGCCGAACAGAAGATCTGAATATAATAAAAATATGAAAAAATTATATGATGACCTTAACAGTAAGTTGGAATTTTAGAATAAATTTTATGAATTAATTCATTAAAATAATAAAGTTACCTATTTTAGAAAGAATAAAATGAAGAAAATCGAAATTAATAGGAAAACAGTAGGTACAATTATGAAAATTTTAAATAAAATTTTAAATAATGTGTGGGAACTTTTGTATATATTTTAGGATTTTTAAAGACCTGTAACTATTTCTGCCATTTAATGTGAATTTTGTAAAAATTCTAAGAAATTATCTGTAATTGTGTGTTAATTGAGATTTTTATATGTTAATCTAGAGTTTGTGATATTATTTTTTATAAAAGTTAATAATTTAGGGTTAACTATAGCTACTGTTTTGGAATTTTTTTGATTTAAGATATAAATACTGAAAATTTTAAAGAAATAAAATAATTTATTTCTATCTTATAACTATTTTATAGGGATTTGCTGGATTTGAGGTGATTATCATAGCCCCATTTTATATCTATGAGTTTTGGGAGAAAAAACATATTGTGTTTATTTTTTATGCTAATGTAAATAAGAATTTTGATAAGTTACTGTTATTTTGTGTCATAAGTTACAACCATTAATTCAAATAAGGAACCGTCTGATAATATAAGTAGCGCTACTTAGGAATATGTTTCCTGCACCAACAAAATAAGTGTGTGATGTTATATTATCTGATTCTGTGATTTGTATGTATGACAGTTATGAATCACTTGGCATATAAGTATGTTTGGTTGTAATCTTATTTATATTGCATCAATAAATTTTGTTAAGTTATTAAACCTATGATCTCACAAACTTTATGTTGACTATTTGAGTATGTTTTTTCAGGTAATCAGTATGACTTATAATCTCGCGCTTACTTTTGATGTTTTCAATGGATGGTACGATGTGATAGGAAAGATGTGTGTACGAGTAACCGTGAACTTGGTAGATCTCAGCGTTTCTGTGGATGCACATATCCACTATTACTGAGAAGACTAATAAAGTGGTTACTTAAATCTTTTGTAATAGGGTTATAATATATTATGTAAAAGTCTAAAATAGGACAAGTTTTATATATGTTGTAAGAATGTAACCCGTAATCTATGAAAGTTTAGTGTTCTATTTATTTAATTTATTTGGTGTGATTGTTTAAAATCTCTAATCAATGTGTTCTGAATCAATGGTCACACCATAGTATTTCACGCTTCCACTGGGATGTGACAGTGTAGATACATGATTCTCAAATCTATATACCCAATCAGGGTAGTCTTCTTCGCTAAGAAGTCTTGAAGGTTCCGTGCTTATTCCGATCTTATTATCAAGATTAAGAGTGGCAGTGATATGCTTCAGATTTGCCATTTTTCTCACTTAGAAATCAAATTTCTCTGGAATTCTTCAAACTTGTAGTTTTCACGCGAATGACCAAGTTCTCGCACGAAATCACACAAACTTTTTGCGCGGTAAGTTCTGAAACTAACTTTTGAGAAAACAAAAACTTCTCACGCGAGAGGAATCTTTTGTAACAAACTTTTCAACAAACTCTTGCGAAAACTATACTTCTCGTGCGAAAACAAACTTTTCGCAGGGATTCACCAACTTTTCGCCTGATTCATTTGTTCCATTTCAAATGTTTCCAGCTTCAATTTTTCACCAAATTGTTTAAAATTTGATTAATTAAGTGTTCAATTAGTGATTTAGGTTCAAACAAGATCCTAGTTGTCTCTAATTGATTCAATTAAGCTCGATTAAGCTCAAGAACATCATTAATTCTTCGAACAACAAACTAATCAGTTTCACCATCTTCAAATCTGATCAAATTTAGCAGAAATCAAGTAGATCTTCAACTATCATGCAACTCAAGGTTCACGAACACTTCAAATCACTTACTTCAATCTTCAAATCAATCGATCTAGAGCATACCAAGCTCTGATACCAATTGTAAAGTCAACAATTTATAAAATCGATCTCACAACAATAACATGGAATATTATCATTGTGGAATTAAAAGATAAAAGATGAAATATATGTAAATAACTTTCAATTGTATTGCTCTCTGACTTTGAAATGATTACAATAAGAGTGAAAATCAGGAAATGACTAAAAAGCTTACTAATTACATTACAAAACTTTTATATATACTAATCTAGAAGTTCTCGCACGAATAACTTGTTCTCGCGTGACTTAATGTTTTCGCGCGAGAAGCAAGTTATCGCGCGGCTACTTGAACTTGTCGTTTGTCTTGATCTTCTTCATTTTGATTTGATTTCCCGAGCCTCTAGGTTCAACTTTTACAGAAATCGTGTTTCAAAATTAGCGACTATAACAAGATGCTTTTGTCCACTATTCGAGACTAAAGATAATTTAGGTACTTTGGATTCTGCATCTATTAATTTGGATAGTTTTGTGTCAATTTTAAGTAAAAATGAAATGACAATTAATTACTAGTTTATTAAATTTGGGTACTTTGCTGATTGTCCATGGTATCCTTACAGATACGATAATGTTTTCACAGTTGAAAGTTATAAAAAAACGAAAGCATGTATATATTGTAGTGTTAACTATTAATCAAAGTTTATTCATATGTATAGTACAACTTAAAATAAATAAAGGTTAAAACAAAATATAAAAGCGCTTAAGTAAAATCTTATGATTCAGTTTGCTTGTTTGTTTGTTTGTTTTTTCTTCTATCATGTTTGAGTTTGAATTGTAAAGCAAAATGTTCGGTATGGTTAGTGTAGTATCCTGAGCATGGGCGTACGAGCTATAAAGGGAGAGGGAAACGACCGTGCAAAGCTAGACGGGA
This sequence comes from Flaveria sonorensis, assembly GCA_025506505.1. Lineage (NCBI taxonomy): Eukaryota > Viridiplantae > Streptophyta > Magnoliopsida > Asterales > Asteraceae > Flaveria > Flaveria sonorensis. Next base: position 52,596,878 of record CM046434.1, read on the forward strand.
ATGTAAATAAAGTGCATGGTCATATTGGGGGCCAACAAATCGAAATCCGATCTTGTCATGAACTGTAGCAGTGTGCCCCCTCTTAAACTCTTCTATCCACTTGTCAATATTCATCAATACCCTTAAACTGTCGAAACTTCAAACACAATGTATATGCGTATTGGAGGCAACTAAGAGTAGAAGAATCACAAGTTGTGAGTTGTGTGTGGGTGTTTATCTACTGAAGCTAGAGAACCAGAAAGATTAAAAAATAGCAGACGTTTTCTTTAATAAATTGGTTACGTAAATCTAAATTTGGTAAGTGTTTATAACCATATATGTGAATATTTACTTCTTAATGTTGTATTGTGTATGAATGGCGTATGATTTCGTATATATCATTGTTTACCATGTTTCCTGCCACCTAATGTATATTGACCACTCAGTGTGTTCTGAATGTTTAGCTATAGTCATTATCTGTTCGTTGCCTATATTGTAGTACATGATTTGCTTGTGATGATCTAATACGACAATTGTATATTGTATTGCACTATATATTTCTTTGATTGCTTTAGATTCTTGGGTCTCTTTAGTATAGCCTCTCTATTAATTGGATAGAAGTAAGTTTTGTTTACATCCTCATCTCTCCTGACCTTGTCAATTACTTGGCTATTGATGAGATTTACTAAGCATAGTTATGATTATTGTTATGGTTTATAACCAAAATATAGAGTTCGTATGGTTTCTAAAATAGATTAGGATTTTTAAGATTTAAAATCAGAAACAATATATATAGTTAAAGAATAAGATGGAATCATAAAAACTTAGATACACGATGAAATGATACTATTTAGTCTAAGAACGTAGGTGTGTTTTTTTTTTTATATTTTTAACATATTTATTTTTAGCATATCGATCTGTATCTATATTGCATATTTAACATTTAATTTAAATAAAAAATTAAGTAATATCATATAAGTAAAAAATAAAATAACTTGAAGATAAAATAAAAAACAACAGTAAAAGTAAAGAGATACAATAAGTTAAAATTTAAATAAAAAACAACATTTTAGTATTTAAACAATAAAAGTAATCATTTAATTGATACGTATGCTAGATAAGATCCGATCAAAAACTGTAAAAAATATATCTATTGCGTATGTACGTAGTAAGTGTATTACGTGGTCACTTTTCACTTAAAAACATTTCATAACTAAGGATTCTAAGAAAATAATAATAAACTGGATTCATAAATTAAAATTTTGCTTTCGTCGTAATGAGAACCATAGACATTCGTTCGTAAAAAATCATGAATGTAATATCATGTCGTTTAAAAAGTTGGCCTTAATTATTTGATGATATTTGTAAAAAAATTTAGTTTTTTTTTTTTATTTTAAATTTCACCTATCTAGTATAATATGCCCCCCTCTACCATGTCAGCCAGAAGATCAACAGAAGCCTACAAATTGGATAATCTGTCAAAGACACGAATGTATCCCTACTTTCGGTGGGTTCAGTATTGCAGAATCATCATAGGTACTTGGTCCAATAGTTTTCAAGTACAATCTCACCATAATAATAAATATTAAATCCCACACTTCTTTATGTGTATCATGAGTATATCCATGCATTACATTCACTGTTTGCATGACCCATCTGTCGTTAGTAGTACTTGTGTGTTATCTATTACACAACCCTTGTCATCTTTACATTAAATACATACATAGTTGATTAACTTATTTCTTTATGATCACACAATCATCATCTTCTTCATCATCCACCACTCTCTTCCTCTTGAGATGATCATTTACAGTTGCAGGTTCATCCATGAAAGATAGGTCAATCTGCCCCTCATGTATGGCTACTTGCAGTTCCTTGGTTAATACGGTATCCGGGCTCGACGGGTTCGCAAATATTGATTCGGGTTTCTGGTGTCTAACCAAGAATTCTTGCATTGTGTTGTAGCAAGATTGTATGTTTTGCTGTTTGAATTAAAACCCATGAGTAAAAAAGTTTAATTTGTTGTAAAGATTAATAAAGCTTGAAACTTTAGTGATCAAACTTACTCTTTGATCTTCAGGAATGAAGCTAGTGATGTGGGAAAGACAATCTTCATCTTCAAGAATGCATTTGAGGCCACTTATGGCGATAACACATGGTCGGTATTCGAGCAATTTAACATCTGCAATGATTAAACACTCAATTAACTGATTATTATGACATCAAATCACAATTATAATATCGATGATCAATCGCGTGTTACACATAAACTAAGAGTATGAATCTTTGATTGATACATTGACTTAATAACATTACGTACATCAAAGATGAAAATGGAGGAATTACCTAGAGAAGATGCAAGAAGAATGTCATCAAGTCTTGATCTTACGAAAGGCTTGAAATCGCGATTCAATTCCCAATCAATCAATTCGACATACGAGTAGGGTGTGATAGATTTAAGCTCCCATCCTAAGGATTTCAGCACCTTCAGTTCCATCTTTTGGATCAATTTTGCTTCAAAACAATATTCTAAACACTCCTGTATCAATCAAAACTATGACATTAAACTTAGATTTGAACTAATGCTAATGTCTTTTAAACATCATTAAAAATGGGTTGTTTGCGTGTTTCTTGACATAAAACATTTTAAACAACGTGTAACGTTGTATATACAATTGTTACCTGAATTTCATGCAACGATGGAGGACAAGTTTCCCCGAATTTGATCGCGATAGATAACGAAGCCAACGAGAGCAATTCCATCATCCAATAACTCCACCCCTTCAACATAACCACATAACATGTTAGTTTTAACAGCATTCAATATTACAAACCCTAATATTTAAACATCAAAAACTTTCCATAATAAGAGAAAAACAGACTTACATGACATCTATTCATGTCAATAAACCGATCGACATAATTCACCGCGTTAAACACAGTTCCAATACAAAAAGTAAACCGTCTTTGACACTGCAAAATCAACAAAAACAAGAAAAACAATTAGAAAATTCAACACCAAAACATTAATCAAACTTAAAAACAATTTGACAACTTGAACAACATACATGAATGAACCAATTGATGGCTTTCAATCTCCGATCACAAACGAACCCATTCGATTCAAGAAACTTTACATATCCCAATCCGGTCACATACTTCATTTGCTTCAGTAAATAATCATCAAACAAGTGCTTACACTCTTGCTTCGTAATCGAATGAATCGAACCGTACATATCATTATTATTATTATCATTCCGATTACGCGGTGTATGATCATCATCCATAAAGCCAGAAGGATGCATCGGACTCATGTCCCACACTTCATCACAAAGAAGAAACTCACAAGCGTCCTCCAAGACACCATCTTTACGATCAAGATTGTTGCAGGGGGTCACATGAGTCATCTTTCTGTGTGAGATTGTGTGATGCAGAAGGTGTAACAATGGCGGTTTGTGGGTGGTTAACAATGGCGGATGGTGGTGGTTGTGGGGGTTTTAAAGCGGTTGTTTGTGAGGGTGGTGTTGGTTGGAGAGAAAAGACACGTACGTAGCGCATGAAGAGGGTAAATGCAGAGTGGTGTGTGTGTTATTGTTGGTGGTTTTACTGCAGTAAGTTGATTCGTGAAGGGACACACGAGGGTTATTGAACAGTGGTGAGTTTACATTAATGTTTTGCCAACGGTTTGGAGTTTGGTTGGCGTAGATATTTTAGTGGTCGTGTCAGTGCCACAACTTATTTTAAAATATTATGTATTGACATTTATTTTATAATTCTAAATTATAAATTGTAATAATAAAATATAAATAAATTTATATCTATGTTGATAATTTTATAAGAATCAACTCAACTCAACCCAAACACCTTTGGTACGATCTTTGAAAATTTAGTGTGGATCACTTTTAAATAAATTTACATAAAAAACGTAGATATTAAAAGTAAGGACGTTGCAGCGATAAGTTTATATTTCGATATAAACTTAAGAGTAAACTTAACTTTTGCTATCTGTGATTTGGTTCAAATAACGGTTTTCCTTTAAATGTTTTAAAATCTTGATTTTACTCTCTGTGATTTGTAATCCATCTCAATTAACTTCAACCCACTAACACCGTTAAAACTAATCTCTTAAAACTAATCTGTTAATTACAAGGGTATATTGGTCATTTTAGTAATAAGGACTACAAATGTAACTTATTCAAACTTCTGACTAATTTTGTATATTATTCAAAGACCCAAACACACTTTCTTTGATATCCACTTACCACCACCACCACCACTGAGACCACCAACACCACCACTAGAGGTGTACAAACAGGTTTTTTGACCCAAATCGGTTTGAATTCAAAACCGAACCGGTTTTTTTGTGAGGGGTTCAAACTGGTTTTTTTTCCAAACCGGTTTGGGTTACAAACCGGTTTGATTCACCGTATACTCGAACCTGTCAAACCGATTCGGACAGGTTTGAAACCCGTTTTTTTTAACATACCGGTTTTAGGACCGGTTTAACCGGTTTTTTTAACTTTTCAAACCGGTTTGTAAACAGATTTTGAGGGTGGGATTACCAAACCGGCGGTTCAGGTCGGTTCGGGATCGATTTGGGCCAAACCGGTGTTTTTTTAACCGGTTCCGGTTTTTTTGGCCGAACCGGTTCCCAAACCGGTTTCTTTTGCCCATGTCTAACCACCACTGAGACCACCACCAACACCACCGGCCGCTAACACCAGCACCTCCACCACCACTACGACCACAACATCACAACTACCACCACAACACCACCGCTTCCAACACCACCACCACATCACAAACACCCCCACCACATCACAACCACCACCACCACACCACCGCCTCCAACACCACCACCACCACTACCACATCACAACCACCACCACCACAACACCACCGCCTCAAACACCACCACTGCCACCACAACACCACCACCCCCAAAATCAAACTTTAATTGAAGCATCGATCTGTCGTAGAAGTCGACTGTTAAAGAAAACACAACAAAAACCCATTACCACTGCCTAAGATTTGAACCACCACCAGTATGCCGCCGCCACCACCACCATCGCACCACGCCACCACCATCAGAGTTCGTTAATAATCGGATCGTCACCAACATCGCACCAACATAACCAACATCACATCACTACCACAGCAAATCAAAAAACCTAACCACAACCCAACCAATCTTGAATCTGTTATGCCCGAATTCAAATCTAGATTCAAACCCTAACCTTTTCACCTTTGCACACTCTTAATCGAAGCCCTGATTAAGGGTCTGGTTCGCGATTTTCAAGTAGTAGTCTGCGATGTTTGGTGGAGAGGGAGAGAGAGAGATATTGGCCAACAGTGGAGGCGAGAGACTAGCGATGGAGGCGGACCGGCGCTGGAGACAGCGACTGCGGCGAAGGCAGGTGACCGGCGGCGAAGGCGGGTGACCGGCAGCGAAGGAGGGTGACCGGCGGCGGATGCTGGTGACCAGTAGTGGGAGGTGTTGGTTTGTGATGCTAGGGTGTGTGTATGTATATAATCAATTTATACAAATACCCTTGTTAGTTTGGATACGTTACATTTGTAGTCCTTATATATAAAAAGACCAAAATACTTTTGATTTTAACAGATATATTTAATGGAGTTAGTTGGTTGGAGTTAATTGAGACAAACGGAAAACCACAGGGAGCAAAATCACGATTTTGAAATGTTTGGAGGAAAACCGGTATTTCGACCAAACCACATGGAGCAAAAGTGAAGTTTCCTCTAAACTTAAATTACATTTTTATTGAAATGAACTTAAGTAACATGAAATTGAATTTTAGAAAAAGTAGAAATAAATTATAATTAACTTGTTTCTGTTTATTATTATTTATTTACTCGGATATAAACTCAACGTGTTAAACGGGATTGTATATTAAACTAAGAACAACAAATCAAACAAAATTCAAAAAGATGAAATGAGTTCATCAACATGATCTAGGTCTAATTTCATTAATATAAATCTACCTTCATGGTCCTATAGGCGAATTGTCTATAATCAAAACGTAAAACACCTTGATGATCATCAACTATATCTTAAACACACATCTTTTAAATCAATTATAACCCAACAATCTTAAATCGAGTACTACCACCGTACATCATCAAATTTCAAGTATAGTTACATTATTAACAATGTTGAAAGGAATATCAACATCAAACATTGCTTCAAACATAATTGAACTAAATCCCAAATTCGTCATAAAGAATACCCGAACAATGTCATAGATCACTCAAAACTAAATATTGAACGGTTACCTTGAATCATACGACTACTTTGAGAGCTGGTTCAAAGTGTTGTCAAATCACAGACCAAAAGTAATAAATTTGAAAAATGATATAGTTAAACATCGGTTGAGGGCACGCAGTGCATGTGAGGTGAAATGAGCTTCAAATTAGGGTTTCTGAAGAAGATATGTAAGGCTCCGTTCCCGAGAACCCCACAGTTGGTCAATCACAACCTTATTTATATCAAAACATATTAAGATTTATTAAGTAATAAAATATTGCAGCGGAATAATTCATCAAAAACCATTTCATGCTTTAATAAACACATTTGCCAAGTAATACATTATCGTTTAAAAGATTACAAAATGTCACTTAGTTGTATTACAAAACAACATCATTATTATTGCATGAGATGGATGCCAGTCTTGCCCACCAAGTAGCTTCACCCTCGTGCCATCCTCAACAATAAGTTACCTGCCAACTGAAAATGCATGAAAAGTCAGCGTCACTGAGTGAGTTCTAGTTTTATATAATAAAATATTTTACCTTTAGTAAAAACCTTTTCGTTCATGATCACACAACATACGTACAACTTGATAATATCATTATTATCTTTCAATATTCTTTTCATTCATTTTGTACTTTTATCATTATCTTTCACTTTCATCTAGACCCATGTCATATGCTATACTCCAAACCTTATGCACGAAGCTGGTACTGGGCCGAAGTCTATAAATAGACCCCTAACATTGTGCACGAAGCTGACTCCAGTACCGGGGCAAGCGACAAGGGTCCCGTTTCGTACATATTGGTCAATCACAAGGATTGACCCCTGTGCGCATCCTTATGGGTTAGCTAAACCGCACACAGTTGAGCTAACAACCCCTCAATGAGTTGTGAACCTCCTTGCTTGCAAGACATTACATTCTTTCATTAGGTTCCATTTCGTTAATAATGTCTTTCACTTTCATTATATAATACTTTACGTATAAGAGCATTAACACACCACGTAAAGTCACGTAATAATACGTAATAAGAAACATCAATAACAGGAACATGCATAACATGAACAAACATAACCCACCAAAACATCCCAGAGCTTAATCATAAATTTCCATTTTTCCCAAAATTTCAGAAAAATTCTAAGGCAACTTAGGCCCATGAGCACTATGCAGGCGCATGGGCACTATGCAGCCGTATGGATACTTAGGCGCATGGGAGCACTTGGGCGCATGGGGAAAAACTTAGGCGCATGGGAAAAACTTAGGCGCATGGGTACTATGCAGGAAAATGAGCACTATGCAGGCGCATGGATACTTGGGCGCATGAGAAAACTTAGGCGCATGAGCAACACTTAGGCGTATGGGCAGTTACTTAGGCGCATGGGAACTATGCAGGCGCATGAGTACTATTCAGGCGCATGAGTACTTGGGCGCATGGGAAACTTGGGCGCATGAGCAACACTTAGGCGTATGGGCAGTTACTTAGGCGAATGGACACTATACCAGTTCTAACTTATGCAAATTTTTAGTTCCCGATCATCATCCTTACATAATCCTAGCCCAAATCTAGCATACTAAGCTCATAAAACAAGCATACAACCACATAATTCAGTCAAACATTCACAAACACACATACCCACTAAAAACAGAGGTGATACATACGGTTACATACTGGAAATTGAAAAAATAACAGTTTACATGCATTTCAGACCCAAAACATGTTTAAAACAGTAAAACCAGGGATTTAGAACTCACCTATAGCAGCCTTAGAGTAAAAGTCCTCCAAACTCGAGAGCACTTGGAGTTCAAACACCTAAACACACCAAAAACACACAACCAAACACAGAGAAACACATAAGACTCGGTCTACAAGCTGAAAACCCAGCTGAAACCGAATAAAACACACAAAATCTTACCTTCTAGACGATATTCTTCTTCTTCTCTCTAGAAAACCGATGTAACTCTGCTTTTCTTCTTTTTTCTGCTATCGAAGGCAGTTGGTGAGCAGAGGGAGTGGGCGGCCATGCCCACTTTTAAACATAATAATATTAAAGTTTGCCTCTTGCACAACTTTAACCCCTCAACTTGGATTATTTCACCTTTATTTCTGTATACTTCTCTTTTCTTTTATTTTTCTCTTCCTTTCTTCTTTTTAAAATATCCGGGTGTTACAAGATAAAAAAAATCTTAAATTGAAATAGGTGTAGATAAAAAAGAAATAAGGAGTTTGATTTTGATGGAGAGAAAAATGATGAGTCTGAGATAAAGTGAATTTAGATTAGGGTTTTCTAAAAAATTAGTATAGGTTTTAACACTAGGTCATAAGAACCATATGTTTTCTATAGGAAATATTGATATAATAAAAAATTGGCTAATGATTTTTTCTGAAAATAGCCATCGACGTTTTAGTTTATAATTTTTCACCAATCAGAAGACGACACGTAGCCAAATATCACTGAAAAATCGATACATATTCATGTTGTATTGTTATATCGCCCTGTCAGGTATACATAATCATTGTATGTTGCTATTTTCCAAGTTCATAGTTCCATTCAAAAAGAAATTAATTTCAAATTTTTGTTGTTGATGGCTATATATTATCCATAAATATCAATTCTTTTTAGTTTTTTGTTTCAATTTAATTTATAAAACACGACTATATAAATAGAGCGATAAAATTTTAATTTTTATTTTAATATTATTCATAAAGTGGAATATTTGAATATTGATAGCAATATCGATGCTTTTTGAAATGCAATATTTGATATTATCCATAAATAGAATATGTTAACTATTACCGTTTTCCAAAATTTTTTCTGAAAGACAAAACAAAGAATTTTTATTAATAATTCCAACTAGCAAGATGCTAGAGCTGGCTTCCTTACATGAGTAAATGGAAGATATCAAAATTACACCACATTTTCCAATCAACATTATGTAAACAAGTTCTATATCATATCCACTAATACAAGTTCACCTTTATTTCCTCCACCACCTTTTCGATGCCACCGATTTCCCATTGAAAAGAAAGTTGTTCCTCGCCTTCCAAATCTGCCACCATGTGGCCATTGAAATACAGTGTAGAATCTCTCTTTTCTTTCCATTGCTGGTAGCTTGTAGGTGTAATAAGGACTGTCGGATTAAGAGTGAAGACGACCAGCACTGGCCACACCAGGCATATATCTTTAACCAAACCAGTGCAGCAAGAGGGTAGGCAGTCAAAACATGATCAGCCTATTCTATCTGGCCAAAGCAAAGGCTGCAATAGGATGAAAACAAACGCACCCCACGTCTCACCCTCCAAACAAAAGTATTTTTAATGGAACCCATGAAGACCATATCATCAGACAGAGGTCCATTGGTGTTCAATTAAGCTGTTTCTTCATTGAGTGCTTGTTTCTTCTAATTCCACTGGTAATGCAAATTGTTTGAGATTACCATCTGGCGTTGATCCACCACACAATCTTTGAACTTGTTAATTGTAAGACCTTCTGAAAGTAAGACAATATCTAACCCAAACCTACCACTTTAGTTGGAAAGCCATTTGTTGTAGAATTGAGTCCAAGAATTCCCGGTTTACCATATCAAATGCTTTCTCAAAATCAATTTTAAGCCTTTCTTTTTGTTGATTTCAACCAAGAAGTCACTTCATTCATAATAAATGGACCGTGGAGAATGTTCCTTCCCGTAATGAAAGTTGTTTGTTCTTTGCTAATTAAAAGAGGAGATGACCTCTTTTGAGCTTGTTTGCCAACACCTTAGTTATTACTTTGTTTATGCATCCCACCAGACTAATGGGTCGATAATCAAACATATATAAGGGATCTGAGCATTTTGGAATCAGATCGAGCAATGAATGTCTGAGTTGTAGCCAGGGCTGATCGATGCACCCATGAAAAATATTCCATTAGTTCAATAAAATCCACTTCTATAATTGACCAGAAAGCCTTTAAAAATTGAAAGTAAAGCCGTCTGGCCCAGGGGCTTTATCTCCTCCACAGTCCCAAATACCGTCTTTAATTTCTTTGGTAGAGAAGAGGCATATGAGCTTTTGTGCATCCTCCTCTGGGAGCCTTTTAAAACCATTATTAATGAAAGAGGGCCTGTTAACTGTAGTTTCAGAGAACCTATTTTGAAATGATCAAACACTTCTTCTTTTTTTTTTATATCATCAGGCTGATATTATCAAACTGATATGAACTCAAAAGTTTTGATGATTTTATTGAATGCCAAACAACTGCTTAAATAGAAAATACATGTAACAAACTAAGCTAACAACTTCCTAAAATACTGGAAAAACAAAACAACCAAAGACTAAGAAAACCCCACATGCAAGACTCCTTCAAACACATTTGCAAACGGTCACTTAGCCCACGTGCACGCATGCACGCACTTATTCCAACAAAACCCTCCCTCAAAATTGACTGAGATTCTCAGCAAGTTTGCTACTAGAACTTCACACTCCCAACATGCTTCTTAACTTAATGAATACATCTCTTCCCCATGGCTTTGTGAAAATATCCGCTACCTGCTCACTTGCTCCACAGTGTTCCAGTGAGATCACATCTCCTTTACTAAGTCACGCAGGAAATGAAACCTCACCCTAATGTGCTTACACCTACCATGAAATACCAGATTCTTTGACAACTTAATCGTGGATGTATTATCATAGCTTATCTTCATGCATTTAGTAACATTTATACCGAGTTCTCCAAGGACTTATTTAACCCAAACCGCTTGACATGCACATGTGGCTGCTACTACATATTTAGCTTCAGTAGAGGAGAGGGCAACTATATCTTGTTTCTTAGATGACCATTCATCTGCTCCATCATCCCATAAAAAGACATATCCTAAGGTGCTTTTCCTGCTGTCGACATCACCCGTAAAGTCACTGTCGGTGTATATCTTCAGTACACATGTTCCTTCTTTTTAATACCAAATGCTGAAATCCAATGTCCCTTGTAGATACCTTAGCACACGTTTTGTAGCAGCAAAGTATGCCTCGGTTGGTGCAGCACTAAACCGACTGATTAGATTCACTACAAATTATATATCGGGTCTGGTGATTGTGATATACATGAGACTACCAACAAGTTGCTTGAATCTTGTGGTATCAGTTGGATCATCATCACCTGCTCCCAACTTGTTCTCTGGTGCAATTGGATTCACCACTGAATTGCAGCCCTCCATTTCAAATCTCTTTAAGATTTCTTCAGCATACTTTTGTTGTGAAATGTGAACACCACTTACTACTTGCACCACTTCAATACCAAGGAAGAATCGCATTCGTCCTAAATTAGACATTTGAAACTCTTGTTTCTTGGACTCTTTAAATTCTTGTAGCATAGCTTCATTGTCTCTTATGTATAAAAGATCATCAACATACACATTTACAATCAGCATATTACCTGTGTCGTTCCTCTTTGTGAAGAGAGTGTGTTCGCTGCTGCTCTTCTTAAATCCTTCTCCAATAAAGTACGACTCTAAATGACTGAACCATACTCTCGGGGCTTGCTTCAATCCATATAGAGACTTACATAACTTGCAAACTTTGTGTTCACTTCCCTCAACCACATATCCCAAAGGTTGTTGAACGTACACATTTTCTTGTAGGGTCCCATGCAAAAACGCCGACTTTACATCCATTTGAATAATGTTCCAACCCCGCTGAGCAGCCACGGCAATCATCATCCTAATTGTATCCATTCTAGCCATCGGGGCATATGCTTTTGTGTAGTCAATTCCCTGCTCTTGACCATATCCCTTAGCTACCAAACGAGCCTTGTACTTTTCTACACCACCTTTCTCATGTAGTTTTGTTTTGTAGAGCCACTTCATACCTATACATTTGGTGTTTGGTGGTAAGTCTACAAGCTCCCATGTTTGATTCCTTCTAATTGACTCCATCTCAACGTCCATAGCTTTCCTCCATTTATCACTTCTAGCAGCATCTTCATATGTAACCGGGTCTTGAGGACTATCTTCAACAGCATGTGATTCATCTTCATTACTGCCATCCGTAACATAATCTCATAGATAGCTTGGGGGTCGTCGGCTTCTACCCTCCCTTGCTCCAGCTGCACTTGTTCCAACCTCAGTTGCGGTTATAACAGGTTCAGAGGCTTCTTCTGGTTCGCCATCACTGTTGTCATTAACTAGATCACTGTTTCCCCATGTTAATTCTGTTTCAATTTCCTTACCTTTGCTTGATTCAGCCTTCCAATCCCACTGCTTTTTTTCTTCGAATATCATATCTTTGCTTGTGATAATCTTCTTTGTTTTTGGATCCAGCAGTCTATATGCCTTGGATTCCTCACTAAAACCCACCAAAATGCATGTGATGCTTTCATCATCAAGCTTTGTCCTTTTCTCCTTTGGTACATGCACATGTCCCAAACACCCCTATACTTTAAAGTGGTCCACAGTTGGCTTTTTGCCACTCCATGATTTCTGTGGAGTCACATCATTCAAGGCTTTAGTAGGACAGCTATTTAGAACATGAAAAGTCCACACTACTACCTCTGCCTAAAATATTTTTGGCATACTTTTTGCAGATAGTAGTGTGACTACCATATTCATCACTGTCCTATTTTTACACTCAACAGTACCATTTTGCTGTGGCGTAAAGCTGGTTGTCAACTATCTCCGAACGCCATTATCCCTGCAAAAGGTCTTAAACAAGTCAGAGACATACTCTCCGCCACGATCTGTTCTAAGAGTTTTAATCAAACATCCTGTTTTAGTTTCACACGCCCCTTGAATTCTTTAAAACAGTTGAGAGCCTCGGATTTTTCGGTAATCAAATACACCCAACCCTGTCTACTATAATCATCAATAAAGCTCAAAAAGTACCTTTTACCACTATGTGAGGGTGGAGAGATTGGACCACAAATGTCAGAGTGAATTAGCTCTAGCTTTTGACTTGCTCTCTATGAGCTGGCTTTAGGAATCGGATTCCTATGCTGCTTTCCAACATAACAGTCTGTACATACCTCTTCATTCACTTTAAACTTAGGTAATCCATGCACCATAGCCTTTTGTTGTAGCTTTTCCATACTAGTCTTGCTCAAGTCTCCATACATTTCATGCCATAATTTAGAAACATCTTCAATGTGAGAGTACATCCAGTCTTTTTCTTCGGTTGTCGTACCCTTCTCTTTAGTTTGCTCGATCAAGGGAAACATTCTATTGTTGCTCATCAAGCTTTAATAAATCAGCCCACGTTCAGGATGGAACACTTTGTAAGTGTTCGATTGAATTAGGAAGGCTAGACCCTTTTCTTGCAATTGGCCAATGCTCAACAGGTTGTTTTTGAGTTCTGGAACATAATATACATTCTGTATGACAAACACACTGTCATTTAGGATCAGTTTCACATTACCTTTTCCACTTACATTCAACCTCGTGTTGTTTCCAAGCTTAACCGAGTGTGAGAAGCTTGTATCCAAGCTTGTGAACTTCTCCTTTACTCCGCACATGTGATTTGAGCAGCCCGAATCAAGAAACCATAGTGAGTTTCTTTGATTATCTTCTGTGTGAGCAATTATCACCTCATCATCATCTGACATAGCCATAAGCATCATCTCTTCATTCTCGTTAAATTTGAGATAGTTGGACTCCTTCCAAGATAGGCACTCGTATTGGAAGTGACCCAACTTGTGACACTTGTAGCATTCTACCATTTCCTTATTGAAGGATAGTCTCCCCCTGCCCCGACCTCTACCTTGGAAATTTGATCGTCCTCGACCCCGTCCTCGCGGACTAGGTGAGTCATCATGGTTCACTTTCAACGCTTGTTCCTCATCTTTCTCTGATCTTTTAAACTTTTGCTCATGTACCAGAAGGGTGCTTTGCAACTCATCAATCGTCATCTTCTCTACATCCTTGGATTCTTCTATTGAAACCACTACGAACATGAACTTCTTATCAAGGGTTCTCAGGATCTTCTCTACTATCTTCACATCTGCTAAATTTTCTCTATTACTTCGCATCTGATTGACAATGGTGAGGACTCTAGCGAAATACTCAGTGATGGTTTCACCACCCTTCATTTCGAGTATTTAGAAGTCTCTGCGTAGCTTCTGTAACATTGATTTCTTGACCCTTTCGTTGCCTTCAAATCGTTGCTTCATATAGTTCTAGACAGATTTTGCACTGCTTTGATCCAGGATCTATTCAAACGTTATTCTATCAATGGATTGATAGAGATAATGTTTGACTTGCAGGTCTTGTAGGCGTAATTCCTCCAAATTTTTCTTTTGAGCATCACTCACGGCAATCCCGAAGGCTGGCTCTTCAATCCCGGGATCGATAAGCTTCCACAGCTTCTTTGCTCTTAGCAAGATCTCCATCATCTCGCTCCAATGCTCATAGTGCCCATCAAACTAGGGAACCTTTAACTTCTCATCACTCATTTTCTTCTTTTCTTGATCATGAACAGAGCTCTAATACCAGATGATATAATCAAACTGATATGAACTCAAAAGTTTTGATGATTTTATTGAATGTCAAACAACTGCTTTAATAGAAAATACATGTAACAAACTAAGCTAACAACTTCCTAAAATACTGGGAAAACAACACAACCAAAGACTAAGAAAAACCCACGTGCAAGACTCCTTCAAACACATTTGCAAATGGTCATTTAGCCCACGTGAATGGTCACTTAGCCCACGTGCATGCATGCATGCGCTTATTCCAACACAGGCTCCGTGATCCACAAACTGTTTACCATTATGCCATTGATTCTGGAGTTTTTGCTGTTACATTAATCATTGAGTGAAAAAAGGTGGTGTTCTTATCACCTTCCACTAACCATTTAATCCTTGCCTTTTGATGTAAATCTCTTTTCTTTGCAGCCTCCAATCCTTTAGGTTCTTGTTTCCAATTCATTCTTCTTTCCAACTCATCTTCTGTTAGAGATCTAACCTCAGCTTGTAATTCAATATTGTTTAATTTATATTCAAGGTCAGTCATTCTAGATTTATCTGTCTCTTTCACCAATTTAAGCCATTCCTTTATTTCATTTTAACAGCTTTCAACTAAAGAGATAGTCTCCTGTCTGGAGGCTCAAACACTACATCATTCCTGTTTCTCCTTTGAAATCCAGACTTGGGAACGTTTCCCATTGTGTATTATCATAATGGATTTGTCAATTATTCTCCCATGCTGTGTTACAACACAAACCCTTCCTGGGAATGTTTTCCAAATATATCGTCATTTTCCAAAAAATACTGCCCACTTAAAGAGAACTCTTTAGAAAGCGTATTATTATGATTTTAAGATATTCAAAAAAAAAGTCAAAATGTTTGAGAAAAAGAAGCATTATTTTTGGAAAGATATATCGCCACGATGATATTCAGTGATTATTCTAGTTAAATACTTAGTCAATGGCCATTTTAAGAATTTTACATGTGAAATGATAATTTCTATAATTTTCACTTTTTTAATAAATAAATGAGTTTAAGCAGAAAAATTTTTGTGAGCTGAAAACCGATGATAACACGTGTTAGTAAGTATAATCTTTTATTAAGATTAAATATATGTTTTTATTATAAAAAAATGTCTCTTGTGTAACTAAAAGATAAAGCAATAAAACGGTCAAAGTACAAGGTTGTGTTTGAGGAATCTTTAATCCATTAGCCGATGAATAATAGCAATAACAATAAAGAAAAAAACTTAAGGATGAATCTAAAAAAGATAAGATGAGGATAGCATTTGTGAGTATAGCAAACGTTCAAATAAAAAGTGTTATAAAACTAAAAAGTGTAAAAAATCTAATATCAATCATTCATTTTATTAGTCAAAATCAATTTGTAAGAAAAAGTTTATTTGAATGGTATTTTAGTAATAGTCATTTTAATTGACTTTTTTGTAAGTTCTTCCATTTTTTTAAACGCTCATTACTTTTATGTACAACATTATTTTTTATATAAAAATTACACCATAAAAACAAATGTTTTTTATCTTTAAAACAAGTACAATATTATTATATAAAAAGATAATAATTTTTTTACGAGTTTAAACTCAATACCATTGTGTTTTTTTTTAAATTATGAATTTTTTAAATAGTATTGTGTATTTTTGTTAGTTACTATATTTTTAAATACTATTGTGTTTTTCTAAAATTATGAATTTTTATAAAATATGATGGTGTAATAACATTATTATGTATCTTAAATATGTAAAACACAATAATAAATTAACTATTAATTAATTTAATACATTAAAAACAATAATAAAATAACACAATGTCTCGTTGTGTTTTTTAGTCGTCATTATGTTATCTTAAACACTATAAGTTTTGAAAAATACATTTATGAAATAACATAATTCTGTACTATTAATTATAAAACACAATGATAGATTACAACAAGTTTATATAATGTATAAAAACAATAATAAAAATAACATATTGTGTTATTTTTAACACTATAAATTTTAATAAATACATTGGTGAAAGTATATCATTGAGCATTTTTAATTGTAAAACACAATGATCGATAACAAGTTTATATAATCTATATAAAGAATGACAAAAATAACACAAAATGATCTAAAATATAAAACGCGATAATAAATACACATAACAAATTATGTAAAATATATAACACAATAAGCTAATATTTGACACAATAAACGTATATGACACAATGAGCTGATGTATTTAACTCAATGACCAAAATGTCAATCTCTTTAAAACAATAGAAAGACACGTGTCAAGCCCACAATCCTTCTTACACTTTTTAGATTAAATACATTATTTTTAATATAACCCTACCCATACCATTAAACCATAGTTAGTTTTTTGTATAGTTCTCTAATTGTTTTATTTATGTAGTAAAAAAATTAAAGAAAAAAATAAAATTGTAACAATAATACTTTAATCAATGACACTTATAACTTTTACTTTAGTTGAAAATGACAATTCCGGTAGCATAACAATCATCCATTTACACTCATTTTGCATTTATTTTTTACCCGTTCTGCTTGTATTTTTTCATTTCATTTATAATTATCATTGTGTGAAAATCGACTCAACATCAAATGTAAGATTATTTTAGTGAGATTTCTTTTGACAACAAAAATGATAGATGAAAATGTTGTTGGTTAAATTGGTACTTTGGTAGTGTAAATTATTAACAATCATAAATAATAGTTTATATTATTAAAATTTAATTTACATATATGCATAATATAATTATGCTGAACAGAATATATTCTCCCTTTTTATTAAGAAAAAGTCCCTCAACCCAAATTTTAATATATTAAAGTGCCCCTAACAAACATACACTCATATCATAACTATCAATAACGTTTAAAAGTAAAATAAGAATAAGCTTTTCCCCTATATCCTAGAATAAAAAAATGCTGGTATTGAAACCCATCTAAAAAAATCTTCATCCGAAAAAAAAAAATATTATATGATGGTTATTTAACTTCTGAAGACCCATTCGCATATAGAGATGGTCGGGACCACGTTCAGTTAAACGATTCAACCGAGAAAACAAGTTGGTGTAATCACTATGGTTTTTGCCGATATTTTTTTATAAGTTAGCGATTTTTTACAAGTTATTTGGGTACTAGAGATGCTTGTTTGTGTAGAACCAAATCGAAAACTACTAATACTCAAACATACAATCTAACATAAGCAATCAAAATTTGAGAATCTGATGTTGTTATAAACTTATAATTAGTGCATACTCTTAAGGATTTTTTGATATTAAATTTTTTAAAAGAACGATCCGATTCAGTTCTAGACTAGAATAGAACGAGAATGAAATTTGAAATCTATAGAAATGAGAAATAAACCAGATGTAATAAGTTTTTGTCGTCAAGTCGTGAGTCGTGTTGATTAGTGTTTTTTATTTTCACAATCGCGTCACTTGGGTATAATAACTTTATGATTTAATTGCTAGTGATATATATTAATTTTATATGATAATTTAAATAATTTCGTTTCAAGCATACTTTTAGTAAAATAGTATTTTGAACTTAAAGTGATTTAAAATTTAAGTTATAATAGTTTATTTGATATATAGTAAATATTTTATGTAAGTTAAAATTAAATTTCACATATGGTTTCGAAAAGTTCTAAGTGATAATATATATTCAAAATTGAAAATTTCACCAAAAGTGATAATATATAATAAATTTCACAATGTTTTCTAAGGACTGTTCTTTTAGAAATGTTAGTGTGGGTGATTCGTGTTATGTGATTGGGGTTGTAAAATTGAAAAGATTTAATTGAAGCGTTTTATGTTTTACTATTAACCACCCTAAAAAAATCACTCGTAAAACACTAATAAAAAATATAATAGGAAAAAATACTGTAAAAAATAATCCTTAAACCAAAGGGGAAAAATAACGAATATATAAATGGTAATCTCATTAAATTTAATAGGTTGTATTTTAAATGAGTTAAAAGAAAATGAAAAAAAAAAAAAAACATTACTTAAATTTAGGAGATGAAGTGTAAATTCAACATAACTTAAGAGTTTAAGTGTAAAATTAATAAAAATAAAATAAAATGAGTAGGTAGTGAATTTAAAAAAAGTAGAAAATGCCCTGGTTAGTTTGCAAAAATCCTCAGGGTTTAAACGTTAGATGGTAAAAAAAAAGTTTTTGATGACTTTGGAGAAAAAAAAATATTATTATAAATAAGATAATATTTAATGTTGTAATTAAATAATCTCATGTAAATTAAATAATATATTAATTAAAAGAACTTTATTAAATGAGAGTAAATTAAAAACTATTATACTTTATACATACAAAGTTGTATTAACCGTCTTCAATTTAAGATAAAATTATAATTGTAGGTTTATATAATAATATAGAGTACAGAAATGATCAAATATTGTTAACACCATTTGTGAAGTCAAGAGAAACTGCTCTTTAGTAATAAATGCATTATTTTTCTACAAGAAATAAATTGTTGGCTTTCATTTGATCATTGAGAGGTGGCTTGCAACCATGTAAATTTATGATGATTCAGTAGACTCACGTTACGTGTCAAAGCCTTGCTAATAACAAGATCGAGTAAACCACAGCTTGTGCCAAAAGGTTTAAGAGGTTATGACAAAAAAACCAGTAAGCTTACACCAGCACACCCCTTCTCAACTTCTCAAATATAAGAGTGTATAAAACAACAAATTACAAAACATAAAAAGAAACACTTGATTGGCTCTCCAAAATGATTACACCAATTTCAAAAACTGTCGACACTCTATTTAGGGTTTCTAATTTCTTTTTGGGCTAATACTCACAAATAACTTTTTTCCTAAACAGACTTGAACTCGCAACCTGTTGGTTGTTGGACCGCCTTTCATACCACCAGCCCGAATGTGAGTTGGTTATTGCGGTTTCATTGGAAGAAAAACAGACAAATAGACTCTCTTATTGTAGCTCATAAGAAGAGAAGCTGAAACCTGTTCTTCCTTCATTGGTTGTTTTTAGCTCAAGCTTCTGAAATGGGCTGTAATACGGGTCAACAAAAAAGAACACTTAATCACTCACCATGTTTAATAACTAATCATGCTAGAAATTTGAGGTGGAAATGGCAGGTTGATAACGGGTCAAAATAGGTCATTTTGGTACACGCCGGGTTGAGTTAGTTCGAAACACGTTTCTTCAAAAATTTGAAACTTCTTCGAAAAAATTTGCGAGTCAAATATGATTTCAGAAATTTTAGTATTTCTGTGATAATCTAAATGATTTGGAAGGTTGGGCAACTTTGAACGGTTTGACCCATTCAACCCATTTGAGATAGAAACATAACGTGAATAGACCCATTCATAAGTAAATGACTTGAAATTGCCAAAAGGAAGATAGCAGAAAAAAGAAACGAGAAAAGAATAAAACCTGCTGTTTGGATCATAATAATAGCCGTTGATCGAGCCATCCACACAAGAGAAACAAACATAGTAAAAGCCAGCTATGGTCAACCCACAATCGGCTCCAACATTCACAAAATATTGTTCTTTCCATCTCTGCAAATGGAACAGAAAAATAGTGACTAGTGTAATATAATATTGCTCTTTCCATCTCTGTATTGGGTCTTGTCGATACACTCTTAGTCAGTTTGTTCAATTCTTTTATTATAGATAACTGGTGTACTATTAATCTAACTTTTGGCTTAGCGCAACTTAGAAGGTTGTATCATGTATGCATACACGCTAGACAACTTTCGACCCATTTCATATCTTTCCTTTTTTAATAAGTTTACTTTGGCACATCTAAAATGTTAGAGATTAGCTGGAAAAGATAAAACCACTGAACAGATAACAGAAGGGAAAGATATAAATAAGCAGAATTACCATAAATATATACTGATAGTTGCTGAGGTCCAATGACTTCCCACCATCAACTTCAACTTGGTTCTGACAAGAACAGAATAATAAGCATAATAATAAAAATATATAATATTGATTTTTAGTGGTGAATGTGGTGTACTTACTACGAGAGGTGAAAAAGATGGAAACTTTGTCCAGTGATCTATGTCGACTTCTGATCTGCCACAGTTTGATCATTTTTCATAAATTAATTTGAGAAGTAACCAATAGGACATCAAAAGCCAAAGTGCAATCCTTTTGTTAATGGCAAAACAAGAAAAAATGGAACTCGAAACAAAGAATTTTGGAGCCAAAATGTTTGAAGTAAGAAGAAAATTACGTTGCTTTCCATTTGTTGGTAAAGAATGTATAATTCTTGGTATCAACAATTTCTCCCTCCCAAAAAGTAACCACCTGCAGTTGATGAATTTGGTAAGTTACAAGAATTCATAATTCACAAAAGTATTTTAATATAGGAAAGTGTCTTTTTTGTAATTACTGGTTAGACCCAAACAAATATTGACTAATTATTGAGTAGAATACTATGATCACATTTTCTTTTGGGAAAAACAGTGCAAAATTAAAACAAATCAAAATTTTACACTTTTTCTTTATTTTAGCAACCAGACTTTAACTCAGGCGCAAAATAGAAACCAACTTACACTTTAACTCAGGCACACGGCATCAATTAGGGCGACATCAACAATTAAAATCCGTTAAAATGAGGTTGGTTGCTGAAATTCGTAATAAACTATAAGTTGGTTTCTATTTTGTGACTAAATTGTTTGTTAGAATCAAAGAAAACTGTACCAGTTCGTTCTTAATTCCCTTAGTTTACCCTACTCACAAGTCACAAGTGCTCCCCAATGCACCTTACCATATATCTATACTTATCAATTTACACAATACAAAAAATATTTTGAAATTTTAAGTCTTGTAAAATTATTCCCATAACAATTATACTGCTTACTGGTGTATCTGCCATTGGAACATTTAAAGCTTCCATGGTGCCACATAGATATCCATGATCAAGGTCACAGCCTTGAATTCTCACATTAACTCTCCAAGCTTCCTCTTTTTGTGGACTTGAAACATTTTGAGTTCCTGAAAATGTCTGAAAAATCATTTAAAAAGCTTCATTAATCACTTCATGAAATTTAAATGTGACAGTCACCATTTGGAAACACATAAAAGGGCATCATTAACACACATATAATTTTATCATCTGAAATAACTCTCGGGGTTTAAAAAAGGTTATTAAGATTTTTCATAGATGCAACGCATTTCAGGCTGAAGTGCTGAACATTTTGTGTGTACTGATATTCTTCACACATCTCCAAAACTACAATAATGACATGCAAATAAAAGAAAACGACAATATCCATGAAGTCAACTATAAAGACTCACTGACAATTATAAAAAAGCTAGGGCAAACATCTATCGAGTTTGCAATAAATTGATCGAGTGTTCAAAATAATGATTATTTGTCAATAGTGTCCCAAATGTAAAATACTTTTCTATGGTCATTTCAAATCATGTAGCACCTGCAATTAGCCTAACATAATGGTTTATGAAGATCCCCCCCCCCTCCCCGGGTCCCAAAAAAGTCAGAACTTAATACACAAATATACGCAGTGGCAATGGAATCTGAAAAAATGAAGAGATACCTGTCCAACACTCAGAAGTGAACAAGGTTGTAGAGAAGTTTGTCCAGGATTTGCACCTGATTATGACATAAGAAAACAGTTTCATACCTAGACCACATTTTCTTAGGACCACCCATTGAATTCTTTAAAAACTCCACAAAAGCACTGATAAGTCAGATATAGACTTGTTCCAAGCATTACAAAAAGACATATGGTACAGATAATCTAACAGAAATGGCAAAAACAAGCGCAGAAACTTAAAAACGAATACTTTATGAATTTAAGGTAGCTAAGTAGTAAGTAGTTATATTTCAGCATAATTTCCATACACTATTGTACAAGTTACATATGCAAAAACTCAATGGCATTATATGAAAGACAAATTGCACGTAGAATGCAGTGCAAGCAAACTAGCCATCCAGTGAGGTAAATACATAAATATCACATAAGAGAAACATTTCTTTCCTGCAAAGTGAGATTTATTCACTTGAAATATGAATGAGGTAAATACATAAATATCACTTTCCTACATCACGAGTCATGACTCTAGATTCAAAACTTTCATTGATATCATCGTTTGATTGTAACTTATCAAACTAAAATCTCCAATATTCACCTTGATTACTGTGATATTTACGTATTTACCTCATCCAATTAAAGTGTATAATTAACAATCGATGTCAACCATTCATTCATATTTCAAGCGAAACTTATCCTGACCTAACCCAGTATCCACGAAAGCAACCAAACAGTAATCAAGGTAGAGTAACAGAAGCTCAAACAGAGTGTAATTCTGACAACAGTTTATAAACAGACGTAGAAATTTGAGAGTCGCTCAAATCGATCAATTAGACGATGGAATCATGAGATTTGATGAATGATACCTGAAGAACTAGAAGGCGTTGGGGATTCCACCATTCTCACAGGCATTTTTGCAGTGTGTATCTACCAAATTGTAATGATTGAGGCTCACTTTATCTTGCGATGGAGATCAAAAGGGGCTGTTACGAAAACTTCGACGAAGCGGAATGCGAAATTGGGTATGAAATGTATCTGCGAATATTGGAAAGTGCAGAAACAAGCCCTTAAACTATTAGTTGAGCTCTTATAGACGCTTACAAAATTCATAATTTATTTATCGTACTTATCTTTATAATTATAATAAATATTACTATTTTTTTCTTTATTTTTTAATTAAATAATATTTTTTCATACATTTATCATTATATTTTTTTTCTAATCCACTCACAACCACTTTTAAAAATATTAAAAAATTTATGAAGGTTGTACCGTGTTTTCTCATCTTTCACTCACGATCATCCCCCATAATATAAGACACCCACTGACATATATATGGGGTACGGGCTGTGAATGCTCTTACATTAGAGAAAACTACCTAAATGATATCTGTGGTTTGATCAGATTGAACGTTTGATCCCCAAACTTTGAAAATTACAAAATTAGTCTAAAAATTTTGTATAGTAATTGCAAGTTTGGTCCCGAGATTTTATAAAACTGCAAAGTTAGTGCAACCTTTTATGTGGGTGTTGCACTTTTGATCCCGAAAGTTAAATTTAAAAGTTAGTCTAATTTTTATAAAAGCTTGAAAATTAAATGAATTTAATATCAGGGAACAAAAGTACAACGAGTACACAAAAGTTAAGACTAAATTTATAAATTTCAAAGTCTGGAGATCAAGCGTGCAATATAATCAAACAATAAGGACCATTTATGCAATTTTCTCTATACATTAGGAAATTGAATTTAACCATCATTTTATAATCAAGCAAAAACCATGAATTATAAGAATATTATCCAGGTAAGGGATAGAGTCATACGATCTTTGATTTTCGAACTGAATGAATAGTGATTTTAACACTATGTACAAATACTTTATGTAAAAAAAAATTATTCATTCTCTATAATCAAGGGATGTGTGGTTGTGTAATTATGGTTATTACAGCATTTCCGAAGCACACATACTGTTGCCACTTGTCGTTTCATCCGAAGATCGCCTGTGGCGATGACGACTATACTCTATACAACCGTCAAAGGCGATGGTCATTTCATCCGACGATCGTATGTGGCAACGACGACTATACAACTGTCAAAGGAGGTGGCTTTGCCTTGTCTCTTTCAGCGATAGCCTTCTATGTTCTCGGTTTCGGCTTTAAACTTTTGGTTGTTTTTATCGACGACTGCTTGAGTTTTTTCGATGCTTTCGATTGTTTAAAATCCTAATTTGTTTTATGAGTAAGAAATGATGTGGAATAGTGTTGTTTTTGTGTCTCGATGACATTGCCTCATCCAAGAGATCTATCTAGACCCCAACATTGCCTTGATTTTTTTTGCTATGATTATGCATTGGTTGTACATGAGCTTGAGGGTTTTGTATGGATCCATTTTGTTGTTCAATATTGATGGCAAACCCTAATAATTTTTGATGCATTTCTTTGCACTTTCAAATACGGCTTTATCGCTCATGCGGCTTCATTTTGTTGATGTTGTGTTTTGCCCTTGATTTGTCATGGATGATAGCCTACTGGTTTTGTTGAATATAACCAAAAGTAAAAAATGTTTTGATGCCTATTAAGTTTCAAATGAAATGATAGGGGCTTTTTTCATTATGTTAAATACCATCTTTACATGTTACTAATGTAGTTGTACATTATGTGTCAAGGCTACGATGAATACGGAATTAGCGTCTGTTGTTTGGTTTGGCATCGCTTCTGCATTGCAACCATAACCGGTCTGTATGTTCTGTGCCTTGGCTCCCATCAAGCTAATTTGTCTATATTGATTGTCGTGTATATAATAAACGATAGTGAAAATTCACATTCCATTGTTGTTAATTATAATCGCGCAGCGAGCAACTTTGAGAACACCTAATTTTACAAAAACATTTCAGGTTTGAATACGACTATGGTAAGGTGATACATGATATTATTAACCATATACATGTTTATCCAACCTATATACTTGAAAAAAATTAATTTTAATATATGTTTTTAATTGATCCTTGTATAGCAATATTCCATTTTATTAGCATTGTTATGTAAATAATGAACTTTTCTTTCAAATATATATTTGGTAATATTATATTTTGTATGTTTTGAAGTATAAACTTATTTAGTAAGAATTATATCATTATAAAGCTTACATATTTTAGATATTATTATGAATCCAAAGATCGTTCAGGAATTATCAGAATTGATTTGAACAAGTATTGATCGCGGAATTATCAATATTTGGTGTTTAATCTATTAAAAATACTAAAATCAACCAATCAAACAAATAAAATAAGAATAATCAAACCGAGAGAACTCAATAATGTTGATCGTAATGCTTTCTTGTTGCTATTGATGTTGCTGATCTTGAATACAATGATTCAGATAATGATTACTGATGATTCTAATGATTCTCAACTGTTGTTATGTATGATCTATGTTGTTGATCTCGTATATATATATAGAGATCTAATTCTGTTCTATTGCTAGCTTTTTTTTTTCCTATAATTAAGCTAATTAAACTTATCCAAATCCTCGCCATGTTTATCGGCTTAGGAATTTAAGATTTACAACGAATCTAATATGAATAAAATTGTTGATGTGACGTGAAATATTCGCTTGAATAACATGTCTTCCGTCGCCATTGACTCGATGTTATTGCTCTGACATGTTGACTTTGTTCTTCAGTACTTGTTCTTGTGATTCCGCAGGAGTTCTTGTCTTCCGCAGCAATCCCTCCTTCAGTAGCTCGTTCTTTTCTTGTTCAGCTGAAGTTGTTCTTCTGCAGGAGATCCATGGATGTACACTTCAGTTATGTTCCTCAGAACATCTACGGAAGAACACTTTATTCATCCGTAGTTGTTCCAACACTTAGTCAATTTTCCAAATTGATACAGTTTAATGTTTCCTGCACATTCACACATACATTCTAAAATATATTATATCATAGTTGAATATATTAAATGAAGTGCAAAATAAATTTTATTTAATTCATAAACACAATTATAATCAAATATATTCATATTATATCATCAAGAACAATAATTACAATCATGATTACAAGAGTGATCTTTATCATCTAAACATATACAAGAGATCTATCCCTAACAGTACTCCCCCTTAGGTTTAGACTCTAATAATCATTGGTTTTATACTTTAAGCTCATTCACTCTTGACAAAATCTTTGCTTTGAAGTAATCAGCAGTCACTTGTTGATCTACATACTTAATCTTGATCTGCCTTCGGCTCATCCTCTTCAGAGTTTTGTATTTCAAGCCTAGGACATCCTCTTCAGTAGTGAGTATTGCAACAACACTATTGTTTGACACCACCTCCAATTCATCCTGTTCTGAAATTCTCAGTTCAATGATGGGCTTTATTTCTGATCCGATAAGTTGACCTGCTTCATACTTCCTCCTCTTACTAGCTTTGGCATGCAACTTATCTGTGACTTAGATAAGATGTACATATAAGCACAGGTCATTCTGAGCAGTTTGATCTTCCAGCCTTGGGAAAAACTTGTCATGCAGATATGATGTGTAACTTGGGTGCAACAGTTTTATTTCAACTGGATCAAAAATCCTTATACTGGCTGCCTTCCTTTGAGGATCATTCGACAGCAGAACCAGTTCCTTATTCTTTTCAACATATCCCCAATCAGTAATAGAGAATGTAAACTGGTTGCCTTCTATTGTTTTGATGGATGCACTAGCTTTGTCTTCAGAACCAATTCTCTTTAAAAAATTCTTCATCAATCAATTGAGATTTGGGCTGAGATTTCCTTAGTTTTCTCCTCATGTGCTCTGCATCTACTAATCTTGCTTCCCTGAGAACATTTCCTTTGAACTTGTGACTCAGTTTGGTCATAAGTCCGGAGAAGTCTCTTCCCCTTGGACTTATGGGATAATTGGTGATGGGAATGGTTTGTAATGTATGCAGGTCTACATCTGGCAGGGCTAGTAAAGATTCTACTCTAGAAAGTATTGCACCATGCCAGATGCCCTCTTAATAAGTGTGCAATCCCATTCCCCATCATATTTCCAAGCAATTATTTGATTCTCCTTTGCTTCTTCAGGCCTTGTGATGAGATCAAAGAATTTTATTAATATATATTTTTGCTCAGTGACCTCTCTCACAGTAGTGCCTAGAGGCCAGATCTTATGAGGAACTAATTCCCTTGGCTCTCTAATCATTTTCTCCTTTCCCATATGCATATCTTTGGCTTTTACTATTGTGGGTTCAGCAGGAGTTTGAGTTTGTTGATAGGCAGGATTGGGAGCTCCGGATCTGAATTTTACTCCAGTGTCTAGCTCTACTTTCATGACATGATCCATCATTGCTCTGAGTTCACCAACTGATCTTCCCTTTAGCTTATGGGGCTGGTAGTTATGGCTTTGTAACCAGCATGTCATGTTATATCTTGTAAGCTTGGCTGTATCACAGTGGCCCAAATCCTTCCTAATCTTCTCTATTGCTTGTACTTGGAGAATGTTTCATAATTGCAGTTGGGAATCATCATTCTTACTGCATCAAACTCCTTTACTATCTGAATCAGCTCTGACAGGTTCATCCTCTCTACCAAGTCAAAAGGGAATCCTCTATTGATTTGCTCCATGAACATGGTAGATTCGGGTCTTTCTTTAAGAATGTCTTTGGATGTCAGCAGTTCTTTACTTTTCTCTTCCTTCTTTTTCTCAGTAGTTTCTTCCTTAGGTACTGACTGCTCTGGTGAACCTGTTTTTTGCTCTTTTTGACGATTCACCAGCAACACCAGTTGCTTTTCCAAGATATTTTCTCTTTCTTGTGTAAGTGATCATTGCTGAATCACTTTTGTTATTTTCAGCTTCACTCAATTTCCTCTTCAACTTCTCAATCTCATGATCTTTCTATTTCAGAAGTTCTACTTGTTCAGCCACAAGCTCATGAAGAGCATCAATTACTTCATTGTTCATCCCAGCATCTTCTCTTAATCTTGTCAATCTGCTTTCCAGGCTACTAATGGTCTCATCTTTCTCATTCAGCTCCTTTCACAGCCTTCTTAGCTTTTCCATCTTCTTGTTTCCCTTTAGTACAAGATTGTTGTACTGAGCCACCAAGTAGCGTTTGCTTACATTGATCTCCTCCTCCTTCATATCATCCTCTTTGTAAGCAGTTATTTCAACATAATCACCCTCCTCCTGCTCTACCATCTCATCAGTCTGTCCTTCAACTTCCAGACAAACTTCTTCAGTCGTACCTCCTTCAACTTCATCACCCTCTTCAATGTTAAGTATCTCAGTAGCAGCAGGGCTTTCAATGGGTTCAGTAGGAGTAGGAGAGGTGGTTGGTTCAGTAGGTAGTAGATGTGATATGGGCTTTGTGGCACCAGTATCAATGGAAGTTATCAAGATTGGTGAGTGTGGGAGAGTAGGTTGGATCTCCTCCTGACCAACTACTTTCGTAGAAGCAGTATTTATTGATGTTGGAGATTGGCCAGGAGAGATTGGTTTGGTGTCCTCACTTGAAGATGTCAAGTGGATGGGTGATGGTGGTGGTTATGATTCTTGGTAGGGTGACTTGGGTGAATTATGGTTTGGTGTTTCAGGCTGGGAGTGTGTGGCAGATGGGGCTGAAGAACTTGCAGTTGGTTGCTCCTCTACCCACAACAACTCTTGAGGAATATCCTCATTCTCATCTAGTATGTGAGCAAACATCTCCACACCGCCTCCTTCATACTGCCCTTTCAATTTATTGAGAAGGGATCTGCTCAAATGGCTTTGTACACCTATATCACCTTCTCTCTCCACTTCGGGGATTTGTTCATTGATTATCAATTGGAGGAACCGAGGGAACATGAACATCTTGTTCTCCTTTTGCAGTTGCATATGACCGCAAAGGCAGTTCATGATGTATTTAGCATAATTATAGGTTCTTCCTTCCAAGATTCCTATGATGCTAGACGAGATGTGTCGTGAGAACCTATCCAACCCGGACTTCCGGTTGGAGATGCACTTCAGGTAAGTGTGGCAGAGGAACCGGTAAGGCTTGCATAGCCTACTCTTCTTGATTTCTCCGTGTTGATAGTCACCATCGTAGCCCATCAGATTGAATACCTTCTGGATGTATTCATGGTCGAATACATCCAGATGACCTTGTTCATTCTCTTCCAGTTCTAGGGAACTGTGGATTATTCCTTCGTTTACCCAAAGGGGTAAGTTCCTAATGGTCGCAATGATCATGGTTCCTTCATCTCCTTCGACTATTGCAGCTGTATTCCAGAAATCTATCATATGGGATAGATAGATGACTGAGTCAGCAGTCAGCACGTAGAAGAGTCGTGTTCTTCTCAGGTATCTTATAATGTCTCTGCATTCATCCTCCACATCTGGATTCAGCAATGCACAGACATTGTGGTCTTTTACGAACCGAATAGCCATGATGACAGTGGTGTTAGCCTAGTGTTCGATGTAGACGATGAAGAAGGGGGTTTTAGATGAAGGGGTTTTTAGGTCAGAGTGTTTTGAAAATGAATAGAAAGGCCATGGTGATAGTGGTGTTAGCCTATTGTTCGATGTAGACGATGTAGAAGGGGGTTTTGGATGAAGGGGTTTTTAGGTCAGAGTGTTTTGAAAATGAATAGAAAGGCCAACGATCGAAGTACCTTTTTATACCTTTTCAGACAGGTTGTCTACCATGTGGGACCCATTTACATTTTGTTTACCCCTCCGAGGTTATTAACTATGCCTAATAAATAATTAATAGCAATTAATGATCACATAATTAAGCAAAGTATAATATCCACGGAAATCATAGTTTTCTGTTTCTTCCGTACTTTATCTACGGAAGTGGACCCATTCTGTCTTCCGCAGAAACATCTACGGATGAACAGATTTCACTGTATCTACGGAAGATAGCTCATGTCTTCCGTATACACCTGCGGTTCCGAAGGGATTTAATTGATTAGTTATACTACTCAGATTAAGGGAATTAATTGATCAGTTATACTCAGATTCACGAGGTACTACTCCCCCTAAATTTGTGATTAATCATCTATGGATGAGTTTATCAAAAATTTATACGAAGATCGCATGATCAGTGAATGTGTAACTGAAAATCACATGAGTATAGTGTTCTGTGGCAGGCAATTGGTTGAGAAACTAAGGATCATACCATAAATCAGACACATTTTTGCTTATTTTGGTTGAGTGAAAAGCCTACTGGATCTAGTGCAAATTGCAAATATGGTGATCCGCAGAAGTTCAACCTAGAGTGTATGTTGGGCATGTCCGGCTAGTTATCATGTTTTGGTAAGAATTAAAGATAAACAAGGATGAATGCATCATGCAAGGTGTATGAAAGTCTGTCTCCCAAATTGTGATCAAGTCATCACTTTATCACACATACCATGTTCCGTAGATTATAAGCTCTATCTTAAAATTTCTTTGAAATCTTATTAATGCTTTTTATGAATGCTCTTTGAATACTATGTAGTTGATCCTTTAGGATTCTTTTGGGAGCAGTTCGTTTTGGGAACTTTTAATGATCAGCATCAGGTCACCAGGTCTTTACTTACGTAAAACAGAGGTGCCCTTTGACCCAAGTCTTTGCTTATGCAAAACAGAGGGTCATGATGCGCAAAGATAGAGGTTATAAGGTGTTACAACATAGTAAGTGTGCATAAGTGATGAGTTGTGTACTTTCTGATGAGACTTACTTGTTAACTCCTTATAATGACTTGTCCATACTAAGTCATCTTGGCTTTATGTTGAACATGACATAGCTTATTTTCCACTCAGGATGAGCCTATTCACGTATTCAACACATCAAATCAGTAGTTAGTTGGTTGGGTGCAGGTAGGATATATGTCATGTTTATAGCATACTATCATATCCGTAGATTATCAAAAGTCTTACACATAAGTTTATGTTGTATCCTCATATGAGCACAGTTAATGAGCCTATATACCTGTTGTTAATGTATTGAACTTATTCTAAGTTGATCATGCCTAATGATTCAATTAAGAACTTAAATCTTACCGAATCAAAGGCCTTAGTGAATAAATCAGCAAGCTGATTTGTTGTGTCCACTTTGATCAACTTAATTAGTCCCTTTTCTAAGCAGTCTCTTAGAAAATGGTATCTGATTTCTATATGCTTAGTTTTACTATGTTGGACTAGATTAGCAGTGATAAACATAGCAGCTGAATTGTCTATATATATTGGTGTCTGGAGAAAATTTAACCATAATCAAGTAATTGATTTTGTAACCATAGAACCTGGGAGCAGCCTGCTGAAGCAGCTATGTATTCAGCCTCGGCTGTGGATACTGAAACATTTGTCTGCTTTTTGCACTGCCAAGACACAAGTCTTGGTCCTATGAATTGACATCCTCCAGTTGTTGATTTTCTATTGTTGTTGCATCCTCTGTAGTCACTGTCTGAATAGGAGTAAAGCTTGAAGTCTCCTTTTTGGGATACCAAAGTCCAAGTGATGGTTTCCCTTGAGGTATCTGAATATTCTCTTTACTGCATTCAAGTGAGACTCCTTTGGATCTGCTTGATACCTAGCACACACACACATAGCAAACATTATGTCAGGTCTACTAGCAGTTAAGTACATTAATGATCCTATCATAGATCTATATAATCTTTGATCAATAGACTTCCCTGTTGGATCTGGTATAATTTTATCTATAGTAGATGCTGGTGTTTTGCATGATGCACAGTCTGCAAGGTTGTATTTCTTCAGTGTTTGAAGGATATACTTTTCTTGATTGATGAAGATGCCATCTGTTTTCTGATGAACTTGTAATCCTAAGAAGAAAGTTAATTCTCCCATTGAATTCATCTGAAACTCAGATTGCATTAAGGCTTCAAACTCTTCATAGAGTCTCTTGTTTGTTGATCCAAATATGATGTCATCAACATATAATTGAACAACTAAGAGATCTTGATGTTCATGTTTGAGGAAGAGTGTCTGGTCAATTGTTCCTCTCTTGTATCCATGTCTTAGGAGAAACTTGGACAGTGTTTCATACCATTTTCTTGGTGCTTGATGAAGTCCATATAAAGCTTTATCAAGCTTGTACACCCTGTGAGGGTAATCAGGATCTTCAAATCCTGGTGGTTGAGAAACATAGACCTCTTCATCAATTTTACCATATAAGAAGGCACACTTTACATCCATTTGGTAAACTGTGAACTTCTTATATGATGCATATGCCAAAAACACTCTTATTGCCTCAATCCTTGCAACTGGTGCAAAAACTTCATCATAGTTTATGCCTTCCTCTTGTGTGTAGCCTTGAGCAATTAGCCTTGCTTTGTTTTTTATTATTATTCCCCTGTCATCTAGCTTATTTTTAAATAACCACCTTCTGCCAATGGGATATTGGCCTTCAGGAAGATCAACTAGATTCCACACCTTCTGTTTCCTGAATTGTTGAAGTTCTTCTTGCATTGCTTCAATCCAGCTGTTGTCTTTCAAGGCTTCTGTTATATTGGGAGGAACTACTTGTGATAGAAAGCAGGAGAATAGACAAGTGTTTGTAGCTCCCCCTTGTCTTCTGGTAGTTCTATTATAGAGGTCACCTATCATGTTATCAATTGGGTGATACTTATGTGCTCTAACTGTTGGTACATCATTAACTTGGATGGATGAATCCAGGTTTGTGATGTTGGTTGTTGGAGATGAGGTTAGTTGTGATGAAGAGTCAACAAAGTAGTTCATCTCATTTTCTGGTGCAACTGTCTGAGTTTCCGCAGAAACATGTATGCCTTCCGGGGTAGTGGACATGTCTTCCGCAGCAGGGACTTGATTAGCTGTAGTTTTAGAGCAAGATATTTTTGTGTGTGACAATGGTGTTGAATGGTTTTCTGATTTGGTTTGATTCTTAGGGGATCTCAGTCCATCATCTATAGAAGCAGGAACATCTACGGAAGTAGATGGTACTTCAGCTGATGTGCATGGTGTGAGGTCATCAGAAACATCTTTACTAGTTTGTGTGATGCATCAGGATCAGTGTTACTTTGGTTCTCCAGGGAAGTGACTCTAGGTGGGTCAGCTGTCAATGGTACACCCATATTTGGAGGACCATAAGGGTAACATGTATCAGCAGAACCTGTCACGTTAAGATAACCAGAGTTAAATGAGTTAGTTAATGCATCTATATCAAACAGCTAAGATGATCCTTTCACTGACTGTGGAAATAAGGACTCATCAAAGGATACATTAGGAGTTTCTTCCACTATGTTATCATATGGAATATAGACTCTATATGATTTAGATGTTGATGAGTAACCAACAAAGAAACCATCATAGGCTTTTTCAGCAAATTTTCTAACTGTTCTTTTTTTGTTTAATACAGATACGTGACACCTAAAAGCTTTAAGATATCCTATAAAAGGTTTTCTTTTAAACAGAAGTTCATAGGGTGTTTTATTATATTCTTTGACAATCAAAGTTCTGTTTTGAACAGTGCAGGCTGTGTTCACAGCTTCTGCCCAAAATGTTATTGGCAGATATGAGTCAGCTAGCATTGTTCTTGCTGCTTCAATTAGAGTTCTGTTTCTCCTCTCAGCAACTCCATTCTGTTGAGGAGTTCTTGGAGCACTAAATTGCCTAGCTATGCCTTTATCCCTGCAAAATAAGTCTAAGACATAATTAACAAATTTAGTTCCATTATCACTTCTCAGTATCTTGATTCTTATATCAAGTTGATTTTCTATCTTAGTGATGAACTCCATTAAAATTTCTGATGTTTCACTTTTATGTTTTAAGAAAAATACCCAAGTAAATCTAGTGAAATCATCAACAATCACCAAACAGTAATGCCTTTTGCCAATGCTTAACACAGTGGTGGGACCAAAAAGATCCATGTGCAGTAACTTTAGTGGTGTTTTGTTTGTGTTAGTTGTTTTGGACTTATATGATACTTTATGTTGTTTGCCTTTATAGCATGATAAACAGTGATTAGAACAGTAAAATTCTTTCTTTGGAACACCAATGACTAAGTCATTTTTCACCAATTTATTCATGTTCTTCATGTTGGAATGAGCCATCCTTCTGTTCCAGAGTTGTGCTTCATCTTCTGATGATTTAGAGATCAGGCATGTTTCTTTGCTTGTTAGTGTTGTGTTGTTCATATCCAACACATAGGTTTTACCTTTTCTTGGTGCTTTAAGAAGGATCCAGTCTTCTGGAATTTTGAAACCTGACTTAAGAATGTAGCAATCAGAGTTATCAAAGAAAGTAGTATAGTGTTGGTCACAGATTTATGATACAGTTAGTAAGTTAAACTGTAAGTTTTCACAAAAGTTAACTTTTTCAAACTTTAAAACTCCATTTGTTACCATTCCTTCACCAGTAATTTTACCTCCCTTCTTATCCCCACCAAATGCTATATATGAAGAATTCTTATGTTTGAAGTCCCGCAAAAGGGTGCAGTCTCCTGTCATATGTCTGGAACAACCACTGTCAATATACCACTTGTTGTCAGCCCTCCTTGGATGTTCCTGTAAACAAAAATGAACTTAGTTAGACTTAGGATCCTAAGCCTTGCTGGTCTTGGGCTTGACATTGTTATCTAATGTATCAACTTTCTCATGAATAAGACTTGAAGTGTCTAGATTAGCTGTACAGTCTGTTAATTCATTATGTTTAGTTTGGGGTGAGGATGTAATGGTTAATGAAGTTGAGGTGATGTCTTCTTAATTCATACTGACTTGGTTAGTCATTTTTGTTTGAGACTTCTTCTTTGATATGGATGATGAGGAATTGCCAGAAAATGTTTCTACATCCTTTGCTTTGGACTTAGGCACATCATTGCCTTTGTCAAAGTGATCAAAGAAGTTGTCTTCTTCCTCAAGTGCTACCTTTTTGTGTGGTGCATTCTTTTGCACTTGTGATTTCTCCTTCTTATTCTTTAATTGCACCTCAGCAACTTTATTGTTTTTCTTAGTAACTTTCTGTTCTTGTTGTTGTTTCTTTTGGTTTGAATCTCTATCATCTTCAGAAGATTGTGAGACTGACTCTTAGGTGTCTACTTTCTTTGTCTTGACAATGTTTGTTTTGTTCTTCTTGTTGAAGTAGCATTCCTTTGTAGTATGGTTGTTTTTCTTGCATATTGCACAATATTATTGAAGTAACAATCTGAAGTCATGTGATTGTTCATGTTACATATTGAGCAATAGCTGCTGAAGTAGCATACTTCTGTGCTGTGGTTGTGCATGTCACACCATTTACAGTAAACTTCATCTTCACTGTCAGATGCATTCCTTTTCTTTGCCTTCTTCTTGCTCATCAGTTTTTGCTTCTTTAATTCCTTTTTAAATTTAGCTGCTGATGAGTCTTTTCCTCTTCTAGACATGATATCAAAAGGTTCTTGTGTTGTATCTTTTGTGTCCTTTTTCTTAGTCTGTTCTGATTTCTTCCGCAGATGATCTGCGGAAGTTATGTTCTTTTCTCCTGATCCTCTTTTTGCTGACTTTTCTTTATTTAGTTTATTGAATGCATGTATGCCTTCATTTAATTGCTCAATCCTTGTGTGGATTGTCTTTAGCAGATTTCTTTGTTTTGGTGGATAGGGTAGTTTAAGTTCATTTAGTACCTTTGGAATTAAGTATTCTTTTAACACAGTTTTATCCTTACCCAACCCAGCATTATTAGTCTCAGCCTCTTCATCTAAGTCATCACAGTTGTCATAATCAAATTCTGACAGCTCGGAGTCTGATGAACTAGATTCAGATGACTCAGTATTATTAAGTTTATCTGATGACTCAGGTATGAAGTGATTAGATAAACTGTTGGTCATTGACTCAGGTAAAGGAATATAATTGTTGGTAACTGGTGGTGCAACTGCATGAAATCCCAATCCTGACTTGTTCTTAGACTCAATATGAGAGTTTAACAGTTTCTCATACTGTTGTGATGACAATTGGAATTTTTGCAGTTTCACCTCAGTAGATGCATGTTCTGACATAGATTTGGTTAAAGATGTAGTCAGATGCTCAACTTGTGCTTTTAGATTGTAATTTTCAGATACAAGTTTATCTAAATCCTTTTGTAAAGAATTAATTTTGACTTGATAAAGTTTGTGTTCTCTAACATGAGATTCATTTAAGAATAAGGTTTCTTTTACTTTATCAGCCAATTGTTGAGCATGTGTTCTATATCTTTCTACTTCATCTATGCAAGAAGGGGAACACAACCTTTCTCTTACCTCAGTGGCCATTGGAGGGACTTTGTTTTCCATATTGACCATCAAAGCTTGGTTTTCAGCAAGTACTTCCTTCTTATACATGCTCCAATCACAAGTACCATCCTGCAAAATAATTAAATCGGTTTCTTTAGTGTTAGAGATACCTGTTGTATTGTTTGGTGGGGATGCATTGGTTAATAGTGGTTGTGTGAAACTCCTTTGACTACGCTGTCTTGAGTCAGTTGACTGCTGTTGGCTGTTATTGCACTCCTTTGAAAAGTGTCCAAACAGATTGCACTTAAAGCATCTCACTTTGGACTTATCTACACCAATTTTTGTTGTTCTTCCTCCAACAGACAATCCTTTGTTTCTTTTCATGTACATCTTGGCTCTATAGGCAATCATTGCCATTTGCCATTGCAGATCCATCTCTTCCACTTCATCAGGATGAAGTTCTTCTAGATCTTGTTGACAAAAGTGAGTAGGAGTCAAGGTGCTTCCTAGATAAGCCTGAAAGCTTGAGCTGAAAGCTGCAAAGGCAGCTTTCTGTTCTCCAGTCTCCAGAACCACAGTAATTGGTTCTGTTTGATTGTTGTTCTTCTTGCTTTTGGATTCATCAGCCTTTCCTTTTGTCTGTTTGTGCAGATTGCTTTGAGTTCTTGATTTTGAAGGCTTTGCTGGGTAGAAACTTGTTTCTCCTTCCTGTTCACCTTTATCACTGGAGTTGTCTTCATCTTCATTGCAGATGAATGCACTGCCAGTATTCTTCAGTTCTTTGAATTGATAAGGTGCTATAGGTGCTTTCACACTTTTGTTTCTTGTCTTTTCATCCAGCTCCAATGCTTCTACTTTTGCCACTAGAGTGTCTAGACCTATTGTTTTTAGATCAATAGTATTTTTAAACATGGACACAGTCTGTGTCCAGTTTTCAGGCAAAGAATGATGCATCTTTTTATTTAATTCTTCATTGTTGAACTTAAGTTCAAGGATGTTCATCTCTGTAACAAGTTGCATGAATCTATGCAATTTTCGAGGGACTGACTCACCCAGAATATGATGGAATGTTTCATATTGTGCACGGAGAGTATCCTTCTTTATGCTTCTAATCTCGTCACTACCTTCACACAGAGTGTGCAGGATTTTCCAAAACGAGTTAGTTGTTTTGTATGATTCACACCTGATCAAGAGTTCTTCAGGCAAAGCCATAGTAAGCATACTATAAGCTTTGATGTCAATCTTGACTTCTTGGCATCATCAGGTGATAGATTTTTAAACTGATGGGTTGATTATTATCCTTATAATCCGCTCCTAAGGCAGGTGGGATATAAGGTCCTTCGGTAATCGAAGCCCATAAGTCAGAATCTGTGTAATTAACATGATTCCTGAACCGGATTTTCCAGGTTTTAAAATCAAATTTGTTTTCCAGTTTAGAAGGTTGATAAGCACCAACAACTGAGTTACTCATGTTATTTAATTTTGAAGAGCAGAGGTTTTGTTTTAAAATAGAATTCGATTAAACTAATGAAAGCTGACAGATCAATTGATATGAATTAATGAGCACCAAGCTCTGGTACCACCTATGAATCCAAGGATCATTCAGGAATTATCAGAATTGATTTGAACAAGTATTGATCGCGAAATTATCAATACTTGGTGTTTAATCTATTAATAATACTAAAATCAACCAATCAAACAAATAAAATAAGAATAATCAAACCGAAAGAACTCAATAATGTTGATCGTAATGCTTTCTTGTTGCTATTAATGTTGCTGATCTTGAATACAATAATTCAGATAATGATTACTGATGATTCTAATGATTCTCAACTGTTGTTATGTATGATCTAATTTACTGCTAGCTATTTTTTTTGCTATAATTAAGCTAATTAAACTTATCCGAATCCTCGCCATGTTTATCGGCTTAGGAATTTAAGATTTACAACGAATCTAATATGAATAAAGTTGTTGATGTGACATGGAATATTCGCTTGAATAATATGTCTTCCGTTGCCATTGACTCGATGTTATTGCTCTGACATGTTGACTTGTTGACTATGTTGCGTACTTGATGATATGAAATCATACACGTTTGTTAGTCTTCCATAGGAATTTACTCTTCCGTGGGTAACTAGTCTTCCGCAGCAACACTTTGTTCTTCAGTACTTGTTCTTGTGATTCCGCAGGAGTTCTTGTCTTCTGCAGCAATCCCTCCTTCAGTAGCTTGTTCTTTTCTTGTTCAGCTAAAGTTGTTCTTCCGCAGGAGATCCACGGATGTACACTTCAGTTATGTTCCTAAGAACATCTACGGAAGAACACTTTATTCATCCGCAGTTGTTCCAACACTTAGTCAATTTTCAAAATTAACACAGTTTAATATTTCCTGCACATTCACACATACATTCTGAAATATATTATATCATAGATGAATATATTAAATGAAGTGCAAAATAAATGTTATTTAATTCATAAACATAGTTATAATCAAATATATTCATATTATATCATCAAGAACAATAATTACAATGATTACAAGAGTGATCTTTATCATCTAAACCTATACAAAAGATTTATCCCTAACAATTATAAATATTTACAGTGATGATAATATGTAGTTAATTTATATTGACTTTGTTGTAGATGCTAAAAGCAATACATTTTATAAAATTTTAAAATGGTAAGTAAAATAATTATACTTTTAAATCTCAACTTATACTTTTAACCAACTAATGTGTACACCTAATACCGATGGGTGTGCTAGATACATGACAGGTAACTCGAAGATATCCGGCGAATATTGAATCAGGCATAAAACACAATTTACAATCGAGTATTATACTATGATTACCGACGTCCATTCCAAAACCATTTCATTGTCATCTCAATCTAGAAACCCTTCTCACTTTATAACTAAGTAAACTAAGTTGTAAGATTTATTATTAGCTTTGTTCATTATTATAAATATAAGAGTTAGAAAATAGTGTGAGTAATGCTTATTTTCTATTGATCCAAGTTGGCACGACCAATAATACCTTACCACATGACAGTATTAAAATTTATTTTTCCACCCAGTATGTTGTTCATGTTATGTACATTATTATTCTTTTAATTAGATAACAAAATGCTGCATTAGTCCGATCGTTAAGAATCAACGAGCAATGTTGCCGCGTGTTGTGGCGTGACCTCGCAATCGTCATGTTTGCGAACTTCATTACAAGCGTTGCGACATGGTCATTAGAGCGCCTCAGAGCGCTTAAATAAATAAAAGAAACATATTACAAGTAATATAATACATCGCATTACGGCATGATAATTAGAAAAAAGTAATTTAATGAAATACCCGAGTGTTGTGATTGAGCCCTATGATGATATTAACATAATTAATGCCACATTGTAATGCGTATGCAAACTTCATTACACATCGTAACCTATCCTCAAAAAAGAGTAATATAAATAAAATATTTTAGAAAAGAAAAAGATAAAAATAATTTAAATGAAATCTATATTCTAAGTAGTAAAAAAAATAGGCTAAACTATATTCTCCACCGACCTTTGTGATTGATTAATTGATTAAGTATATGTATAATGCTATGAGGAATGCGTTGGGTGGCTGGGTTCTACCTTAGGTAACAATCTTTTCCGGTTGATTTTTTTTTTTTACCTTTTATGCTTTTATAGCGTAAGCTTTTTACTTTAGGTTTTATTTTTCCTTACCTATTTAATTTAATATTTTTAAATATTTTATTCTCTTATAGCGTAAACTTTTAACTTAGATTTTACTTTTTATTACTTGTTAAGTTATTGTTTAAATTATTTATGTATATTATTTAGTTTTTTAAATTTAATATTTCATAAGAAATTAAATTTATGACAAAACATTGAAAATGTGGTGCGTTTGGGGCATCACAAGAAACATGCACCCAGTCACCATTGTGGTGCCGGCGCCGGCTATCAAGAAGGTTGGTGCTATCTACATGCCAAGGTTTTACACGTCAGCAGCGTATTTATATTTATAATAATATTTGTATTATAGATTTTGACTTTTTATTTTTATGTGCAAAATTATATTTTTCAATCATTAAACACAGCCAATCATGTTTAAGGGCGATGAGATATGCTATTTAACTTTTAGTATATTTGTCAATTTTATTGTATAATTATATATTTTAATAACATAATATGAGAAAACCAAAGTCACAAATGATGGAGTGCGACAACAGTATATGAAGGTTGCCATAGAGCTCGACCTATCGTGACTCGCGAGCTTTCCTTACGTTAAAAAGAGGCCTTGTAACTCTAATTCATTTTAATTTCTCGTGTTGTTCAACGTAAAAGCATATTAGCTTTTGAAACTATTCTAGATCTCAGATATAATCTATGTTTAAAACTCTATTTTAATCGTAGTTCTTGTAGAAACTATCTCATGTGGCCAAAAAGTTAGTTTTATATAAATTTATAGTTTGTTCATACTGCTCATATTTTTATTATACAACTATTAGAAGTTAGAACTAAAAACTCAAAGTACAGTATATATGTTAATATTTTACATAAAAGAGTCCAAATAAACTTATAAAAAAACGCTCATTATAAAAGTTATTTCCATGTGATACCAACTTCAATATTGGCTTTATGTGTTGTAAGGATAATGTTTGTTTATTTTTTATTATAATTACAAATACTAATCATGATGCATATATGTAGTTATGTATTGTTTTAGTAATATTTAATAAGCAGAATGTTACCTTTTAATTTATAGTTATGCACAAGGACTATATAAAAAACAAAAGAGTGAGATATATATATATAATATATATATATATATATATATATAATCAAAAGTAGAAAACAGCAAATGTCACCATATAATACACTATAATAAACTACGAATTACACAAGTCTCTCTTTCTTTTTTCTTGACGAGTACAGGATGTTTAATAAAGAAATAAACAAATAAACTATGTTAAAGATCTAAATATATTTATTTTATGACAAAGACTTATGAGTAGATAAATCACAAAATGGAAAGTAAACTGTAATAACTCATGCACCGAAGGAAAATACAGTTTTTAGTAAAATCATTTAAACATTTTTGAAATATACTAAACTCTTTTGTATCAATATATTCTTAAAACTTTTTACAATTACCAAACCGATTCCTAGAAATAAACATGTTTCCAAAATGGTTCCCCGAACATAAATCAGGTGAGTCTTGAACCTCACACCACACTTGGGTAAGATGCATAAATCTTTAGACGGTGTCAGTGGCTGTATAATTAATTAAGAAACTAATAAAATCATTTGGTAACTTATTATACCACCCGTAATGCTTTCCTTTCACATTATCATCTTTCAGTTCAACTTAGCACCACATCATATC
Organism: Flaveria sonorensis; assembly: GCA_025506505.1. Lineage (NCBI taxonomy): Eukaryota > Viridiplantae > Streptophyta > Magnoliopsida > Asterales > Asteraceae > Flaveria > Flaveria sonorensis. Next base: position 52,638,662 of record CM046434.1, read on the forward strand.
TGTCACTTGTTCTTTCACTCCCTAAAATGGTTTCCTTTCACCTTACGATGTGAAAGAGAAGCAGAGCAGAAAGGACGTGACAAGAAGAGCGATAAAGAAAAATTCGTCTTCACATGCATGAGAAAAGAGAATATGATTGAAGGAGGAGAGAGAGTAGCACCCATAAGGTCATGTGTTATACCATCGTGAGTAGTGGCGTTGAGAGTCACGTAGGCAACTTACGAGCATGGGATACTGCCCTCTAGGGCGTGGTTTTCCTAGCATGACCATAGTGGTGCATCTCATTCCCATTTAATTTACGCCACTTAAATTAAAACATCTCTACATCTCATTCTTATTAAAAAAACTAGTCACACTCACTAACTTAGTACTCATAAACACATGTTTGGAAAGTGTGAGTGTAACCACCCCACTATCTGCGTGAGTACATATTTTGTTCACATTTACTTACGTAAAACACGTAGCTTAAAGCCTCCTATAGGAGGAGATAGATTGCCCACCCATCATCTAGTATGATAGCATATGATTTTTTTTAGAATGGTAACTCACACACATATTTATTCTAATTTTAAATTACATAAGTTCTTAGTTAACTCACGTGAGAATTTGAACCTTGTTTTTCTTTAAAAGTCTTTAATTCTACCATTAAACCACCAACCAAAATGTCACATACACACTTATATGTTAATGAAGATGGTCGTAGAGTCAATGCCTTGTAACATCCTAAATCCTTTTTGGCTGCTCTTTTTCTTTTTGGGAAATCTTGTGCGAGAAGAAATAAGAAGCCTTGCAATGGTATTAAAGAAAGAAAGGTAAAGAGAGAAAACGTTTGTTCTACCAAAAAAAGTATAGATTTCCATCATATATCACCATCCAAAGCTTAGATCTCTGCATGGAATCATGCATAGATGTTTAGAATGAATTAAATGATTAGAACTTGCAACTTTATACTTTTCTTAGATCTCACGTTAAACGGATCAAGTTCTAGGGTTTGTTGTTCATTGAACAAATGCCAGTTCTGGATCCACTCCAATTATGTTTTTCACTGACTTTGGAGATGATATGCATACTTAATGCTTTAAACGTTAAAGTTATCACATTTATAATTAAGGTTCTTACTCATGATATGTTATGCATGTAAGTTCACGTATGCAAACCCTAAATTTACTATTAATGATTTTAATGATGTCCTAAAGATAATTTTTATGTTTCTTTTTACAAACTTAACCTCGTTTAGCAAGTTATCCTAAGACAGGCACCAGATTAAAAGTTTGATCTCTCGAACATGAAATTGTTGCCCAAACCTAAGTCCCCTTAGACAATTTTCTATATGTCAATGTGCAGCCGAATGTGGAGTTATTCACTTGAAGATGATTTGTTCACCCTCATGTGATCTTCATCTGAATTTTAATCTAAGTGTTAGTCACCCATACTTGCTAGTTACCCACATGTTATCCATATTGAGAACTAGTCTCACTGTTTATCACTTGAACCTGACCAGTTCACCGAAGATGAGTTTGGTCACCCGCTCTTGTACCCTCTACCTGCACCTAACAGATACTCCACACGTGGAACTACAGACAACATTTGACACTGTTCACCAAAGGTGAGATAATTTACCAGCATGTGACCCATTCAGATATTAATCTAAGTGTTAGTCCACTTGTATATGATTCCGTTCACCGTATGTGATTCCCTTCACCTGTATGTGATTTCCTCACTCGAACCTAACAATACTTAGAAGTTGGGATAAATCTCGAAAATTTAGTCACCCGAATGTAAACTTAAAACCCGGATCTGATTTACTCATCTATAAATGGATACTCACTCGTACTTGATTTCGTACCTAATCTGATGACACTTCAAAAAATAATAATGCATGTAATATATGATTAAGACTATATATATATGCGCTAAGGTTACAATGTATATCATTGTCTTTAAAGGTCAGTATGTTATGTAAATTGCATGTTACAAAGGTTGCTTTTATAGTTCACTGTCACTGAAAGCTTGTCTTGTGCAAGTATTTGATTAATTTGCTTTGTGTATTACATGATCACTGGAGTCTTGTTTTATGCAAACATTTGATTGTTTCGCTTTGTGCATTATATGTTAAGTGAACTCCCGTAAACGAGACCTTACATGCCTACTTTAGATTTAAACACTTTTATCTTTACCTTTATATAATCACAATGTCTCATGTTTATGCTTCAACTCATTGACAATTTACTAACGATAGTTGATAATGTAGCAAAAAATTACAAAGAAACAATCATTATAATAAAAACACATGTATAAGTATTTAATAGATTTAATAGATATACAACAAGCTTGAGACATCACCAATTTAACTACTAGTTTAACTATTGAAAGATCCATTACTAACAGTTAGATCCTCCCCACCAAATACCTAATCATCCCCATTAATATACTTTTAAATTCAAAAAGACCATCACTTTCCTCAAATTGCACCACATAAATCCAAAATGGCAGCGTTGCACCATTGACATGATATCTTGATTAACTTCTTCGCTTTTGATCATCTCAATGCATCAAGATTCCCTCACCCCCTTTCGATCTAACCCAATAATAATCTCAAATCCAAATCTTCCACCAATTTCAATCTTCACACTCCATCTATGATCTTGATCCCACTTCTGATTCTCCTCGCCGGAGCTGTTGGATCACTTCCACCCACCGTCTCCGGCGACGGCGACGGCGACGGCTTCAACTTCATCTTCTCCGACTCACAGCTCGATGGGGTCATCGAAATCGAACCAGATGGTCAGATGGTTCACACCAACGAGACCCAGATGTTCGGCGTGGGTCACACGTTCTACTCACGCCCCTTTCGGTTCAAAAGCTCACCCTCCGGCGACGCCTTCTCGTTCTCCACCTCCTTCGTGTTCGGAATCATACCGGAGGACCCACGGTACACTTTTCACGGGATGACGTTCGCCATCGCTCCTTCGAAAGCTGTCATCGACGCATCGTCGTCTCAGCATTTGGGTCTGTTTAACCGAACCAACGACGGTAACGCGTCGAACCACGTCGTCGCGTTTGAGCTCGATACCTTCAAGAACCTCGAGCTTTCGGATATCGATAGCAACCATATCGGGCTCGATATCAACAGTGTGGTGTCGGTGTTTGCGACCACTGCAGGGTATTACGATGATGAAACAGGGGTGTTTAAGAACCTTACGCTTGCGAGCTCACAAGAAATCAGAGCATGGATCGAATACGACGGGGGTAAGAAGCGATTAACCGTCACGATTGCTCCTTTACATATGAAAAAACCCAAAAAGCCACTAGCTTCGTTGCAAAAAGATTTGTCCCCGTATCTGTTGGAAGAAATGTTCGTCGGATTCACTTCTGCAACAGGGGTTCTTACGCAAACGTTCTACGTTCTCTCGTGGAGCTTTCGGATGAACGGTGAAGCTCAAGAAATCGACGTTTCAAAGGTCCCATCTTTACCCATCGAGAGCAAATCGAACAAGAGGAGACACATGATTCTAGCAATTGGGTTATCTGTAGGTGGATTGTTGATCATTTCAACGTTGATACTTTTCGGGGTTGTTTTATATGTCAGAAGAAAACGCAAATTTGCAGAGGTTCTTGAAGGGTGGGAGGTACAGTACGGACCTCACAGGTTTTCCTACAAAGATTTATACAAAGCTACAAAGGGGTTTAAAGAAAGTGAACTCTTGGGGAAAGGGGGTTTCGGTAAAGTGTACAAAGGTACGTTACCAGAGTTAGGGGCTCAGATCGCCGTGAAGAAGGTGTGGCACGAATCGGGCCAGGGGATGAAGGAGTTCGTAGCCGAAATCGCGACGATCGGACGTTTACGCCACCCGAATTTGGTCAGATTACTCGGGTACTGTCGCCGAAAGGGCGAATTGTTTCTAGTGTATGATTACATGCCCAATTTGAGCTTAGATAACATATTGTTCAATTCAAAGTCATCTTTCATCTTAACATGGAAACAAAGGCTGAAAATCATCATCGATGTAGCAGAAGCACTGGCTTACCTACACGAACAATGGGTCGAAGTGATCATCCATCGTGATATCAAAGCCAGTAACGTGCTACTCGACGCTGAACTGAACGCGAAACTGGGCGATTTCGGGCTCGCCAGGTTCAGCAACAACGGAAGCGAGGCGAAAACGACCCATTTAGCCGGAACTTTGGGGTACATTGCACCAGAACTAGCTCGAAAAGGCAAAGCGACAACCGCTACCGATATCTTCGCTTTCGGGGCCTTTTGTTTAGAAGTGGCCTGTGGGCGGAGACCAGTGGAGTTACAAGGGCCTCAAGAAGCAGTGATTTTAGTCGATTGGGTGTTGGATTGTTGGTTTAAAGAAGAATTACTGAAGGCCATTGATCCAAAACTTGAAAATGAAATGGATGATGATGAAATGGTGTTGGTGCTGAAGGTGGGGCTGCTGTGTTCGCACAGCGTTCCCGCGGTGCGGCCGAGCATGTCGCAGGTGTTGAGGTTTCTGAAGAAGGAGGAGGCATTGCCAGAGGATTTCGACTCGGTGTTGGACATACGGGAGGATTACTCGGGTCGGCTGGGGGATGCGTCGACGAGTGCTTATTTTTCGAAGATACAGTATAATACGGCATCGGCGCCGGTGACCGGGTCGTTCCTTTCGTCAGGTCGATGAGCAGTGAAATATTTTGATTTAAAACTTGATTATTATTCTGTAAAGTTATATTTATTTATTTGTTATTCAGTTTTGATGTTTCGTGATGGGGTCATGGTAAATGAGTAAATATGAAATTGCAGAATGTATGGTCAACTTGTGGGTTGATTTTGTTCTATTGAATTCGTGTTGAGTAAAACTAGACGAGATAATAGTATAATACGTCATACGTGAATAGAATTAGAATCTTGAGATAATAAAATGTATTATTAAAGTTAGTAAAAAAAAGGTTCTGATTCATATTGGCAAATTCAAAAATAACAACCTAAAGAAAAAGCCCTTAACTTATTTTATATCAGAGGTGAACAAAAAAACTGAAAAACTGAAGATAATTAAGTAAACCAATTTGTATACCGATAATTCAATGATTTGGTTATGAGTTTTTTGGTAACCGATTTGGTTTGATTATAGTTATAACCTAATCAACTATCGTTTATAATGTTTCAAATATAATCTTTATAAATTATATACTAGTTGTCACTTATTTGTATTTAAAATTAAAAATAGCGTTAATATTTTATTTAATCTAAGATACAGTTAAATTTGTTGAATGAAATTAGTTGGAATCCATATATGTTTAATAAGGTTGTATGACTGATAATCGAACCATCTTTTTCAAAAATGAAAAGTTAACTATTTATAACCAAACCGAATGGTTACAAAAATCTAAAAACCAAAATGCCGATTAGAGAAATTGGTTTTTGCTTGTGTGTTTTAGGTGTTAGATGTTGGTTTGTTGTTTTGGTTTTGTTCCGTGTTTGATCATTTAGGTATGATCAATTGAAGATTGGGGGATTATTTTTGAAGGGTTTAGTTTGATGTTTTACTTAGAGTGTGTGTTTGTGTTACTATAGAATATAGAATCATTTGTTCCAGCTTGATTGAATTCAACAAGTGGTTTTAGATTGTTTCCTTTGACGAGCAACTGATAAGATCTTATATGGAACAATTGTATATATTTTCCTTTACACTTGTAAAATTATATATTTTTTTAAATTATATTTAAATAGCATTGTATTTATATATTAAAAACTTGTGCGATGAATAAATAAGTAATTTTATTATATATTTTCTTAAATTATGTTTAAATAGCATTGTACTTATATATTGAAAACTTGTGCTATGAATAAATAAGTAATTTTAGGGATGAAGAGGTGAATATATGTAATTCTCCCGTCTCATTACTATGGGACATCGAGATGAGGTATTAGGTTATCCTATTTTTAATATATCTTACTATGATTTGAGCTTTTATCCCATGAGCTTTAACAAGGGCGCAAACTTTACAAGAACATGTAATAGATTACTTCCTTACTTTTGTTCACAAATCATATTGTCAACTGGCAATTTTGATCAGCCGATTCCTAGCGGGTTCTAATCCATTTTATCGGCAAGTCATGCAAACCTTAATAAAAATATAGTTTACAATAAAAATATGTCTATATTTTATATAAAAGAAGACTTGAGAAATTTGACATGATTTCTTCTCTTGAAGAGCTTTAAATAGTTATAAGCTCAATGTTATAACAGCTAGCTAGTGATTAAGAAGATTGGTGGATTGATGTGATATGCAATCTTCTGTCTGTTTTTGTTCGAAATGCTAAAGTCAATTTTCTGGTATGTTTTCGAAAAAAGCTCGTCGAAAAAAGCTCGTACATCAGACACGTCATCATGTTTCACGAGTTCCGGAGATAACCTACACCTCCGTGGTAAAACCCTCGGAGTTAGAAACGAACCCGTGACCTAAAAGGCTCTGAGTTATATCCTTAGTCCCCTATGCCGTTGAACCAAATGATTTTATAAAATCAAAATATTCAGATAAACTCCCAAATGTAGAATTAAATTATTCTAAAGGGACGTGGGTGGAACTATAAAATATACAAAATCAAATATTCAGATATAACATAGTGTTTGTCATCCTCAGGCTATTCTTTTCAAAGTTCTTGGTTGGTCTTGTTTGTACACTCGCAAATCATGGGCAAGAAAAAGGGTGTGTTTTTTTATACATGTGTTTATTTATAATTTATTTATTTATTTGTATCAACATTTGTTTATTTTTCGTGATGGGGTCATGGTAAATGAGTAAATATAAAATTGCAGAATATGTGGTCAACTTGAGGGTTAATTTTGTTCTATTGAATTCGTGTTGAGTAAACTAGACGAGATAATAGTATAATACATGAATTGAATTTGAATCTAAAGATTAAAAAATGTATTATTAAAGTTAAACAAAAAAGTTTCTGCTTCATATTGGCAAATTCAAACATAACAAACTAATGAACTAAAGAAAAAAGCACTAGGTTATTTTATATTAGAAGTGAATAGGAAAACTGGAAAACGGAAGTGAATTAAATGAACCAATTTGGAAACCGAAGATTATATTATGAATTTTTCGATACACATTTTAATTGGTTTGATTATTCTTATAAGCGTATGAATTACCAATTAAAACTATGGTTTATTTTTTTATTATTAAACATTATATGTTATATTTTGTTATATTACGAGCTTAGGTAACGTTTGATATTTAGGAATGAGATGAGTAATGGAATGAACGATTGAGGGTGAATAAAATATAACATGTTTGGTTGACAAACGCAATTGAATGGATCATTACACACGTTATCTCATTTCCTTTAATCACACCAAATCTATTTCATCCACCCCTCTTCTTTTTTCCATTCTATTCATTCTTTTATCATTATTCACCACCACCACCACCCACCCACCCACCACCCACCATCATCAACCACCACCGCCCACCACCACCACCACCGCCTGCCACCAAAACCATCGGCCACCGCCACCACCAATCCCACCAGCCACCACCACCATCAACACCAACCACCACCACTGACCACCACAGTCATCACCACCGGTCACCAACACCATACACCACCGCCACTAGCCACACCACCAATTACAACCGGCCACCAACACCACAACCACCACCATCGCCACCGGGAACCACCACCACCACCGGCCATCACCACCATAAGCAATTTTACATTTCCTTCCTTTGTCTTTTTTCTATCTAACAAACAACACAAAGTATTGATTCATTCCATTCCTAAATGGTAACTAAACATGACAATGGAATGTAATGATTTATTTCATTCTCTCATCCATTCCATTCACTCATCCATTCCATTCTTTCGTTCATTCCATTACACCATACCAAATAGACACTTAGTATTTTATTTAATCCAAGATACAATTAGATTTGTTGAATCAAATTAGCTAGAATTGGAGGTGGGCAAATCGGGGCCCAATCTGAAACCAGGTACAACCTAAGTTCAGTTCAACTGTTTTTTTGGTCTTGGGTACAACTGGAACTGGGTATGAACCTAGGTCAGGTCCATGGTTATGAAAACACTATCCGCTGGAATCGAGTTGGGCCGGGTAAGTTCCAGTTCAGGTCTCTTGTCAAAATACGGATTTTTTTCTCTACCGTTTAACAACATGTCTAAATTTAAACATTGGTAATGGATATAAATTCAACCATTGGCAACAACTAAAAAAAAATATAACAAAGCCTATAAATACTACTAAATATCAAACATTTTTACAACAAATATTTACAATCTTTCTTTAATATTAAAAAAACATTCTACTCGGAAAAAATGTCAAGCATTTGGAGCGATAACGAAGATTACACCTGAAAACTTCTTTTGTACATGTTCTGACGGAGTCCGAGACTAGCGGTGATGATTTTTGGGATCGAGTTAAGGATAAATTTGACTAGAAAATGGACTATTCAATCTAGGTGCGTACAAGGGATGGATCTACTGGTCACAGATGAATCTTTTAGAAGATCGTAACAACGATGCAACCGTTGTTCAAGAATCTTGTGTCGAATACCAACTAGTTTTGAAAGACCATTTGCTAAGTTAGCAATTTAGGAGCTTTTAATTGACAATTGATTTGTAACTTTCTTTAAGCTAGAAATTGTTTAATCTTAAGTAAAATTTCTTTAAAAAGAACCAAAGGAGACTTACTTGTTGTTTTTCTGGCCATATCAGCAATTGTAGCGGTGATCTTAAGCAGCTCCAACCCTTTGCCCCGGTTCATGATATTACTTTGTAATCCAACACGTTCAGTACCACCAACACGATTTTGTTCTCCTTGTCGCATGATCTTTTCATCTGCATTTTTCGCATGATCTATTGTTTGCCATTCAAATGACGGCTCTACTGTTCTTTGTCTTCCACGAACCTTCAAGAATTTACTCTGTAATCCATCAAGTTTAGTACCGTTCTTTCATCATCATCATCAATTATTAGTATATATACCTGTAACAAAGGAAATAATTCATTCCTTCCATAGACATACTAGGTGTCATCAACCGTTTCTAAAAACCTTAGGTCAAACCATTCAAATGGGAGAATCGTCCAACGATAATAACTCGCAACTCCCATGTTCTATGTATTTTTTCTAATTTCCAAACTACAAGTCTTTTTGTCCATGCCAAAATATATTGTAAAATAAAATAACAAATAAACACATTAATTTAATGTGTATACATTTAAAATATATAATTAACCATACATAATTGTTTACATTGTCTTGTTTGGTTATTCTATGGAAATAGAATATATTATTACTTTTTGTTGTTTGATAGGTAAAAAAAGAAATAGAATACCATTGTGATGACGGTGGTTGGTGGAGGTGGTGGAGATATGTGGTAGCGGTTGGTGGCGCTAGGTAGTGGTGGTGGTGGCGGTAGGTGGTGGTGGTGGCAGTGGTAGTGGTGGTTGGTGGTGGTTGGTGGTGGGTGATAGTGCTAGTTGGTGGTGGTGGTGGGTGGTGGCGGTGGTGGTGGTGATGGTGGTGGTGTTGGAGGTGGTGCTGGTTGTTGTTGTTGGTTGGTGGTGGTGTGAACAAATAGTGGAAGAGGGAATGAAATAGAAAAAAAAATCAAGGGGGAGCAAAGAAATAATTTTGGATTGTTTAAAGGGAATGGGATTTTTTTCCATTCCATTGACCAAATAAACAACTTTATTTTCATTCCCTAGCAATGTTTCATTTCATTCTGCCTATCATTCATGCATATCAAGCACTAGTACGGTTTAGTTTCCATTTTGCAATTAAAAAACTTAAGAAGGGATGAACCGTTACAAGACTTATGGTTGTAGTGATAATGGTTTGGGGTTGTTAGCGAGAGATGATTCTTCCTTTCTTTAGAACGGTGGTGCGATGGTCTGAACCACCTCTATGAGTAGGCAGAGAGAGAGAGAGAGAGAGAGAGAGAGAGAGAGAGAGAGAGAGAGATAGAGAGACAGACAGAGAGAGAGAGAGAGAGAGAGAGAAGGAGGAGAGAATATGGTGGACATGGAGATGGGGGTGGTGGTGTTGGTATGGCGACAATTGTGATTGCTCAAGCGGGAGTTGAGATGGTGATGGTGTGATGGAGATGATATGATGGAGATGGTATGGTGGTCATGAATTTTAAGGTAGAGAGGGGGAGGGCTGGGGATTATTAAAATATATTATTTTATTATTAGTAATTTTAATACTCTGATTATTTATTTATTTATAAAAAAATGTATTTTTGTTTTTTCATAAAAAAATTAAAAGAAAATTTTGACGATATTAGTGGAACATAGTTAATTGTGGTGTGACATAACTTAAACCATAACGATTAAACTGAACTTTTTTAAAGCATTTTAATTATCAAAGCACAACAACTAAAACTTTGTAAAATACTCTATATATATATATATTTAAACTTTTAACATTATATTTGTTTATTTATTTATTAAACATGCAATCCGCGTTTCAAGAAAAAAGAAAACAACTATGTAATTCTTAGTTTGTTATATTTCAGAGTAAATTACCATTTGAATCCTTGACGTTTTTTTATTTTAATCATTTGCATCCCTATAGTTTTAAAATAGCCATCTGCCCCCTAACGTTTCCTTTTTATCTCCATTTGAGTCCAAAACACTAACGACGTTAGATTTTTTTGTTAACTTTTGTTAAATGACAAAATTACCCTTATGTTGTTAACCTCATTAACATATTTTCTATGATTTTTCACACTTGCAGGAATTTTTCTTTCACTATAGGCAAACACCCTAGAACCAGAGGCCTTAATGCTGTTATCCTGTTGCAAAATCACTGATTTCTTACTGTTTTTACCAAATCCAGCATTCTTGACTGCAATCAACGTGCTTTCCATACACATTTCATCAATTAGCTCCATGAATCAAATCAACTCTCGACTAATTGCTCGTTTACTATCTCTAATCATCAGATCACTACCCTGAAACTCAAAAACCCTAATCAGATCTTCACAAAAACTAAGCAACAGCGATGCGTGTTGTTATCATATTACCTGAATAGAATCGAGCTTGACGAGCAAATTCATCGATGCGCGAGAAAGGGTGTGAGAATCGAAGTGGCTTTTACTTGCAACAGACGATTTGAGACGATTGAGGGCAGATTTGATGTGAGCAAGATCTTTCAGATGGTGGAGGGTGACGGATCTCCGTACGAGGAAGGCTCTGAAGTGGGTTTGTATGGTACGGGCGGCGGCGTGATGAAGGGATGATGGTGGTGGTGACTGCTTGCGGCGGCGGAGGGCGGATTCCAGGGCGGCGATGCGGTGGACGTGGGATAAGAAGGTGGTGATGAGGTTGTGGTGGTGGTGATGGGTGTGTTGGTAATGAAGAAGAAGATAGGGGTAATTTAGTCTTTTTAACAATAACTTTAACAGAAAAACTAACAGTGTTAGTTATCTTTACTCAAATTGAAATAAAAATAAAACGACAGACACTCAAATGAAGATAACATAAAACGTCAGGGGGCAGATGACAATTTTGAAACTATAGGGATGCAAATGGTTAAAATGAAAAAACATCAAGGATGCAAATGGTAATTTACTCTATATTTTATTATTTGGTGACATTTGATGTTTCTACTTTTACTTATATTTATATATTATAGTAACGTGCCCGCGCTATGCGACGCGTGTAACACTTTTCATTATGGTATTCGTCTCTGTTTAGTTTTATATTTAAAAAACTGAATTAATTCTTTTAAGCATATTGTAACAAATATGGAAAAATTGTATATAATTAAAAATACAAGGATCTAAGTGTAAATAAGTTTAAAGTTCTACTTTTTTAGTAACGCTAGAAAGACATAATTACTCTTATTAAATTGATTTTTTGGGTTGTACCTTGTGCTTAAAATTTATAAATCTCTTAACTTTAACCGGAATCCTTCATTCGTACATTATAATATAATATAGATATACTTTACTCATATTTTTGTTTTTTCTATTTAGTCCTTTATAATATAACATTTTGCTTATAAAAAACTTCTAAAATAATATGTAACTACAGATATGCATTATGTACGTGTAAAATTATGCCTTGATGAGTTGATTGTAGGTGTCTTCTTCTTAATTAATATATATAATTAGAATAAAAAAAGTACGAACATTATCCTTACCACACATATAACAATACTGAATTTGGAATCACATGGAAATACATTTTTCAAGTGTCAAATTTGTTTTTATATGTTCATCAGGACTTCTTTTATGTAAAACTATTAAGACACCAATACACTCGAGGCTTTAGTTCTAATATACTAATAATAAAGTTATCAACAAAATAAAAGAACTAAAACTTTATACAAATTAACTTTATATCGAAATGGAGAGAAAAGACTAGAAGGTGGTCATACAAACCCATGATTCTAAGTCCAACTGGTTAAGCAAAGATACATATGGCATGTAAACAAAAAGATGACATGAGTTCAAGTCTCAATCTAAGCAAAATACTCATAGTTGAACCATGGGGTTTTTCTCAGCAATATGTTTTCTCCTAAAAGAGTTGGGGGTGCGGACCTGGCTGGGAAACAGATAAGTGAACCCGATTAAGATAACATTTATTCTCCGAAACAGAGTTGCACATTTACTGTTAAAAAAAACGTGTTCATACGACACTTTGTTTGAGAATAATACTCGTACCCAACACATTAGTAAAGAGTGAGAATACTGTTTGAAAACTTGAGATCGACAGAGTGATTTGGAAAAAAAGAGATACAATATTTTATTTCTATTAGTTTTATTATATAGATTTTAGATTTAGTTAAGGATACATCAATAAAATGGAAAACAATTACCTTTTGAATAATTTCAATAAAATATTTAATGTTAAAATTATAAGTTAAAAAGTTATAACTTTTAAACAAAAAAAAAAAAAAAAAAAAAAAGATTAAAGTTCCATATTTTTTTTATATGTTCCATGGAGAAAGTTGCAATACTTAATGTAGTTAGAATTTCAAATGGGATGAGTTTTGAGTGCTTCTAATTTAGGAACAGAAAGCACGCAATGGTTAGGACTCTATGACAACCCTCATAAAACTATAAGGGAGGGCATAGTAGCACCAAGCCGAAACCAATTGTTCATCTTTTCAAGCCGAAGCCGATTGAGGGGTAGTGTTCTCCTGTAGCTGAACAGGAACATTAGCATCCCCTCCCTTCACCCTCCACACACTTATACACAAGTGTGTCCTCCTCAACGACAAGCCGAAACTGCTATAGATTGACGACTTTAGCCACGTAGGCCTCCTAGTCCTCGATCACCTTAACATCTCTCTTTGTATAAGTCAATCTATGGCTTTAGTTTTTATTATAATTGTTTTTAACTTCTTATATTATGTCATATAATCTTTTTACTTTAATAAAATAATAGCTTCAGGGAATACATGCTAACATCACATTTCTTATCGCTTAATTATTCTTGCTTCTCTATCATATTAAATAATTATATTAATTATTAATAATTACATTAATTATTAATAATATTATTTAATTATTTTAGATTAAATATAAGTTTTAAAAATTAAGAAAGAGATTATTTTTATTAATGTTATTTCTAAAAAAGTATTTTTATAAAATAAATTTATTTTCTAAAACATCACTTTTTTTTTGAAAAATACAAAATAACTCAAAATTGATGCCTATAAAAAGAACAATTTTTATAGACCAAAAATAATTATTATTAAAGTAATAAGAAAATTGTTAAAAATTAATTTTTTTTTTAAATAGATTGCTTTGAAAAAATTGTTTAATATTTTTATTAAAAAAATAGAAGTTTAAAAAAATGATAATATTGTTTTATTACCAATAGTTCTTTACTCATATGCAATTTAAATCAGATATTGTTTTAAAATATTATTTTATAATTAATCAATTAAATTTAATTTAATATTTTATTTATTTAACCTGTTTAATACACGGGTTATTAAAACTAGTATAAAAATAAAATGAAACAATAACTAAAAAAGTAAATCTTCTTCTCTTAAATCTGATTAGTTGTTTTAAAATGATTGAAAAGGCATAATATTGAACATAAAGATAAGAAAGTCAAAATTTATATATATTAATATATATATTTTAATGGCAAATGTGCGACCCTGTTTCGGATGATAGATATTATATTAATTGGACTCGTCTATCTGTTTCCAGCCGGAACCGCACCCTCAACCCCCTCAGGAGGAGATCAATTGCTGAAAAAATCTCCTGCCTGAACTCTAAGCATTTTTGCTTAAAATGAGACTTGAACTTGTGACCTTCCCATATTTACATGTTATAGGTATTTCACTTTAACCAGTTGGCCTAAATATCATCGGTCAAAATCTATATCTATAATACTAATATTACTTAAAATAAGCTGCTGATCTTAGCATACGTTCTTACTTGCCGGCGCCGGCACAACCATGGTGACTAGGTGCATCTTCTGTTTCTTGTGATGCCCAACCGCACCACATTTTATGTGTTTAACATGTGTTAAAATGAAACTAATCATAATCATGTCAAATTTAAGCATTCACACGGAGTCATATAATTTTTTTATTAACGATTCATGATACGATGCTTATGCTAAAACAGGAAATATCAATATATTTAGCAAGAAATGATCATGTTAAAACCGTGAAATGATATGAAACTGTGATCCTTAAAGTGGTTCCAATTATATATTTTAACTTGAAAAGCTTTACTGAATTACTGCCATGAAATGCAAAGACAAATAAATCATAAACATATACTTACATTTGCATCTTCATTCTTAAACTCAAGTCCTCGACGGAAGGAATAAACCGAGGCTTAGATAAACGCACATTGTCTGATCATTGCATTCTTACCATCATAGTTAATTTTTTATTAACGAAACTACCATGAACTAATAAAGGGCAAAAGGATCAGAAATGACAATCCCTTGTGGCATGTTCACCGTGCCACATTAACAAACATATCACGTTTTTGAAATCGTCATTACCTATCGAGTAAATCCTAACCAAAGTTTACAAGAAATGAATCCTGACATCATCATCGACTGGGTAACGAATTAGGCGAACGGAAGCTTGTCATCATCGACATACCATTGCCATCAAAACCTTCCCATTGAGCAGCACATAGTCACCAAGTACACAAAACCAACTAAACAAAGTCTGAGATAAGCTCATGGCCATCATAATTGACAAATTAGATATAACCAAAGTATATCCATGAAATAACAGGTCAGTACATGACCCTGACGACCTTAAATAATCAAACTTAAACGAACAAGGGTAGCATGTTTGAGGTTTAAACCAATAGGTGGTCTTAGATGACTGTGACACCCTACATATAACCCACATCGGTCGTGGACAGGAGAGATTCTTGGTTTATAAGCAATGTCTGGCATCTAATATCACTAACATGTTTTGGGCGTATTGGTTGTGGATGAGAGGAGAACTCCATAGTTAAGCGTGCTCAGGTGGCAGCAATCCAGGAATGGGTGACCTCACTGGGAAGTTTTCACCTTGGCAACCAAAAGCAAATCCGTGAGCTCCTCATGGGCAAAGCGGACAATATTGGTGGTATGAAAGGCCGGGTGACAGAATGGTGTCAGAGCCACTCCTATGCCGTTCGGGATGTGGGACATACCTCGCCGAGGATGGTGACTTTTTGGGCTCATCGAGGACGATGAGTCCAAAGGGGGGGGGGGGTGATTGTGACACCCTACATATAACCCACATCGACCGTGGACAGGAGAGATTCCTGGTTCATAAGTAATGTCTGACATCTAATATCACCAATGCGTTCTGGGCGTATTGGCTGTGGATGAGAGGAGAACTCCACAGTTAAACGTGCTCAGGTGGCAGTAATCCAGGGATGGGTGACCTCCTTGGGAAGTTTTCACTTGGGCAACCAAAAGTAAATCCGTGAGCTCCTCGTGGGCAAAGCGGACAATATTGGTGGTATGAAAGACCGGATGTTACAATGACTGGTCATCACATTGACCTATGAACAACATCTTTAAAAGAGGAAGCAGAAGGATGAAGATGAGGATGAGGATTCATCGTTGTCCATCATCACCGGTAAAGAACATCCAAGAGTACACAACAAACAACAGAAAACCAAACAATTACCACCAGAACCATTGGCGCCTAGGGTTCACAAAAATATACACAAGCCTAAGAATGATGGAGGAGGCAAATCTAACAAGAATCAAACAGTAAGAGACATCACATGTGTCGGTAACCAACTGCCTCCACGTAGACACCCACCTCATGCAGCAAACCAAATGAGACGATGGCGGACTCAATGGCGGGTAGTCGCCCCTTTATCTCTCGGTACTAAACCAAAGGAAAAAGTGAGGGAGACAACCGATAGCTCCCTTAATGGTGGCAAAGCTGATGATCGTCGACAGCCGCGCCCCAGAAAGCACCACCACTGCCAGTAGGCGGTTCTCTCATTCTCTGTCTACAAAAAGAAAAGCATAGGAATAACAGGAGAGAGGGACAGGTCAATCCTTCGAAGGCGATGGCGGTGATGATCGTCGACAACCCCTAACTTGAGGCACCCTCCTATTTTACTCTCTATAAACATGTGAGACACAAACCTTCCATTTCAATTCTCTCTCTGAGATAAGGGGTACAAGCTATAATTCAAAGAAACCTTTAGGCCGAATTCATAAATTTTAAAACATTACTATTCCATACGTTTGTCTTTTTAAGTGTAACGTAAATGGCTCTAAATGACACCTAGTTAAAAAAACCTTCTATTTAACAACAACTTGCATTTTTTTCCAGCACATGTGTTGCGCGTGGGAACTCGAGGCTGTCTCCGACAAACATATCTTCGTCATCACCAACATCAGAACCCGAGGCTGTCTCAGACGAATACATATTCATCATCACCGATAACTCCCTCAATGGCGGCAAAGGTGGTGATCGTCGACAGCCGCGTCCTTGAAAGCACCACCACTGTCAGTAGGCGGTTCTCTCTTTCTCTCTCTGCAAAAAGAAAAGCACATGAACAACAGGCGAGAGGACAGGTCGATCCTTAGAAGTCGATGACGGTGATGATCGTCGACAACCCCTAACTTGAGGCACCCTCCTATTTCACTCTCTATTAACATGTGAGACACAAACCTTCCATTTCAATTCTCTCTCTGAGTTAAGGGGTACAAGCTACAATTCCAAGAAACCTTTGGGCCAAATTCATAAATTTTAAAACATTATTATTCCATACGTTTGTCTTTTTAAGTATAACATAAATGGATCTAAATGACCCCTAGTTAAAAAACCTTCTATTTAACAACAACTTGAATTTTTTTTCCAGCACACGCGTTGCACGTAGGAACCCGAGGCTGTCTCTGACGAACATATCTTCGTTATCACTAACATCAGAATCCAAGGCTGTCTCAGACGAACACACATTCATCATCACCGATAACTCCCTCAATGGCAGCAAAGCTGATGATCATCGACAGCCACGTCCTAGAAAGCACCACCACTGCTAGTAGGTGGTTCTCTCTTTCTTTCTATGCAAGAAGAAAAGCACAGGAACAACAGGTGAGAGGGACAGGTCGATCCTTCGAAGGTGATGTCGGTGATGATCGTCGACAACCACTAACTTGAGGCGCCCTCCTATTTCACTCTCTATAAACATGTGAGACACTCTCTGAGATAAGGGGTACAAGCTACGATTCCAAGAAACCTTTGGGCCAAATTCATAAATTTTATGTGACAACCCCGGTTTTTGGGCCTAGAAAATTTTTCTTAGAAACCTTATTAGGCCACGCAATGACACTAAACGCTTATCTAGGGAGCCCACAAATTGGGCCCAACAGCTTTGGGCATAGGCCCATATCAATACACCCCCACACTTGATCATTTTTCCATTCTAACTCTCTACACACTCTCCTTGGCATTTCTCTCATTGAGCTCATCATCGACCATCTCCTTTGTGTTCAAGAACAACAATTTTGGTAGTTCCATTCGACCCAAGCACAAGCACCATCTGTTGGATTTTCACAAGTTTATCAGAGTCATTTTATCCTTATAAAATGAAAACGCAGCGAAATAGGTATGAAAAACTTGTTACAGTTAACATATAAACCAATTTTACGTATCTTTTAAAAGAAAACCCGTAATGGATCGTTATATGAAAAACCATGCTTACAAACAACCATAGGGTGTTTAGTAATCTACCTCTCGAATGGGACAGAGAAAGAAGATCTTTGATCGGCAGCTTCCAAAGCAGAAAACCTTAAGCTTGTCTACCCCAAGCTTCCAACAATACACCAGGTTGCTAGGATTTTCTTTACTTGAATCGGGTTCTATTCTTGGTTTTCCTCGACCGATCGAGAGAAAAGCTACAGTAACACCGATATGCACCTTTGTGTGTGTTGTAAATTATCAGAGAGAGTGGTTGAATGCAATCATATATTGCACGTCTTATGAAACTGAATTTCAGATTGAGAGAAAAGTGGGCAGGACCCATCCCTTTAACCCAGCCGTATTTCTCTAGTATTCATCCGCATTAGTAAATGCGGATGAACAAACTCTAACCGCATTTGTAAATGTGGGAGAAGAAACTTCATCCGCATTTCCCAAATGTACATCCGCATTTGTAAATGCAGATAAGTAACTCCATCAGCATTTCTAAAATGCACATCCGTATTTGTAAATGCGGATGATCAGTTTTATCAGCATTTTCTTAAATGCTCATCCGCATTTACTATCAGTGTGAATCCAAGGTCGTTCAGGAATTATCAGGTTTGATTTGAACAAGTATTGATTGCGGAATTATCAACACTTGCTGTTTAAGAGATTATCAAACTAGAAATCAATCAAACAATAGAACAACCAGAATATAAGAATAATCAAACCACGAGTGTTAACGAATGATGATCGTAATGCTTTCTTGTTGCTATTGATGTTTTGATGTAAATGTTGCTTATGTTGCTTGATCGTATGTTGATCGTCTATCTACATCTGATCTTGATCTCATGTTATATAGAGATCTTATTCTATTCTGTTTCTAATCCATTGCTAATCTTTCGCTAACTTGTTGCTATAATTCAACTAACTATAGTTATCTGAATCCTTGCCATATTTATCGACATAGGAGTTCTAGATTTACAATGAAATAAATACATATAATGTTGTTGATGTGACGTGGAATATTCGCTTGAAATATATGTCTTCCATCGCCATTAATGTTGTTGTTCTGTCACGTTGACTTGTTGACTTTCTGTTAGTTGACTACTTGATGATCTGAAATCATACAAGTGTTAAACAGTCTTCCATAGGAATTTATTCTTCCGCAGGAACTTAGTCTTCCGCAGCAACACTTTAGTCTTCGGGGCTTGTTCTTCAGTGATTGTGCCTCCGCAGGAGTTCTTGTACTAGTTCTTCAGTGGCAATCTCTCCTTCAGTAGCTTCACTTGTTCTTTAGCCTTGTTCAACTAGAATTGTTCTTCCGCAGGAGATCTACGGATGTTCACTTCAGTTGTATTCCTGAGAACATCTACGGAAGAACCCTTTATTCATCCGCAGTTGTTCTAACACTTGGTCAATTTTCCAAATTGACACAGTTTGATGTTCACTGCACACATTCACACATACATTATGAAATACATTATATCATATATTTATAACATATATAATGAGACGTAACATTATATTATTCAATTCATAAACACAAATGTAATCAATATCATTCATATCATATCATTCAAATAATAATTACAAAGTGTGATTACAAGAGTTGATTGATCATCTAAACCTATACATGAGTTCTAGACCTAACAATCAGCTTTAGTAAATGCGGATGAAGTAATCCCTTCAGCATTTCCCCAAATGCACATCCGCATTTGCAAATACGGATGAGGAACATTCATCCGCATTTCCTCAGTAACACATCCGCATTAGTAAATGCGGATGAGTAAAAGAAATGCAAAGAAACACTTTGTATTGTTTGTTCAACCATTTGAATAACAATACAAAGTACTCTCACTTTAGAATAAATTATCTATATAATTTATTCATAACACTAGTGCAAATATTTGGAAACTCAATTTCTAAATACTTCAAGTGTAACACCCGAAATTTTGTCAAAATAAAAAGAAAAGAAAAGCAATAAGAAAAGAAAATAAAAGTATCTTGAAGAAAACAAAAAGGAGCCAAAGAAGAGGGGGCCAAAGTGTAAAGAGTATAAAACTCAAATATTTTAATGTATTTGAGAGTATGGCCGCCCATTCTTACACCCACAACCTGCTGTTTTTTTGTTCGACAGAAGAAGAAGAAGAAGAAGAACTGAAGTGCTCTCTCGGTTTTTGCAAGAAGAAAGGCTGATTTTCGTAATTGGTGAGTGTTTTATGTGATTATTTGTTCGGTTTTGTTGGGTGTTAACCTTGAAACCGATTTTTAAGTGTTCTATGTGTTCGGTTGTTTGTTTTGGCTTGTTTTAGGTGTTTGAACTCTTGTGCACGCAAGTTTGGAGGAGTTTTACTTGTTGATTGCAATTGGTGAGTTCTAGACCCCGGTTTTATGTGTTTTTAAACTTTTTGGGGCTGAAAATGTATGATTTAAAATGTTTTACAACTGTTTATTATGTATCCGTACGTATATGTGCATGTATGATTGTGTTTTATGGATGTATATGTGTTGGGGATGTTTAGAATGCTAGTTATAAGCTTAGAACATGTTAGAATGCAGATTGGGTTTGAATTTGATTTTGAAAAATGAACAACAGTTGGTTATGCGCCCAAACAGGGCCCATGCGCCTTGAATTTGCCTTAGAAAATCCTTAAGTGAGGGTCATGCGCCCCAATAGTGCTTATGCGCCCAGAAATTGTCTGAAAACACTAAGTGTTAGTCATGCACCTGAACAGTACCTCATGCGCCCAAAGTTAGTGCTCAGACTCCTAAGTGTTGGCTCATGCGCCCACATAGTGATAATGTGCCCAAGCAGGACTCATGCGCCTGCATAGTGCTCATACGCCTAGAACACTTAGAAATTTTTTTTGAAATTTTGGGAAATCGGAATTTTAGGGTTTCACCCTGGATTGATTTGATGGTTGTATTTGTTCATTCCATGTATGTTTATGGCCTGTCCTTGTGTTCTATATTATGTATTGTTATGTGGCTTCATGTGGTGTGATTATGCTCATAAGTATCATTACTAATCAAGTGAAAGATTAATATTAATAAAAAGTGGAACATAAAGAATGAATGAAAGTCTTGCAAGCAAAATGAAAAGAGGTTCGCAGCCACGGGTTGTCAGCTCAACTGTGTGCGGGTTAGCTACCCCATGAGGATGCACGCGGGGTCAATCTTTGAGATTGACGGGGACCTTTGTTGCTTGCCTCAGGTGACTGGGCCAGCTTCATGCACAATGTTCGGGGTCTATTTATAGACCTCAGACCCAGCACCAGCTTTATGCACAATGTCGGGATATTGCACATTGGTCCAGTAGAAAGTGAAAGATAATAATGAAAGTACGGAATGAAAGAGATGAATGATGAAAGATAATAATGACTATTATCTGGTTGTACGTATGATGTGTGATCACGTACGAAAGTAATAAATTTTATGAAAAAGAAGTACTTTAAGAAAAATGATATTTTCGTATATAAATAAAGGTATTTTAATGTTTTAAAACTAGGACTCACTTAGCAATGCTGACTTTTATGCATTTTCAGTTGGCAGGTAAATATTGCTGAGGATGGCACTCGGGAAAGCTACTTGTCGGGGCAAGACTGGCATCTGTTCATGCTTAATGACTTTGTTGTATTGTAATGCAACTAATTGATTATTTTTTAACCCTAACTTACAACGATGTATTATTTTGCAACATTAATTATATGCATGAATGGTTTTTGTTAACTTAATTCCGCTGCAATATTTTATGAAATGTGTATTGTTTAATATAATAATGCTATGATTGTCCAACTGTGAGGTCTTCGGGAACGGGGCCTTACAAATTGGTATCAGAGCCAAAGTTTAAGAGAAATAGGTAAATATTTTCAAAAACCTAAACTTAAACTGAGAATGGGACCGAATGGAGGGATGCGAGCCCGAGTAGCTACGTGCCATCAGGTATTTTTTTTCTTATTGTTAACCGGTATTATGTGTGTGTGCTATCTGATTTTATGTGCCCTTAGTAGATTTAAGTACTGATGTAGTCAGGATAGGAAATGCTCGGGGGATGAAGAGTAAAGTAAGTGGCTAATCACAACTGGCCACTATAATTAGGGACTTACTATACTTAACATAAACTGAGCTACTATCTTGAATGACCGTGTTAGTGTTTGAATCTTATAGTGTTAGAGGATGACTGGTGGTAGATCATCAAAGGCTTCTAGAGGAGGAGTACGGGGTGGTCGTGGTGCTGAGCCACGTGCCACAAGGAACAAGACAAGGACTGCAGAGACGGCTCCTGCTGAGCCTGGGCTTCATCATCCAGAGGGTGTGGATGAAAGTGCTAACTTAAGAGCCTCAGTAAAGGAGGCGGTTGTAGAGGAAGTGCATCAGGTCATGCAGACGATCCTACCGTCTGTGGTGACCGAGGTCATTCGTGCTATGAAAGAGGATGAGAGAAAGGAGAAGGAGGAGGAAAGAAGGACTACGGCTGAGGAAGGAGGAATGAGAGGAGTTATGATGAAGACGAGGAACTAAACGCTGGAATGGCGGCCTCTAGTGATGAAAAGGAGGTGGAAGTGCGGGAAACCGTGAAAGGATGTAGTTATGGGGCATTCCAATGATGCAAACCCCCAACTTTCGATGGCAACGGTAATGTTGTCGCTGCTTACCGCTGGGTAAGAGAGATGGAGGTGGTGCTGGAGATTAGTGAGTGTAGGGAGGACCAGAAGGTGAAGTTTGCCACTCACTCGTTTGTAGACTCGACCTTGTGTTGGTGGGACAATATTATCCAAGCCGAAGGCAGCAGAGCCATCGGAAAGATGAGATGAGGAGAGTTGAAGAAGATGGTAATCGAGGAGTTCTGTCCTCACAGAGAGCTTGATAAGATTGAGAGGGAGTTCCTACAGCTTGAGGCGGGAACCATGACCCACCAGCAATACACCAACAAGTTCAACGAAATGGCGAGGCTGGTACCGGATCAGGTGACGCCGGTGTCAAGGAAGATTAAGAGATATGTGCAGGGATTGCCGGCTGATATCCGCAGGCACTTGATTACTGCCTGACCAAGTACCTTTAGATTGGCAGTGGATCTGGCAGGAAGACTCTATGATGATAGGGAAGTGACTGTGGTTGAGGTGAGCAAGACGGGTGGTGGTGACAAGAACTGGAAAGGGAAACGGTTTGGGCGTGGTGGTTACACTCCAAACAACAAGAGGATCAGGATGGTTGACAGAAGAGTGGGTTCATCAAGCTCGGGGATGAAAAAGTGTGGCAAATGCGGGAAGGAGCACACTGGTGAGTGCAAGTGGGGATCAAATGTATGCTTCAAGTGTAGGAAGCCTGGTCACATTGCAAAGTATTGTAGGGTGTTGAGGTGCTATAACTGTGGTGAGGAGGGGCATGTGAGCAGGGATTGCAAGAAGCAAAGGGAAGAGAGTTTCGGGGCGAGGAAGAGGACGGAGGAAGGAGGACAGAGGGCAAGTGCTAGAGCCTTCACAATGACGCGGGAGGAGGCCTGGGTAGACCCCGATGTCGTGTCAGGTATGTTTCTAGTAAACCAAACCTGTGCCTCTTTGTTGTTTGATTATGGTGCTAGTAGGAGTTTCGTTTCTGCTGCTTTCTGTGCTAAGTTGCCTATTAGTAGTAGAAGTATTGATGAGCCATTTGATGTAGAAACTGCTATTGGTAAGTCTACCAGAATTCTGATATGATAAAGGGCTGCGACATAGAACTAGAAGGCCATAGGTTCTCTGCTAAACTATTTGTGATGCCCCTAGGCGGATTTGATGTAGTTCTAGGGATGGATTGGTTAGCAGCCTATCAGGCAAATATTATGTGTTGCAAGAAGATGATTCAATTAATTGCGTCCGATGGAAGTTCGGTGACGGTCTACGGTGATCGCGTTGCTACTTATCCGAAGGTGATTTTGATGGCGGTGGCAGAGAAGTGCATGAAGCGAGGATGTAGTGCCTACCTGGCTTACGTAAAGGATGTGGATGTGTCAGTACCACAATTGTCTGATGTACCAGTTGTGTGTGACTTTCCGGACGTGTTCCTGGAAGACTTACCAGGCGTGCCACCGGATCGCGAGATTGAGTTTCTGATTGATCTAATACCCGGTGCTCAACCAGTTGCCAAAGCACCGTATCGATTAGCTCCGACCGAGATGAAAGAACTAATGGTTCAACTGCAGGAGTTGATGGATAAAGGATTTATTCGACCGAGTATCTCTCCCTGGGGTGCTCCGGTCCTGTTTGTTAAGAAGAAAGACGGTAGTATGAGGATGTGCATAGACTACCGGGAGTTAAACAAGTTAACGGTGAAGAACCGATATCCCCTGCCCAGAATAGATGACTTGTTTGACCAGCTCCAAGGTGCCAATTGGTTCTCAAGGATAGATCTCCGATCTGGCTACCATCAATTGAAGGTGAAGGAGCAAGACATTCCTAAGACAACTTTTTGCACGCGTTACGGACACTACGAGTTTCTTGTTATGTCTTTTGGTCTAACTAACGCGCCAGCTGCCTTTATGGATTTGATGAACCAAGTGTGTCGGCCAATGTTGGATAAATTAGTGATCGTGTTTATTGATGATATCCTGATTTATTCAAAGAGCGAAGAAGAACATGCCGACCACATACGCGAAGTGTTGGAGACACTTAGAAGGGAGAAGCTATATGCTAAATTCTCTAAGTGTGCTTTTTGGCTGCGCGAAGTTCAATTTTTGGGTCACGTGGTGAATTCTGAAGAAATTATGGTGGACCCGGCAAAGGTTAGGCGGTAATGCAATGGAAGCCTCCAAAGACGCCATCTGAGATTCGCAGTTTCTTGGGTTTGGCGGGCTACTACAGAAGGTTTATCCAAGACTTTTTCAAGGTGGCCTCACCTTTGACTAAATTGACACACAAGGATGTGAAGTTTGTATGGGGTTGAGAACAGGAGGATGCTTTTGAGGAGTTAAAGGCAAGATTAACTCAAGCTCCTGTTTTGACATTACCCGAGGGGAGTGAAGACTTAGTGGTGTATTCGGATGCTTCTTACTTGGGACTGGGTTGTGTATTAATGCAATGTGAGAGAGTAATAGTCTAAGAGTCCGGACAGTTGAAAACTCACGAGGTCAATTATCTCACCCATGATTTGGAGCTAGCGGCTGTGGTTTTCGCACTAAAGATTTGGAGGCACTACCTGTACGGGGCAAAGTGCACAATCTTCACGGACCACAAAAGCTTAAAGTATTTCTTCGAGCAAAAGGATCTCAACATGAGGCAGAGAAGGTGGTTAGAGTTGATCAAGGACTATGATTGTGAGATCCACTACCATCCGGGTAAGGCCAATGTAGTGGTTGATGCCCTCAGCCGAAAGGAAAGACCTGAGCCAATCCGGGTGAAAGCTTATCAGTTGGTGATGACCTCTGACGTGATGACCCAAGTTAAAGAATTTCAAAATGAGGCATTGAAAGAAGATCACCTTAACTCTGAAAGGATGAGAGGTCTGGTCATGAAGTTGGGAGAAAATACCCATGGAGTTAGAACCCGCTTTGGGCGGATGTGGATCCCTCGTTACAGAGACCTACGGGGACGAATCATGGACGAAGCTCATAAGACTCGATACTCCATTCATCCCAGTGCTACCAAGATGTATCAAGACATGAAGAAAGATTACTAGTGGCCGGGAATGAAGAGTGATGTAGTGGAGTATGTGAGTAAGTGCCTTACTTGCTTGCAAGTGAAGGCAGAGCATCAGAAGCCATACGGGAAGATCCAACCATTGGATATACCTGAATGGAAGTGGGAGCACATCACCATGGACTTCATCACAAAGTTACCTCGTACCGCAATCGGGTACGATACCATATGGGTGATAGTTGATCGTTTAACGAAGAGCGCTTACTTCCTACCGATCCGCGAGACATACTCATCTGAGAGATTGGCAGATCTGTTCATCAAAGAGATTGTAGCTCGTTATGGTGTGCCGGTGTCTATTGTGTCGGACCGTGACACCTGGTATCGAAGTTTTGGAAAAGATTTCATGATGCGATGGGAACGAGGCTACACATTAGTACGGCATACCATCCTCAGACAGATGGTCAGTCTGAAAGGACGATTCAGACACTCGAGGATATGCTCCAAGCATGCGTGATCGACTTTGGAGGAAGTTGGGATGATCACCTACCGTTAGCAGAATTCTCATACAATAACAGTTATCATGCCAGCATTGGCATGCCGCCATATGAGATGCTATACGGTAGAAGGTGTAGAACGCCTGTGTGTTGGGAAGACATCGGGCAGAAGGAGTTGGGAAGTCTTGAGGTGATCGAGGCTACGACAGAGAAGTTGGAAAAGATCAAAGCCTTTATGAAGGCGGCGAAGGATAGACAGAAGTCGTATGCCGACAAAAGGCGAAGACCGATTCAATTCAACGTGGGTGATAGAGTCATGTTGAAGGTCTCACCCTGGAAAGGGATCATCCGGTTCAGGAAAAGGGGTAAGCTGAGCCCAAGGTACATAGGGTCTTTCCGAATCATCGCACGAGTAGGAGATGTGGCCTATCGGTTAGAACTGCCTGATGAGTTAAGTGGAATTCATCTGACATTCAATGTATCTCATCTGAGAAAGTGCTTGGCTGATGAAGATATGATTGTACCACTGTAGGACATCGAGGTGGATGAACAGCTTTATTATGTAGAGAAACCAGTTGCAATCATCGACCGGAAAGAGAAGAGACTGAGAAATAAAGTGGTTCCACTTGTGCGGGTGCAGTGGAAACACCGGAAGGGTTCAGAGTCTACGTGTGAGACGGAAGAAGAAATGAGACAGCATTACCCACAGTTATTCGAAGAGTGACAGGTTTCGGGGACGAAACCTCTTTAAGGGTGTAGACTTGTAACACCCGAAATTTTGTCAAAAGAAAAAGAAAAGAAAAGCAATAAGAAAAGAAAATAAAAGTATCTTGAAGAAAACAAAAAGGAGCCAAAGAAGAGGGGGCCAAAGTGTAAAGGAGTACAAAACTCAAATATTTTAATGTATTTGAGAGTATGGCCGCCCATTCTTACACCCACAACCTGCTGTTTTTTTTCGACAGAAGAAGAAGAAGAAGAAGAACTGAAGTGCTCTCTCGGTTTTTGCAAGAAGAAAAGGCTGATTTTCGTAATTGGAGAGTGTTTTATGTGATTATTTGTTTGGTTTTGTTGGGTGTTAACCTTGAAATCGATTTTTAAGTGTTTTATGTGTTCGGTTGTTTGTTTTGGCTTGTTTTAGGTGTTTGAACTCTTGTGCACGTAAGTTTGGAGGAGTTTTACTTGTCGATTGCAATTGGTGAGTTCTAGACCCCGGTTTTATGTGTTTTTAAACTTTTTGGGGCTGAAAATGCATGATTTAAAATGTTTTACAATTGTTTATTATGTATCTATACGTATATGTGCATGCATGATTGTGTTTTATGGATGTATATGTGTTGGGGATGTTTAGAATGCTAGTTATAAGCTTAGAACATGTTAGAATGCAGATTGGGTTTGAATTTGATTCTGAAAAATGAAGAACAGTTGGTTATGCGCCCAAACAGGGCCCATGCGCCTTGAATTTGCCTTAGAAAATCCTTAAGTGAGGGTCATGCGCCCCAATAGTGCTTATGCGCCCAGAAATTATCTGAAAACACTAAGTGTTAGTCATGCGCCTGAGCAGTACCTCATGCGCCCAGAAATTCTCTGTTGATTTAACTTAATCAGGCCTTAGACATCATACTTTCAACGAATAAGAGGAACAAATCCCATCTTGACTACATACGTTTCTCACAATCACCTTGTATCACACCTGAAACTAGCCTCATGTACTGTCCATTATTTCAGAACAACAAAGAACTAGATCAAAGTATAATATTTGGTGAATAACGAAACCCAATATGTATCTCAGGTCGGAGGATACAACGATATTCGCCTTTACTTAAATTTACTTATGATCAATTACATAATTTCATGCAGTAAAATTTGAGAGCGGGTCTGTCCAATATTTGCATCCCACAAATATTTATGAACCTTGGTAGCAACCTCTTGCTCTATATTCAAACCTTATGAATATCCACCAATCCAAGTTCATAATAGTCTTATTTCATATTTATTCCCACAAATATGACCGACTACGGACATTTAGAATAACAAATATATTTATGGATTTAAACATGATAAAATGGAACATAACTCATAGTATCATAATCATATATATATATGAGTCAAAATAATAATCGTTCCAATATTTAAATACAAAATAGATCAAATCCAATCACTAGAATATCGAAGTCCTAAGGCACAAGTATGACTCTCATGCTTTGGCCTTTCAAGGAGCTTCGTGAGTGGATCCGTAATATTTTGATCGGTGAGAAATTTGAGAATACATATCTTTCCTTTTTTAACTTCATCCCTTATGTAGTTGAATCTCCACTCAATGTGCCTTGTCTTTTGATGTGCACGGGGTTCCTTGATTTGAGCAATCGCACCCTCTTTGTCACAAAAGATCTCTAGGGGATCTTGAATGGTAGAGACAACCCCTAGATCGGCAATAAATTTCTTCAACCATGCAGCTTCCTGTGCTGCCAATGAAGCGGCGATGTATTCTGATTCTGTAGTGGACAATGCTACCACATCCTGCTTTGAACTCTTCCAGGACACTGCCCCTTCATTCATAATGAAGACATACACCGATTGTGATCGAGAATCATCTCGATCAGTTTGGAAACTCACATCCGTGTAACCCTTTACAACAAGTTCCTCTTCACCAGATCCATATATTAGAAACATATCCTTAGTCCTCCTAAGGTATTTCAATATACTCTTAACAGCCATCCAATGACTATTTCCCGGATTCTGCTGATATCCGCTTGTCATGCTCAAAGCACATGACACGTCCGGTCTAGTGCATATAATTACATACATGATGGATTCTATAGCAGGCGCATATGGGATTTCCTTCATCCTTTCTTGCTCATCCTTTGAGCTTGGGCATTGAGATGCATTCAATATTGTCATTCTTTGAATAGGTACCAAACCTTTCTTAGAGTTCTCCATCTTGAACCTTTTCAAGATTTTATCAATGTATGCACTTTGATTTAAACCTATCAACTGCCTTGATCTATCCTTATAAATCTTTGTTCCCAAAATTTAGGCTGCTTCACCAAGATCTTTGATGGAAAAACAACTTCCAAGCCAGGTTTTAACACCTTCCATGGTTGGAATCTCATTTCCAAATAGTAATATATCATCAACATACAATACTAAGAATGTGATGATCCTCCCACTAGCTTTCTTATCACACAAGCTGCATCAGCGTTCTTGATGAATCCAAACCTTTTGATCTCTTCATCAAAACGTTGATTCCAACTTCTTGATGCTTGTTTCAATCCATAGATTGATTTCTTTAACTTGCATACTTTATTAGGATATTGTGGATCGACAAAACCTTCAGGCTAAACCATATAGACATTCTCTTTGAGATGTCCATTAAAAAAAGTATTTTTGACATCCATTTGCCAAATCTCATAGTCATAATATGCAGCTATGGAAAATAATATCCTAATTGACATGAGCATTGCCACAGGCGAGAAGCTTTCATCATAATCAACCCCTTGAGTTTGGTGAAACCTTTTGCTACAATTCTTGCTTTATAAGTATCCAAGTTTCCATGCATATCGGTTTTCTTCTTGAAAACCCACTTACATCCAACCGGTTTGGAGTTAAGCGGTGGCACAACCAATTCCCACACTTGGTTGTCATACATGGATTGCATCTCTACGTTCATGGCTTCAAGCCACTTGTCACAATCCGAATTGGACATAGCATCATGGTACGTAGTTGGTTCATCCGAGTCAAATACATAGCATCCATTCATGAAAAATCCATATCTTTCGGGTGGATAGCTAGTTCTACCAGTTCTGCGAACGTTTTGTGTGTATTGATCAACCACTTGATCATTATCAACAACCTCTTGTTGATTGCCAGTATCAACCAACCGTGTATCGGCTTGTGGTTCTCGATCCTCATCAAGTTCCACTGTTCTATCAGTAGTTCCTTCCATAAGGAATTTAGTTTCCAAAAACTCGGCCTTTCGAGCAATAAATACATTTTGCTCTGTTGGATTGTAGAAATAATTTCCCATCGAGTCTTTGGGATATCCTACAGAGATACACTTAGTGGATCAGCTTCTAACTTGTTTGGGGTGTTTTGCTTAACATAAGCCTCACAACCCCATACCTTTAAATATGATAACGATGGAACCCTTCCATGCCATATTTCAAAAGGTGTCTTATCCACTTTCTTGGTTGGGGCCATATTCAGAATACGGGCCGTGAAGAGCAATGCGAAACCCAAAATAAGAGAGGTAGTGTGCTTCTAGCCATCATAGATCGAACTATATCCAATAGGGTTTGGTTTCTCCTTTCACACACACCATTATGCTATGGTGTTCCGGGTGGAGCAAGCTATGAGACAATCCCACAACTCCTAAGATGATCTTGAAAAGCATCACTAAGGTATTCACCTCCTCTATCCGAACGAAGAACTTTGATGGTTTTGTTGAGTTGATTTTCTACTTCATTCTTGAAGGTTTTGAACGTTTCAAAAGCTTCATCTTTATGTCTCAACAAGTAGACATAACCATAACGACTATAATCGTCGATGAAGGTAATGAAGTATCTTTCACCATTCCTTGTCATTGCTTTAAAAGGACCACATGCATCCGAATGTATGATTCCTAATAAGTCTTTTGCCCTTTAGTTAGTACCACTAAAGGGTTCCTTGGTCATCTTTCCTTATAAACAAGATTCACACTTATCAAATGAACCCTCTTCATTTGCTTTCAAAAGACCATTCTTTTGAAGTGTTTGAATGCGATTCTTGTTTATGTGACCTTGACGACAATGCCAAAGATATAATTCACTTAAACCCATTTTAAGTTTCTTGGTGCTCGACTGGTATAACGAGTTATTAAAGGATGAGTCATCATGTACCAATTCATAAATACCATTAAAAGACATAGCCTTAAAATAAAATATATTATCCATAAAAACACAAATACCATCGTTTACAAACTTTAATACATAACCAAATTGTTTTAGAAGGGAAACGGAAATTATGTTCCTAGTCAAACTAGAAGCATACAAAACATTCTTCAAAATGACTTCCAAACCACTTGGAAGCTTCAAGATGTAGTCTCCTTGGGCTTCAACATCAACCTTTGCTCCGTTGCCCATATAGAGACTAGTATCCCCCTTCTTAAAATGCTTATTTCTTTTGAACCCCTCTAACAAATTGCAAATATGAGTTCCACATCCGATATCTAATACCCATGTGTTTGAAGAAATAACATTAAGTTCAATATGGATCATGAAAGCTGTATTTGAGGTCTGCCCAGCATCCCTCTTGTTTTTCAACTCCTTGAGATAGATTGGACAATTCCTCTTCCAATGTCATATCTCACCACACTCAAAGCATGGATCGTTCTCTTTAACCTTTGGCTTCTTAAGCCTTAGTTTTGGTGGTCCCGCTTTAGTTACTCCCTTACCCTTTCCTTTGATGTACTCCTTGCCTTTAGCAACATTTGCCTTGGGTTCGGGGTGATGCCTCTTCTTGTTGCCACCCTCATTGATCCTGAGAACTGGTGAAACCCTTTTACCCATCCCTGCCTCAGCTTTTTTGAGCATTGCATGAAGTTCCCCAATTCTCTTGTCCCATCCATTCATGTTATAATTCATGATAAAAGTCTCAAACTTCTTGGTTAGACCATTGAGGATCAAATTCGTGGCCAACTCTTTTGAGACAGGACAATTGAGCCTTTCGAGGCGATTAATGTGGCTTTTCATCTTCATCACATAAGATGATAGAGATTGGGTTTCTTCCATTCGACATGCATGAAGCACGCGAACCGTTTCGAAGCGCTCTACCCTTGCTTGTTGAATGAACATTTCCTTCAGCTGGGTAATCATGTCATATGCCCCATGATGTTCAAAATCCTTTTGAAGCTCGGGAATCATGGTTCCCAACATGAGGCAAGAAACTTGCACAGAATCCTCAGTGTGCATAACCCAATCCTCGTAAGCATCAACATCATCAATGTTAGGTTCATCGGGAATAGGATCCTCCAACATGTATGATTTCTTTTCCTGCTTGAGAACAATTCTCAAGTTTCAAAAGCAATCCATGAAATTATTGTGATTTAGACGATCCTTTACCAGGATAGTTTTCAGTGACAGGTTATGGACAGTCGGGGAGGTAGCGTTATTATTTGCGGCCATAACTACAATATAAACAAAGTTCAATTTTAGTATTTATAAAATGACATTTTAACTATTAATACACATTCATGTCTCATAGACAATTAACAATTAAAATCTAAAATCCAACGTTACATTCAAATAATGGTTAGTTGACCTTTATCCCATTATTCAAATTAACAAGGTAGTCAACTTTTAACAATTGTAACCCTTTGCAACTTCTAGTTTATGGGATCGATTAAACATCTTTATGTTTAGTCAGCATGTTTAATCCCATCAACACCATTGTACGCCATGCTTCGGTGACCCTATTCACATGGTTTCCAACTCAAGTCGTCCTACTTACACACACGTGTGAGTTTACACATACAGGTGGTTAGGTGACCTTTATCCCACAAATATGTTAAACCCACCTCAAACACACAAGTTCCCTAAATGTGGTTAGGTGACCTTTATCCCAAAAATAGTTCCCAAGTGATTCGAGTGTTGTATAAAAGGATGGTGTTAAACTTGTTTAAAAGGGATTTTGTTTCCATTAATTCTAGTTATGAAAACATTTTGTGCCTTACATTTGCATGCATTCAAATGCGTGGTACACTAGTGAAACCAATTTCAAAGGTTCTTTCAATAAACCCAATTTTATTGCGAAAACATTAACCTTTAATAAAACTATTTTATTACACATGTTAATATTTCCAAAAGAACCATTTGCAGCTTGTTGTTGATTTGAAATTGTTTAATAGTGCATATCCAAATATCACATGAACAATAAATTAAATCAACCATACAAGCAACACATACAACAACAAGTTCATAACCATAGCCAACTAATTTAACATCACTTGTTGACCGAAACAAGTGAGTTATTAGGTCCTTTCTAAGGGTAACACTTGTGTCGGTGAACTCCCACTTGATCCTGCATCTAAATGCTTCTAGTGTCCACGTTGTTTGGTGATTCTTCCATTCGATTTGAGCTTCCAAATGGACTTAAATTCTGCACCAAACCCCTTTGGGCCTTCAAAATATGTTTTCGATTATTGGGCTTAAATCCCATTAAGAGCCATGAAGCCCTTTGGGCACAAAATTGGCCTAAACCAAAAAACATTATTGTTGCATCTCTTTTTACAAAATTATATATCCTATATACATTTTCTAGTAAAAGTGAAATGCAACTAATCTATTTATTTTACATACCAAAGGAAATAAATAAATTACATAGCCAATAAGAAGAACAAATAAATTTAATTATTACAACCCTTTGAATAATCAAATACAAATCACAACACAACCAAACACAAGGTCTCGGCTAGGTTATGAACATCAAGATACATATCCAAATATGCAAACAAAATCGGAGTGTTTTCCCCTTGAATCACAGACTTTCGGTTAATGTATAAGCAAACCGAATATCATGATTCTTGTCCAAACAACTTAAATCATCCAAATGATTAAGTTTTTCAAGATTACAATATGCATGTAAAGAAGAATCTTGAAAAACAGGGGAAACATAGACCTGAATTTTTGGTGTGTTGGTGAATAACAGCAAGAAACCGAGAATTCAATACAGATAAAGCATGTATCCATATAACCGGCTCTGATACCACTGTTGGGTTTTCACAAGTTTATCAAAGTCATTTTATCCTTATAAAATGAAAATGCAGCGAAATAGGTATGGAAAACTTGTTACAGTTAACATATAAACCAATTTTATGTATCTGTTAAAAGAAAACCTTTAATGGATCGTTATATGAAAAACCATGTTACAAACAACCATACGGTGTTTAGTAATCTACCTCTCGAATGGGACAGAGAAAGAAGATCTTTGATCGGCATTTTTCAAAGCAGGAAACCTCAAGCTTGTCTACCCCAAGCTTCCAACAATACACCAGGTTGCTAGGATTTTCTTTACTTGAATCAGGTTCTGTTCTTGGTTTTCCTCGACCGATCGAGAGAAAAGCTACAGTAACACCGATTTGCACTTGTGTGTGTTGTAAGTTATCAGAGAGAGTCGTTGAATGTAATCATATATTACACATCCTATGAAACTGAATTCCAGAGTGAGAGAAAAGTGGACGGGACCCATCCCTTTAACCCAGCCGCATTTCTCTAATATTCATCCGCATTAGTAAATGCGGATGAACAAACTCTAACCGCATTTGTAAATGCGGGAGAAGAAACTTTATCCGTATTTCCCAAATGTACATCCGCATTAGTAAATGTGGATGAGTAAAAGAAATGCGGACAAAACACTTTGTATTATTTGTTCAACTATTTGAATAACAATATAAAGTACTCTCTCTTTAGAATAAATTATTCATATAATTTATTCATAACACTAGTGTAAATATTTAGAAACTCAATTTCTAAATACTTCAAGTGTCAATATTTATTTACATGATCATATCATAAAATTAATATTGTGGGTGTTTGTCTAGCTTGTTATTGGGTATGACCCGACTTGGATCATAACGTACTAGCCACATCAATTCAATATGTGTCTTGGGCAGACCGTTCCCAACACCCATCAACTTCACAAAGTCAAGGTAATCATACAACACACACACACACATTTGTACACCACCAAGTTCTACCTTCTATCTCTTCCTATACATAGACCTGGTCTAATATCTTCTTTGAACAGCTTTCCCTCATCATTTCGAATCACCCAAGCGTCAAGGTAACTTGTTACTACCCGAAAACACGTAAAATATCGCGTTTCGTCACGTTAGTGACACAACTAACCCCATGACACCCCCAACTTCTTATGAAACCTTAAAACACCTCATTTATCTATAACTAAAAGATACTCAAACTTACTCAAAACTCTATTTGGCCTCAAGCACGAATTTGGTAAGCTTAACACACCCGAAAACCCGGTTTTCTCAAAAATATGAAAATATATTATATGAGTCCAAAAATTTTAATCAAAATATTTCTGGAAGTTTAAAGAGGTCATCTCATGTTACAAAAAATGTTTCATAAGTTAAACTTACGTATTTCACGTTTTATGAATAATACAAAATTGTAAAAACAAGTATTTTTGAGGAAAAAATAAAAGAAAATAGAAGGGGGAATAAGTACTGAAAATAAGGAATTAAGTAGAATATATTTATGTAATAAAATATTTGGGAAGGGAAAATTAAATTTAAAAGGCTTAGTAATTCAAAAACCGAGATTTAACGGACACTTAATGGGACTAACCGAGCTAGGTAACGAAAATGGTTAAGCTATAAAATTTTGTTAATATAAAAATTCAAGTATACACGAAATATTAATAAAGGCATAGAAGCTAAATTTCATAATTTTTAGAATTTATTTTATTAGTAAACAAAAATACAAAATATATTCACTTGAAAATAAAGAAAATTGTTAAAAACAGACTTAAGAGCAATATTAGTGAAAAATCCAGAACATATAAGTGAAAATAAGTATATTAAAGACTTATATGACAAAAAGTTGACCAAATATAGCCCAAACCCGAAAACACATTAAAAACCCGAACCGTTAATGTTTAAACTCCAAAACCGACGAAACAACTTAAGACCCAAAATTTCCAGTGTCTAATAGTTTATTAATGAATAAAAGAAGTTAAAAACTAAATATTTATAGTTATAGAGTATTCTAGAGGATTTTTCAAAATATATTATTATTATATAAAATAACTATCGGTATAATAATTAGAAAAATCATAAAATGTATATATAATCTTTAATCTCATGAAATTGATGTTTTTCTAGTAGGATATAATTTACAACTTAAAGTAAAAATTTAAAGTTAATAAAAACCATGGATTAAAACTTACATTACAAACATACCTGAATCGCGATACGCTACACGTTTAAAAACACAATAAGTAACTTACCCATCCCATAGCCATAACTCTAACACTCCAGAGACTAATTATTACTTAAATGATTTATAATTAAGGCATAATCATCATTTGAACCTCTCAACGACCTCAAAATAAGAAACATCTAAATATAACTTCATAAAACGCCCTAACCGAAAACAAGCTCTTGAAACCGTTAAAAAAAAAAATTAATTGACATAAAACTAACTTATTTCAGTAGCCTAATCCAATTAAAACCATAAAAGTCATCATAAGTAATTATAGTGCAAAATCCCAAACTTTAGGGTCAAAAATGTCAATCTAGCAAAGTTAAAGGACCAAACTTGCCGACTATTGAAACCTTACTATTTTGGGACCATATCACACTTATAAGAACAAATTATAACCCGAACTTATAAGATAATGACCTAACCTTAAGCAAAACCAAAGATACAAACTCAAAACTCAAAGACCTAAAATAAGATTACACACGTGTAACATAAAGCATCAAGCTTAGCATGACAAATACAAAACATGAGGGTTGAGCTTAATTGATCACTTAATAATGTGCTAATTCATATGAAATAAACATAGGAACCCTCCCTGTTGGTAGCATCCAAACCTTTCAAGCCAACCACGTGATCAAACCCATAGGTGAGTCTCGTGAACCCCTTTTTACTTTAAAACTTATGGGGTGAAATGATACTCATTGGTTATTATATTATTGTGGTGAAATACTACCTGCTCTTGTCCCGAATATTTGCGGATAATACTATTTGGGGAATCCTCCGCACACAATGGGCACTTTATGCAGGGAAACCTCCCATTGAGATTCAATAATCGTTGTGTCACAAATCAATGGCAATTAATCGTGCTTAGCAGGGCACATTTAAACCCAACAATCTAATAGTTACGGGTTAGGGGATATTTTAGCACTCGGGCGGAAAAGTCCAGGTCAGGATTGATTGTGATACATTCTATAGTACACCTTAAATATTATTTTATTGTTATAATCACTAACAAATGTATTGAAAATTATATTTGTCGTGAAAGGTAATGTGACTCAAACTCATGAGCTTACCAACATTATGTTAACGTATTTTGGGTGTGTATTTCAGGTAAAGTTTGATTGATAGGTGTCAAAAGGATATGTGCCACCTTAGGTGGACCTTTGGAGACTTACCCACCGCCGTATCCACCTTATTATCTATAAACAATTAAATTATTATGTTTTATTCGGATATTTAGACAATGTAATTTATGGATATTTTAAATGATGTGATGATTAAATTTGGATGTATTTACTTTCCGCTGCATTGTGATGATATTAGTCGATCACAGCCAGACCCGCTCAACGAGGTATGAAATTTTAAAACATTACTATTCCATACATTTGTCTTTTTAAGTATAATGTAAATGGATCTAAATGACCCCTAATTAAAAAAAACATTCTATTTAACAACAACTTGCATTTTTTTCCAGCACACACGTTGCGCGTGGGAACCCGAGGCTGTCTCCGATGAACATATCTTCGTTATCACCAACATCAGAACCCGAGGTTGTCTCAGACGAACACATATTCATCATCACCGATAACTCCCTCAATGGCGGCAAAGCTGGTGAACATCGACAGCCGCGTCCTAGAAAGCACAACTACTGCCAGTAGGCGGTTCTCTCTATCTCTCTCTGCAAAAAGAAAAGCACAAGAACAATAGGCGAGAGGGGCAGGTCGATCCTTCAAAGGCGATGGCGGTGATGATCGTCGACAACCCCTAACTTGAGGCACCCTCCTATTTCATTCTCCATAAACATGTGAGACACAAACCTTCCATTTCAATTCTCTCTTTGAGATAAGGGGTACGAGCTATAATTCCAAGAAACCTTAGGGCCAAATTCATAAATTTTAAAACATTACCATTCCATACGTTTGTCTTTTTAAGTATAACGTAAATGCATCTAAATGATCCCTAGTTAAAAAACCTTCTATTTAACAACTTGCATTTTTTTCCAGCACATGCGTTGCGCGTGGGAACCCGAGGCTATCTCCGACGAACATATATTCGTCATCACCAACATCAGAACCCGAGGCTGTCTCACCCAAACACATATTCATCATCATCGACTTCACACCAGATCTAAACAATGAAAAACATGAAACAATCTGGATCAAAATCCACACCTCGTTATAACAAAATCAAAATACCAGTTCACGGCTCAGAATGGATGCTTGATTGCGGCTGCATGCTAGAAATGACTGCTAAGCCAAAGAAAGCAGGACCATTTTTTCTATCATCATAGCCGAAAAAGCGACACCCCCACAACTATATCACATCTAATGAACACATCAACCAGAACAGATCCCATCATTAATACACCAACAATGAAATCATGAAACAGTAAGTCTCGAATGAGCAAAAGCTCGTCGTCATCGACATGTCAATACACCTAGCCGGATTCAGTCTCAAAGGGAGAAACCTCATCATCCACGACACTGGTCACCAGACCACCATCACCAACCTCGCCACCGCGGTCATCAAGATCACGACGACGACAACAATTAGGGGCAAACACGGGCTAATAAAACAAAAATGGGGAAAGTACGACACGCACCCGTCGGAGAACAACAACCAGGAGGCAGCACTTCCGATGAAGACACCATCGGACCCGGAAACCCTTAAGAGCGCCGACGACCACTCTCGGGTGGAGCTCCACCGAAAGCTCTCCGAAAATAGTAGCCCTACCAGGAGGAAAGCGGCGACACCAGAGACAACCATCCCGATCTAGTCTGATTTCAAGCCACGAACCACGAGCTTCCATAAAATGACAGCACCGACGACGACGACGACGGCGACGTAGAACGCTGGTTGAGCCATGGGCAACCGCCGCCTACTCCACCTCAAACACAGAGGGGAGGCGAAGCGGCAACAGAGCCACCGCCACAACAACCACCAGTGATAATGACATGCAAGATAACTGTTACCGCCGCCGCTGCCTTAACGATCATCGTCTTTGGTACCGGCGGCCACCACCATAGAACCCTAAAAACCCTATTCAGAGAAACATACGGAGAACAATGGGGAGAAATCCCTTTTCTTTCCTCACATAACACAATGGGAGGGGCAAAATGCAAAATAGAGCAAAAACCTGTGGTCAAACTTAAAACCCAGCAAACCCAAATGCTTCTTTGCACTCCTTTACAAACATATAGGGGAATATAATACAATATGAACACAATGCTCAAACAACATACTACAACCTCAAAATAACAGAACCTTTAATAGGCAAACAATAAATATAACATTTGTGTACAAAATTTACACAAATAAAAGGTTACCTTATATAACCTCCTACCGGATTTGCAGTTGTTTTGTCATAAGATCGAGCATGTTCTAAAAAAACAAGAGAAGTTATCTGACAAGTCACTAAGTGGTAACTGCGAACTTGATAAGTTGCACAAGATTGAACAATGAGTGATTTTAAAAAACTAAAAGAAGTTTAAGTGATTTTAATAGTACATATTAAAAATTAGATTAATTATTTATAGGGTTTTTCCATTAAATTTTATATACTTTTAAAAAAACAAGTCGCAACGGTGAAAAACATAATTGCCAAGAGTTTGTGCTTATACTAAAAATGGGTGATACATAATTCTCACATGGTAAAAATGTAATTGACTTAAACTAGTATTAAGTCCACCGCTTTGCGACGGGGGCTTAAAACCGTGTCAGTAGCATTAATGCCAAACCATGGCCAACTACTATTAACACTGAAAATGCTCGTATAAATATGAAATAAAAAATCAAAAAATAAAATTGAACGGAAAAAAAAGTAGAAATAAAAACGTGAAACCACATACGTGAAACGTAAAACATACAAAATAATAACTAAGTCGAGCTAGGATCTGCGCATTACGACAGAGCCATTAAACTTAAAAAAATATGTGTTAAAACGTTGACCACACAAGCACGTTGCGGTGTGTTAACTTGTAAAATTTAAACCAAAACGAAAAAACTTATAAAAGATAAAAAGTATAGGAACAAAAGTCGAAAGTGAAAAAGTGTTGGGATTAAAATGTAAAAGTAAAAGGTTAGAATTATAATAATTAAAGATTAGAAAACAAAAACAAAAACAAAGTATGGTATAACCAAGTATGCCAAATGTACAACTAACCATACAAAACTAACTTAGAAATTAGTATATAATTAATCATTATATTTTAATAAAAAAGTAATTATAGAGAGATATGACAACATCATAATTCTCATCATCAAAATTTTCTTGCTTTTATTTTCTATTAAATAATAATATTAATTACTAATAATATTATTTAATTAGTTTTTTAGATTAAAATAGTTTTTTAGATAAAAATAATTTTTAATAAATTAAGGAAGAGATCTTTTTATTAAAATTATCTCTAAATAAACAAACGTTTATAAAATAAGAAAAAAATTTAAAACATCAAACTTTCTTAAAAATACGAAATTATTAAAAGTTAGTGTTTCTAAAATGTAAAATATCTATTAAAAGTAATTAAAATTAAAAGTTATAATAAGAAAGTTTTTAAAAATGATATTTTTTACAAACGTTTGTTTTGAAACAAAATATATTCATTCTATTAATAATAAGAAACATTTTAAATCATATCTTATCTTATAATATTTTTTTATACTTAAGAAAATTTCTATTCTATTTAATATTTTGACAAATTCGATTTTAATAATCCAAACAATTGTCAATTGCCGATGACAATCCATACTATCAATTTGGCCGCTAACACTCTCAACTTCACTTTTATTACCAACAATAATTCCATTGACATGCTTTTCGAATTTTTACACTCGAATTGGACTCGATTTCGTTCACAACAGTAATTATGAATGAAATGAAGAAGCATACGAGTTAAATTAAAACTAAAATAGATATAAATCGAGCGTAAAAATCCGAAAATTATATCACTGGGATTATTGTTGGTAATAAAAGTGAAAGTTGAGAGTGTTAACGGCCAAATTGATAGTATGAATTATTATCGGACGATAGTTAATAGTTTGGATTATTAAAATTTAATTTGCCTAATATTTTTTATTTAACCAGTTTAATATACATGTTACTAAATCTAGTTATAAATATAATATTGATTAAACTACAAACATCTTAACGCATTTATGTAGTTTACTTAAAGTTTTGGATACTTTCTCATATTAAAGTTTCATTTATTACTTTTTGTCTCACTTAAATCTAAGGGCAATTTTATGAAATAGTAACCAACTTTCAAAAGTATTTCAATTAGATAACTGAAGTTTTAAAAGTGTTCTAATTAGGTCACTCAGATTTTATATTTTATATAAATTAAAAGTCTTAACATGTTTTTTAACATGTTATACATTTTATTTCAATTAAAAAATATTTTTTTCTATCTTTTGATGCTGATATGGAACGTTGACGTAAATTTTAGCTACTTTTTTTATTTATCATATTTAACATGTTTTTTTTAATATAATTTTATATATTAAAAATTTTGACCCCCACATCTTCTCTATCGTTACTTTCTTGAAATAAGAAAATTTATGATGACTTGATTTGATCGTTTACAGGTCCAATTTGAGAAAAATATTTATGAGTGACTAAATTAAAACACTTTTGAAATTTGCGTACTACTCTGTGAAATTTTCCCCTTAAATTTATATATAAATATACTTTATATATAATACTTATCTATTTGCTTTTTTTAGCTTACTTACATCTTTTTTCTCTTATAACCTTTAAAATTTTAATTTTATATATTTTTAAATATACCATTTCAACTTGCTTAATTTATATACAAATTCATGTAATTCATTTAAACCGCCACCAGATCTACCCTAAATATACCAATAGGTAAAGAGTTCACTTTATCGAAACCTTATATCGCCAACACTGTTGCTACCTTCGTGGTGGACCACCACTAAACCACTACCAGATCTACCCTAATCTACCATCAAAGTGGCTTTTGATGTCGAGTGTGAATTAGATTAAGGTGAATAGCCGACAATCGTTGCTTTCCTCCACTACTCGTTCTTTGCCGTAGACACGATTTTAGAGGATAGAACAAATGTCTGTTTTTTGTATCCTCTTCTCTCTCTGTTTCCTCTTAAGCATGACACCATAAAGATACTGACGCTAGGCTCCTCCACCCTTGATAAGAAAACCAATGACTCATGTATAAAATCACTATTAATTTCAGTTAACTTTTAATTATAGGGTAATTTTTTAGCATCACAATCGCTATTTAAAAGTTTTAAAACGTACAACTTTTATTTATAATAATTTGTTTAATCCATCTAAACATCAAAAAAAAGTTTTTGTTTATTATAAGTTCTTATATTAATTAACACTCAACAAAGTTTTAAGGTTTTGACCTAAACAGTATGCTGAAAATTATGAGAATCATATAAACTAGAATTTAAACCCCGCGCGTTGCCGCGGGTTCTTTTGTAAATAACCCGCACGTTGCAGCAGGGTGCCAAGATTTCTAATGCTTAATATCCATGATTTGTACATTATATACACCCCACAAAAAAAATCACGTTAAAACATTGATGAAATCAAGGACACTACAATGAAAATCAAGAATTTTATATTATATCATATGTTAAAGTTTGCAAGAGGAACAAACTAACCGTATAAGAAACAAAACCTTGTGGTAGTTTTAACGATTTGTATGTTTGTGTTTTGATGACTTATAAATTTTCATTTTGAATGAAACTTACACCAAAACATAGATAAACATAAGTGTTTCAAACCGATATATTTGGAATATTTATACAAATCATATTTTAAAAGTTATTAAAAAAGTTAAATATTCTAAAGTTAAACTATTAATACTATAATGAGAAGCAAAGCTTTATTTGAATTGAAATTTACATCGATATATAGATAAACGTAAATGCATCAAAATGGTATACTCGAAAATTTTATACGATATCATGTCTAAAATTTAATTATCAATATCGAATTAATAAAATCTAAGAAATTTAAAGAATTTCAAAGATTTAAAAGGTAAGAAACATGAACGTTTAAATAAAATAATCTAAATATGTCAATTAATCATTGATATTAAAATAATTAGAAATCCCACCACTAAAAGAAAAAAAAGATAAGAAGCCATGCAAAGTCTCGAACCACAAACGATATGGATAGAAATTAGGAGAGCTATCATGTGAACTATCTTTGTTTTAGTGTTAGTGTTGCAATTGGAATTGAATTTATTTAATAAGAAGTGAAATAATTGAATAAAAAAATATTAAAACCATTGTGCACACCGACGTATAAGTTTAATAGTATATATAATGTGTGTAGATCATATTTTGAAAAAAGACAAAATAAAAAAATAATGGTTTTTGAATCACCACCGATTACATTAGTTGAAAACCATCATTTATACAATTTAAATCCCCCTGTAGTATGCATGCTTAGAAATTTATAATCGCAACTTATGAACGATTATAAATTTATGTTGCCTAACAC
Organism: Flaveria sonorensis; assembly: GCA_025506505.1. Classification (NCBI taxonomy): domain Eukaryota; kingdom Viridiplantae; phylum Streptophyta; class Magnoliopsida; order Asterales; family Asteraceae; genus Flaveria; species Flaveria sonorensis. The sequence goes on from CM046434.1 coordinate 52,682,390, forward strand.
GGGATACCAATACTAGTTTTATCACCTTTAAACATTTTTTGTTTTAACTGTATTTTCTAATCATATTGAACCTATATTAAAATAATTATAACTAAAATTAATATACTTATTTATGTTTGAGTTTTAAGAGTATTTGCACTAACTTCATCATTCTCGTCTTTCATAATTAATAAGAAACCATCATCCCTTAAAAAGTGTGTTGATTTTCTGAAAGTGCCATACATATTTTTTCCTATATCTATCTTTATTTTAATTAAATAATACTTAACTACTAATTTTTTATTATTTATGTCTGTATTTCACTTACAAACACTTTTGAAAAAATATAAAATAATATATTTGAGGGATGGATGGTGAACCCGAAATATAATTATGATTTCTCTTAAAATTATAGAGGATTAAGAGCATTTACACTTGTTTTCTCATCCTCATTCCCATATTTACATTAAAAACATTATTTTTGTACTTCTCTTTTAATTAATAATACTTTTTTATATCTTTATTATTACATTTTTTCTCACCTGCACTCATAACTATTTTTAAAAATATAAAAAAATTATGAGGATTGTATCGCGTTTTTCTAAATATGAGGAATCATGGTACAATCCATATAAATTTTCTCTCTACTTCACTTACAATCACTTACAACCATCCTTCATAATATAAAATAAACATTCATATTAAAATGAGACACATGCTGTGAATGCTCTAAGATATGAATGGAGAATGCTGATGAAAATATAAATGGGGATGCTGATCAGCACTAACATTTGGTTCCTCATAATTATACACATCTCTAGATTTTAAGGGATTTATAAATTTGACCCTAAATCAAATAACTCATCCACAACCCTTAAATTTTTAGAGAAAAACTTAATATTCCTTTAAATTTGAAGTCACCTACTCATAATCCCTATAAATTATACGTATGTGGTATGAGATGTCAAAAATTTTAAAAAACATAAAATAAATTTAAGAGTAATAATTTTTAAATAAATTATAAATTTAAAAATAAAAAGCTGAAATGAATGCTTTAATAGCTAATTCTAGCATTTTAGAAAGCACCTAACCAAGTTTCAAGATTTCAAATTTATGAATCTATTTGGGCCAATAATAAGAGGAAAAAACAATGCTTTATTCAATCAAAACATGTGTGTTACAGAGTCAAATATTTTGACTGCAATAATTCGAGTCAAATATTCCAACTCCAATAAAAAGATAATAACTTTAGTATTTTTTTTATGACAACTACCAACACAAACATCCCTCGAGGACGTATTTATATTTTAATTCGTGTCATGTCATTTCAAACTTTTGACACCCTATAAAATGACATTTAACAAGTTATTTCCTCTCGAGGCAACAAAAATCCTATATTTTACAAAGTGTAAAAAAAATTATTTAAAATAATATTAGGTTTGATTATACAAATATGCTCTCTATAATCAAAGATAAAGAGGGTAATATGCTAAAAAAAATATCAACATATGTTTATATCAATAGTAGTTATATTTGCTTATAAAAATAGTGATCCTTTACATAAGGGAATAATAAAAGTAGGAATAGCGATAGCGATACGTAAAATACTTTCAGTTTTTTTTTTCAGTTTTGTCTTATAAAAGTGTCTCAATAAATTTTGCATAAAAAACCAACATATTTTTGTTTTCCTATAAAAAACTCTCAATTTGTTTAAGTTATAAATCATTCAAGTCATGGAAGCAATTATGTTAGAGGCTTTTATGTGAAAAACATAAAAATTATGTTGGTTTTTTTGTACAAAAAAAGTTGAGAGGTTTTTATGAGACAAAACAAAAATTATGTTGGGTTTTTTACGTGTAAAAAGTCATAGAAAGACTTTGTGAAAAAGAAAAATGAAAGTATGTTGGTTTTTTATGATATGTTTGTCAAGGTTTGAAGCTTGGACCTTTCAAAAGAGGCAAGACTCTCATCTCCTCATTGACTACTAAGAGATAATTAGTGATAAAAAGACAGCTAAAACTAGCAACAACTATTATTGAGTCCCACGCATTACAGCGGGGGGGGGGGGGGGGGGGCGTAAAACTGTATCATATAGCACCAATGGCACACCACTGTCGTGACCCCTAACACCAAAAAAACTCGTATTAAAAATACAAAAAAAAAAATTAAAACCCAACGAAAAGTAGGTGGAAAACCGACAAACGTAGGCGAGACGTAAAACACATAAATAATAAGTAAATCAATCTAGAACCAACGCGTGGCGACGGGATCGTCAAACAGTTAAAAATAAAGGTAAAAACGTTGAACCACAAACGCACGCTGCGGTTTGTTAACTAGCAAAATTTAGAACGAAATCTAAATCAAAAAAAATTATAAAATATGAAAAGTATAGGGGACCAAAGTTGAAAGTAAAATAATATTAGAGGTAAATTATAAAAGATGTAAAAGTATTAAGTTAAAATAAAAAATAAAAAATTAAAAAAAGACACAAATGGATACAAACCACTAAACAAATGATACAACCCACTAAATAACAAAGTTAGTAGTTAATATATAAGTAATAGCAATGATAGAAAATCACTAAAAAACATTGAAAATATAGTAACCAAAGCAGTGAAAATTTGGCGTGGTCTAACCACAACCCTTTCCCTTATGACACGCACAATCAGTGATGGCAAAAAACCAAAGTCCACGGGAATACTCAAAACATATATGATGAATATTAACAAGAGTATTCTGAGTATGAGATTGAAACAATCTTCCAAGGGTTGAGATAGATTAGGTGATACCCGACTTGATTATTCGAAATCGTAACCATTTATAGAACCATATACCTTATTTTTAGTTTTTATTATTTCTTAGCATTTGCCTATTAATGCTACATTAGTGATGTCGGTTCACTGGGTTTTGTTGGATGTTTGTCTCAATGATGGTGGGTTTTTGCCCACTGGAGAGTATTCTACCTGGGTTTCCATTTGATCAACGGTCGTTTTAACCCTAGCCGATGTTTATGTTTAATCGATTTCCAGTTGTACTTTCATGGGTTGTTGGCTGACATGGTAAATTTATGTGGTTCATAGCTTTTATAAGATGCATGTGTGTTGATATCATGTTCTTCACAATTGTAGATGTATGTGTTGATTGCAAGCCCTTGTGATGTTAAGTGTATGCTTTTGTGATGGTTGTTGTTGATGATGATATGCTTGGGCTCATCTAAGACCCTATTCAAGCGGTTTACTATTGGTGTAAGCCTCAATTATTTTGGGGATATGTACACTGAAACTCAATAGGCGATGACGATGCCCAAAAAATATTATGTTTTCTGTTGTGGTGTGGTCAATGTAATGTTTGCAGCCGAAACAAACTTCTATTCTGAGCCTTCAAACATTATTATTATCCTATATGGTTAAATCGTGAATGTCATGAATGGTAGAGTGCAAGTCTTCATGCTTTCTGTAGAGTTATTTCATGCACGTACATATTGTAAAAGTTGTTACTTCATGGTAAGGCTATGATTATACACCAACAATGGTGTAGGTTTCTTTTTGGTGTGGCAACCGTAGCTGATCACCCGTTCCGAGCCTATCCCGCCAGACGTGCAACGTGCGTCGGTTGAAACACCTAGTAAAAACTAAAAATAAAAATTTCAAAAGCATCAAAACTAACAATAAATGCCGACTAGCAGAATTCCTCAAAACAAAACTAAAATCATACTATCAGAACTTTCAAGGCAAGGAGTTGGGCTTCTGTGATGTGATTTTTAGAACTTTTCAGTTCCTATTTTCTCCACTATTGCTCAAGTTTATACTTGGTTACCTCGTCAGGATGTGTTAAACTTTCAGGTCAAGGAGTTGGGCCTTGGGTGCCTTCAAAAGTATTTCGTGGGTGCCTCTACAAAAAACTTAGGTAATTTAGGGAGTCCATAGCCACCCACTGGCCCAAGTATAGATCCGTCTATGCGCGAAATCCTTATCTGTGAAAGCGAGGAGCGAGGAAAGAATGGTAGGGGTTATTTCACATGTTCTTCTTTATATGCCTCCTTACATTAAAGATGAAATTACCTCTAATGAAACAAAACCTAATGATATATGTTTAGTTTTGTATCTGGATCAAATATTGTTGTGAGATTGTATTGTATTGTATCAGTAGTCTGTACGCACATAAACATGTTAGATATATGTAAGATATATGCATAAGGACAGCGAGAAAAAGAGATATGTGGATATGTTGTTGGATTACTAGGAGTACGAACTTCTTAAGAGAGGTAGGAAATGAGCTAAGGAGGGAAATCAAATAGAAGTAGAAATAGATACGGCTTAATATTTTTGGAGTCCTAAAGCAGACAAAAATTTAGAGCTCTTTTAAGTTTCATTGTTAAAAACCTCCTTCATTTATCTAGACTTGAGATCGGTAAATTAAAAGGTTAATACTTAGCAGAGTTAATTTTTTTTATGTTTTATGATGCTATAATTCTACTTAAAAGGAAATAAGTTCTAATTTATATGTAAATAAATTTAAATTAGATTTATTTTTCTTGCTTGACTTGTTGCAAATTCTTTGATTAAATTGTCATAATCAATTTTTTCAAATTTTTTTCAATCAATAAAATATCTAGACCATTTAATAATTCATGTGATATTGTACATCTTAGATATTTTTCTATCATTAAATTTAGAATAATTTAGTACCGCAGTAGCGATGACTACAAAAAATAATTTAAGTAACTCAATATGAACTATATACATTTGGAAAAGGAATTAATTTTTAGTTTAATTTAATGTAATAATATGTATATCATATTTGTATTTATAATCTAGAGTTAAAAACCAGATTGGTCCCTATGGTGTGTGTGTGTATATATATATATATATATATATATATATTCGAAGATAGATCATAACTTTTAAAAAATTACATTAGTGGTCCCAACTGTTTGTAAAATTATAACACCGTTACATCCTGAAATGGAAGACCATTAGTTTCTATCTATAAAATGGGTGTGAAATGACCATTTTACCCCTAAACTTAAATTAAACATAAAACAAAAAAATGAATGTGGGACCCACCCGATCTTCACCACCGCTGTCTCAACCCTGAACACCACTATGGACCATGAACCATGCTGTAAGATCTAGGGCAAGCACCACTGTCTCATTCTCAGCCCATTCGAATCAATTTCTTCTTATTTCATGACCACGTTGTAAGATCTAGGGCGACATAATATGGTGGTGATGCACCTCTACCATTATCCCTCTCCTACTGATCTAGGGAGACACATAAAATAGAACTAAAATCGGCTGATATCGACAGTGGTGGTTAAGTGCTGGTGGGTGCGATCGTGGTGGGAGGTTAGGTATGGTGCTTGCGATGGTGGTGGTCGTCAGATTTTATGGTCCATGGTAGTGGCTAGCAGATGCGATTCGGTGGTGGTCCCTAGCAACACCTTCGACTGATTAGAGATTTGTGTGATGGTATGGTGATGGTGGTCGGCGGTGGTTATGGTGAGGGTGGTCGTCGGCGGTGGTCAGGTGGTGTTGGTAATGGCGGTATGGTGATGGCGGTGTGATGTGCTTTAAATTATACATATAAAACACATTAAAAGCAAATCAATTATTTCTGAACTCTTGCCTGTTTAAATTTATTAAATTGTGTTTTCAGGCTTGAAAAAAATCAAGATTGATAAAAAAAGCTTAAAGAAGAAAAAATTGAAGAAAACAGAGCTTTGATATTCAAGCATGGGACCGTTTCTAATAAGGCACGCCCCCATGCCCAGTTTGAAAGACACCCTCGTGCTAAAATTAGCACACCACCATGTTCGTCAGTCTGACAGGAAAAAAAATATCATCCCCCTACCACCAACAAGGGTTCGTGCCCCATCAGCCACGGGAACGTACCCAGGCGAGTCTTCCCGTATGAGTTGTCCAAGTTTCATGTACATTATACTAGCACGGGGCCGTGTCTTTTGAGGCACGGGGCCTTGTCCGACACTCTGAAAAGCTTATAAACAGCAGCTTATTTGCAACTTTGAAGAGAGCTTTGGAGGGGTGATACTTTGCAAATTTCTCTCGGGAATCCAGTCTTGAAGTTTCTTGGAAGGCTCAGGAGGTTCATTCAACAGACTACTAGAAAATAAGCCTAATGCGACTTTTCAAAAGTAACTTTTTTAAATAAGTTGCATATGACTCTAATGTAACTTCACTAAACACAAAGGTTGCATCTAAATATTTAATGGAACGTTTTTCATAAAAGGTTGCAAAAAATATTAAATTTTCAACTTTTTTATTAAAAAGTTGCAATGTAGTAAAGATTGCAACATTTTTCTTAGAAGTTTGCAAATTGTATTTATATATGTAACTTTTGACATGGTTGCATTATGAAAGCGATATATATGCAACTCTTTTTGAAAATAGTACGTTGTTAAAAGTTAAATACAAAACTTATTTTAAAAGGTTGTGATGACAAAGCTTTGCACAGAGGAAAGAAAGGGCAGCCTTTTGGTTACTTCACACAACGCTTTCAACCGTGTCAATATTAGAAGATTTGATTATGAGCATGAGGGGCTAGTTCATCCGTGATCATTTCCCGAGTGTGGGGTTAGTGATAGAATTATGTTTATCTTGGTTTTTATCTATTTAGACCTAAACTTTGATTGTTTGATTATCTCTTATTGTTTATGTGTTTGTTTGCTTTCATTGATTGATACAATTTGGATAGTTGTTTGAGGAATTCAATGTGTATTGAAAAAAAATATATTGTCAAGTTTTGATTTGTAGATATTTAAAAACTTCTATTAGTTATTTGATATTTAAACAAAATTTGTTATATAAACTAACATCAAACTTGAAAAAAGAAGGTTAAGAACTATTTTTCAAAAATTTTTGAACTAATCTTATGATAATGCACAGGAACAAAACGTAAAGTGCAAGATAATATAAAAAGTTTAGTATTTATTATTTTAAGATAAGTTCAATAGCATGGTACAAATTATATAGATGCCTTGGATTAAAAAAATAAGTGATAAAAAATGACTAGGTTCACTACAGGAGTTATTTTTATTAAAAAAAAACTTCTATTAAAAATAATTGTTCTTTCTAGAATCGAGCGTCTGGTGATATGCAAACTTACAACTTAACCACTGAAGCAGGAGTTATTTTACGCCTTTATTCCCTAGCTTAGTTTAATATCCTCTGATTCAGATCTTTAAATTTTAAAAAATCACAGAATAAGAAGCTGTTTGACAGCATTTGAATCGGGCTGTTAATGATTCAGATGTCTGAATGGTTCAGCACTTAATGGTTTAGACTGTTTGTTTCGCGAGCAAATGTCTGAATAGTTCAAACATTTGCATCTGAATGGTTAAGTATTATACTAATGCTGAATGATTAAAAGGTCTAATGCTGAATGGTTAAGACCTCTTATTTGAATTGGTCAGACATTTGTCTTTGAATAATTAATCGATATACTAGCTATTAATGGTTCAGACCTCTTAATGGTTCAACACTTTATGGTTCAGACCTCTTATTGGTTCAGCATTTAATCATTCAGAAATTACCAAACAGCCCCTAAACCTAGTTATTAAAGGCAGCAACTCATCGATCTAGAAAACAACCTAAGAATCAAAGTCATGAAAACTTGATGAATCGAATCAAATAGATCAGGCTATTCCGGCTGAATAATCCAGATTTATAACTCTGATCGAAACGACAGGTTGTGTGCTATTCTTTTCAATCTCTAAACTGTAAAAAATCATTGATTAATCCTAGTTAGAACATTAGGAACTCATCGATCAGTGACCTACATGTTTTTTGTATTCGCATTAAGAGTCAAGACGTGTAACTTGATCAACCAAATCAAATAGTTTAGCCTATTCCAGCCAAATCATCCAGGTCTACAATTCCGACCAACTCGACAAGTTGTGTGCTATTCTTGCTGAATCATCCAAGTTTGTTTAGTGTTGCTATATCTATCCTAATAATTAATTACAAGTGGGAGACACGTGTCCTTCCCACATTAACTCTATTCTTTATTTTCCCGCCCAACTTAAGATGAGCCGGTTTTAGTGGCTCGCAGGTTCAATTAACCCATTTATAATATGAGTTTGATCATTTTTTGTTGTTTAGTTTGATGGTGTTGCAAAAAAATTTAAGAATAAATATTGAATTTTGGTATCTTAGTTATTAGTTCTGAAGGATATGTTGCTCTAAACTGTATTAGTTACAACTAGATGTAGGTTTTGTAAAAGGCATACGAAACAATAGGATTTCACTTGAACCAAAATAGAAAAGGTTAATGATAATGGCTAACAAGACCAAATTGATTAAACAAATTAACCAATGATGCAATCTAGCTTTCATTTACTTTTAGATTCTCCTCTGTTGTTTAAGTTCGAATTGAAGCCACTAAGATTTAATTTCCTCAACATAAATGGGATTGCTCAAGTCAATAGTTCAAACTTATAAAAATGGTTCAAGTAATATAGTTTATGTATGTAGTTAATAGGCCTCCTAAATTAGATAACTGATTTAAGTTGTCATGGGTTGCTTATTCAATTCAAGTTTGTAAAACTATAGTTATTAAATAGTATAGATACATGCTATGCTGTTGTGATTTATTTTGACATGTTTCTTATATCGACTATGTTGTTTTTCTGATTTGTTAAACATAATCAATATTGAACCATTTATAAGTATCTTTTTTTCTATAAAATTCTAGAGCATAAGTCAAACTGACCCATTCATTCTATGAAAAAACTGAAATAAATATTTTACAAGTTAACTTTTTAGTTTGAAATCAATATCAACATAAGTATTTGTATAATACTACAGATGTAAATGACACCACTTAAAAAAATAAAATCACTATTTGAATAAACCTGCAGATTGTTCATAGTTAATGGAATCTTGATTGATTTATTGGATTTTAGAAGATTGCTTGATAATAGCTAATAAAGGAGAGGAATTAGGTTTCTTTGGTGTTCTAAAAATGAGAATTTTTCACAATCTAGTGTTTTCTGTAAGTGTGGGGGAAACGGTTAAATGAGGTTTTAGTGGGGTTATCCCTAATACAAAGAACACATAGAGCCCTGGTGGTATAACTTCCATATTCATCAAAATTTGTTTCAAGTTCATCTAACTAATCTAATATATAATTTTTGCTGTTAGATTGTTTCTATCATATGTGTTAATCTTCTATTAATGGTGTTTTGGTGTAGCTATAATGTGAATGTTTGATATTTATAGACTATAGTAATGATTTTGAATGGAGCACCAGTGTTTAAACCTCATTGTTGCTATAAACTTTAGGATACTAGAAACATGGAGAATGCTAGAAACTGGATGTGTTAACCTAGACGGTTACCTGAGTTTGAAGCCGGAGTTACTGAATTCCTTAATGCTTCATTTTCTAAGGCGGAAAAGGATCTCAAATATGATGTCCTTGCAAACGTTGTATGAATCGTTATTGGCATCGAAGAGATGAAGTATTCGATCATTTAAAAGGATACGGATTTGTAAAAGACTACTATGTACAGGTTTTTCACGGAGAAACCTACTCACAAACAAGATTTAATATTGACATAGATGATATTGAAGATGATATGCATGATGATTTTGATGAATTATTGCATGATAGATTTAGAGATACTATAAATGAAACAAATACAATACAAGGAGGTTTAAATGAAAACACCAAAAAGTTTTATGAGCTGGTAGAAGATGGAAAGGAAGAGTTGTTCCCTGGGTGTAAAAATTTTCAAAGCTATCTTTTATCGTCAGACTTCTTCACTACAAGACCCTTCATAGGATTAGTAATGTGGCATTTGATGATCTTCTACAAATTCTACAAGAAATGATTCTAGAGGCAAAACTTCCAGCAAGTTTTACTCAAGCTAGAAAAATCATAAGAGATTTAGGGCTTAATTATAAGAAGATTCCTGCTTGTCCAAATGATTGTATGCTTTATTGGATAGAGTATGAACATAATAAATCGTGCCACATTTGCCACACCTCTAGGTGGAAACAAGTGAACGAGAAGCAACAGACCAAAAAAGTGAAAATTCTAAAAAATATTTAAAAGTTCCAGCTAAAGTCGTTTGGCATTTTCCTTTAAAACCGAGGCTGCAAAGACTTTTCATGTGTTCAAAAATAGCTAAACATATGTCATGGCATGATGAAGGACGTCCTAAAGATGGAAATTTACAACATCTTGCAGATGGACAAAGCCGGAAGGAATTTGATTCTTTATATCCTCAATTTGCAAAAGAAACTAGAAATATGAGGTTAGGATTGGCAAGTGATGGATTTAATCCATATGGAACAATGAACGTTGCTCACAGCACTTGGCCTGTGGTGTTGGTTAACTATAATTTGCCTCCATGGATGGCATTGAAACCGGAAAACTTTATGCTATCTTTGTTAATACCTGGACCAGAATCTCCAGGTAATAACATAGATGTTTATTTACAACCTTTAGTTAATGAGCTTAAGGATTTGTGGGTTAATGGGTTGGAGACATATGATAAATCTAAAGACGAGACATTTAAAATGCATGCAACATTAACATGGACAATTAGTGATTTTCCATGTTACTTAATGTTGTCAGGGTGGAAAACAAAGGGAAATTTTGCATGTCCTTGTTGTAATCATGAAACTAGTTCAATTTACTTAAAGCATAGCAAGAAAACATGCTATATGGATCACCGTAGATTTTTAGATGCTGACCACCCATGGCGACGTAATAAAAGTGATTTCAAATGGAAAGATGCAAAAGAGACTTTCTCCAAAACCCTTATCAGGTGTCGAAGCTTTGAGTGAGCTGTATAATTTTAAAAGTATATTTAGAAAGACACAAAAGAAGAAAAGTGATAGCACTTGCCCATGGAAGAAAAGGTCAATATTTTTTGATTTGCCATATTGGAAATTTAATAAATTCAACATAATCTTGACGTGATGCACATTGAAAAAAATATATGTGATAATATGATACGGACTTTGTTAGATATTAGTGGGAAGTCAAAAGATCACCCAAAAGCCTACTTTGACATTTTAGAACTCAACATTAAGGAAAGGCTTCAACCAGTACTTTCTGCTGACGGTCAACATGTTACCATCCAGAATGCATGTTTTTCAATGTCTTCAAAGGAGAAAGTTAGCTTTTTTCGTGTTTTGAAGGAAACAAAATTACCTTACGGGCATGCGTCTCATATTGGATGTTGTGTTCATCCTTCGGAAAAGAAATTTTCATGTTACAATAGTCATGATGCTCACATATTTTTACATTACTTGATTCAGGTTGATGTGAGAAAATCATTACCAAAGCATTTTGTTATCCCTTTGATTAGGCTAGGTGTATTCTTTTGGAGTTTATGTAGCAAGGTAATTAAGGCCGAGGACCTTGAGCGACTACTACTAGAAATTACAGAAATAGTGTGTGAATTTGAGAAAATATTCCTGCCGGCTTTTTTTTTGACATAATGGTGCATTTACCTATACACTTAGTATTAAAGTTAGGCTTGGAGGACCAGTTGTAAGGCCCCGTTCCCGGGAACCCCACAGTTGGTCATCCATAGTACTTTTCATATTAAAACACATTCAGGTTCATCAAAACAAGAAAACTTTGCAGTAGAATAATTAAACAAAAAACCATACCATTCATTAAACATTACTTTTGGCAAGAAATACATTGTTATTGCTAGTTACAAAAGGACATCTAGTTGCATTTCAAAACAAAAATAACTTTTCAGCGTGCCATAGATGCCAGTCTTTATTTGCCAAGTAGCTTCAACTCCATGCCACCCTCAGCAACCATATTACCTACCAACTGATATGCATATAAAAAGTCAGCGTTGCTGAGTGAGTCCTAGTTTAATAATATAGAAAATATACTTTTGTAAACTTCACATGGTGATCATTCATCATCATACATAATTCATCATTAAGAGATTCTTTATCTTTCTTTCTTTCTTTCATTTTCTTTCTTTCTTTCATTACCTTTCACTTTCATTAACTAGGATTGCATGAAGCAAGAGCCTACATTGTTGGTTGGAAATAGATGTCGAGCCCCTGCTAGCAAACGTTTATCATGGTAGCTAACCCATGGCAGTTGATCCACACTGCAAGGCACCAAGCCTGCTCATGAACTTGGATCCTATTTATCCACTGGTCAATCACAAGGATTAGACCCTAGATGTGCCTCACTTGGGCTGAACAGCCACACATCAGTTGAGCCAACATCAACCGGGGTCGTGAACCAAAATTTGGAAAAGCTTGCAAGACTTTTCACCTTTTATCAGGGCCTGGGGGTAACATTCATTAAGTTCCACTGTCCTTCTTTTATTCCTTTTTGCCCACTTTGTTATGAATAATACTTTTAAGATATCCATTACCTTATAATCACTTATCATGAAATATAATAATTAACATTCATAACAACAGCATATAAGAAAGAATCAAATATTGGAAACATTAAACAAGCATAATCTTACCTTTTACATAAGTACTTAACACTTAGATTCTACTCCCAAAATTCCAGAAATTTAAGAATAATTCTAAGTCCCCAAAGAAATGCGGATGAACAAAAGTAAATGCGGATGGAACTGTAGCAAATGCGGATGAACAAATGCGGATGAAAGTCTTCAGAAAATATTCTAAGTGTCCAAAGAAATGCGGATAGAACAAATGCGGATGAACAAACTTAATGCGGATGAACACTATAGCAAGTGCGGATGAACAAAAGACTTAACTTCTGAATGCGAATAAACACTGTAGCAAGTGCGGATGAACAAAAGACTTAAACTGTTAAATGCGGATGAACATCGTAGCAAGTGTGGATGAACAAAAGACTTAAACTGTTAAATGCGGATGAACACTGTAGCAAGTGCGGATGCACACTTATAAAATGCGGATGAACATTACTAACCTGCAATGCAACTTATGCCATTACCAGTTCCCAATCATCATTCTAACATGTACTTAGCATTGATCTAACATGTTACAAGCTTAAAACATAATAAACATCTTCACAACATCATAGAAATCACATAAAACAAACATACTTCAAAAACAGCCGTATACTATGTAAAACTTATAGTTTTGTTTAGAAAACCTTCTGTCCAATATGCATAACAGCCCCAAACACTTAGAAAACTAGTAAAAGAGGGGATCTAGAACTCACCTCTAACTGCTTTCGAGTAAAACTCCTCCAAACCCGAGATCACCCTGAGTTCAAACACCTAAGCACATGAAAACACACAACCAACACATAGAAACACTTAAGAATTGGTCCAGCAGCTCGAACACAGCCGAACACCAACCAGAAAACACAAGAAAACCTCACCTACAAGTCGACCTCCTCCTCTCTCTCTCTAGAAGCCGATTGTAGCTTCTTCTTTCTTCTGCAACCGAAAATAAGATCTATAAAAGGAAGAAGTGTGGGCTGCCATGCTTCTTTTAAGTCCCATAATGGGCAAGTTTTCCACTTGCATAACTTTAACCCCTTGACTTGTAATATTTCACCTTTCTTTCTTTTTTCTTTTCTTTTGCTGAAATTTTCCGGGTGTTACAAGTCCACCCCCCTTAAATGGATTTCGTCCTCGAAACCTATCACTCCTCGAACAGATGCGGGTAGCGTTGTCTCATCTCTTCCTTAGTTTCCCACGTAGACCTGGATCCTTTCCTGTGCCTCCACTGTATTCGCACTAGTGGAACCACTTTATTCCACAGCCTCTTCTCTTTTCTATCGATGACAGACACTGGCTGCTCCACATGATTGAGCCGTTCCTCCACCTTGATATCTTCGAGTGACACAATCATATCCTCATCGGCTAAGCACTTTCTCAATTGGGATACACGAAACGTCGGATGGATTCCACTTAACTCGTCGGGTAGCTCTAACTTGTAAGCCACCCCTCCAACTCGAGCAATGATTTGGACAGGCCCTACATACTTCGGGCTTAGCTTTCCTCGCTTCCTGAACGGGATGATCCCTTCCCAAGGCGAAACCTTCCATATAACTCTATCGCCCAGCTTGAATTCGATCAGTCTATGTCTCTTGCCGACATACGATTTCTGTCTATCCTTTGCTGCTTCCATAAAGGCCTTGATCTTATCCAACCTTCTAGTCGTAGCCTCGATCACCTCAATGCTCTCCAACTCCTTCTGCCCGAAGTCACCCCAACATACAGGCGTTCTACACTTCCTACCGTATAGCATCTCGTAAGGAGGTACCCCAATGCTGGCAGGACATCCGTTGTTATATGAGAACTCGTCTCACGGTAAGTGTTCATCCCAACTTCCTCCGAAGTCAATGACGCATGCTCGTAGCATATCCTCCAGCGTCTGAATCGTCCTCTTCGTCTGACCGTCTGTCTGAGGAGGTTAAACCGTACTGATATATAGCTTTGTTCCCCTCGCATTCATGGAATCTCTTCAAAAACTTAGATGTAAACCGGACGTCACGGTCAGACACTATAGACATCGATACACCATAACGAGTCACAATCTCTTTGATGAACAGATCCACCAACCTCTCAGATGAATACGTCTCACAGGTCGGTAGAAAGTGATCACTCTTTGTCAGGCTGTCAACTATCGCCCATATAACCTTCTCATCCTTACGGGTCGACTTAGTCAATGGTGAAGCTACCTTGGAGAAGTCTTGGATGAATCTTCTATAGTAGCCCGCCAAACCCAAGAAACCACGAATATCAGATGTCATTTCTGGAGACTTCCATTGTATCACCGTCTCAACCTTTGCCGGGTCCTATATGATTCCTTCAGGATTAACCACATGACCCAGAAACTAAACTTCGAGTAACCAGAACACACACTTGGAGAACTTGGCGAACATCTTCTCCCTTCTAAGCGTCTCCAGCACCCCCCGAATATGTCCGACATGTTCTTCTTCGCTCTTCAATAAATCAGGACGTCATCGATAAACACAATCACTAATTTATCTAGCATAGGCTGACATGCCCGATTGATCAGGTCCTTAAAAGCAGCTAGCGTGTTGGTTAAACCAAAAGACATAACGAGAAACTCGTAGTGTCCGTAACGCGTATAATATACTATTTGGGAATGTCCTGCTCCCTCACCTTCAGTTGGTGGTAACCAAATCGGAGATCTATCCTCGAGAACCAACTGGCACCTTGAAGCTGATCAAACAAGTCATCAATCCCTGGTAACAGATACCGATTCTTCACAGTCAACTTATTCAGCTCACGGTAGTCAATACACATCCGCATGCTATCGTCTTTCTTCTTTACGAACAAGACCGGAGCACCCCAGGGGTAGATACTCGGTCGGATGAACCCATTATCTAACAACTCTTGCAGCTGAGTCATCAATTCCTTCATCTCAATGGAAGCAAGATGATACGGCGCCTTCGCAACCGGTTGGGCACCCGATATCAAATCGATCTGGAACTCGATCTCTCGGTCCGGTGGCAAACCTGGTAGATCCTCCGGGAATACGTCTGGGAAGTCACACACAACCGGTACATTGGACAATCGTGGTACTGACACATCCACATCTTTCACATAAATCAGGTAGGCACTACTTCCACGTCTCATGCACTTCTCGGCCACCACCATTTCGGAACCGTACTGACCCTATCTCCTTAGATCATCACCGAACTTCCATCAGGCGCGGTCAATCGAATCATCTTCTTGCGACACACAATATTTGTCTCATAAGTTGCTGGCCAACCCATCCCTAGAACCACATCGAAACCGCCTAGGGCATCACGAATAACTTGCAGAAAATCTATGGCCTTCCAACTCTATGTCATAATCCTCTATTAGATTAGAAGTCCTGGTAGACTTACCAATGGCAGTTTCTACATCGAAGGGCTCATCAATACTTCTACTTCTAACAGGCAACTTATCACAGAAGGTAGTAGAAATAAAATTCTTACTAGCACCAGAATCGAAAAGCACAGAGAGACAAATTTGGTTTACTAAAAGTGTACTTGACACCGAGTCGGGGTCCACCCTAGCCTCCACCCAAGTTATAGCGAATGCTCTGGCCTTCGCCCTCCGCCCGCCTTCTTAGTCCCCTTCTTCGCCCCGGAGCTCTGATACCAACTTGTAAGGCCCCGTTCCCGGGAACCCCACAGTTGATCATCCATAGCACTTTTCATATTAAAACACATTCAGGTTCATCAAAACAAGAAAACTTTGCAGCGGAATAATTAAATAAAAAACCAAGCATTCATTAAACATTACTTTTGGCAAGAAATACATTGTTGTTGCTAGTTACAAAATGACATCTAGTTGTATTTCAAAACAAAAATAACCTTTTAGCGTGCCATAGATGCCAGTCTTTATTTGCCAAGTAGCTTCAACTCCATGCCACCCTCAGCAGCCACATTACCTGCCAACTGATATGCATATAAAAAGTCAGCGTTGTTGAGTGAGTCCTAGTTTAATAATACAGAAAATATATTTTTGTAAACTTCACATGGTGATCATTCATCATCATACATAATTTATCATTAAGAGATTCTTTATCTTTCTTTCTTTCATTTTCTTTCTTCCTTTCGTTGCCTTTCACTTTCATTAACTAGGATTTTATAAAGCAAGAGCCTACATTATTGGTTGGCAACAGATGCCGAACCCCTGCCAGCAAACGTTTATCATGGTAGCTAACCCATGGCAGTTGATCCACACTGCAAGGCACCAAGCCTGCTCATGAACTTGGATCCTATTTATCCACTGGTCAATCACAAGGATTAGACCCCAGATATGCCTCACTTGGGCTGAACAGCCACACATCAGTTGAGCCAACGTCAACCGGGGTCGTAAACCAAAATTTGGAAAAGCTTGCAAGACTTTTCATCTTTTATCAGGGCCCAGAGGTAACATTCATTAAGTTCCACTATCCTTCTTTTATTCCTTTATGCCTACTTGGTTATGAATAATACTTTTAAGATATCCATTACTTTATAATCACTTATCATAAAATATAATAATTAACATTCATAACAGCAGCATATAAGAAAGAATCAAATATTAGAAACATTAAACAAGCATAATCTTACCTTTTACATAAGTACTTAACACTTAGATACTACTCCCGAAATTCCAGAAATTTCAGAATAATTCTAAGTCCCAAAAGAAATACGGATGAACAAAAGTAAATACGGATGGAACTGTAGCAAATGCGGATGAAAGTCTTCAGAAAATATTCTAAGTGTCCAAAGAAATGCGGATAGAACAAATGCGGATGAACAAACTTAATACGGATGAACACTGTAGCAAGTGCGGATGAACAAAAGACTTAACTACTGAATGCGGATGAACACTGTAGCAAGTGAGGATGAATAAAAGAATTAAACTATTAAATGCGGATGAACACCGTAGCAAGTGCGGATGAACAAAAGACTTAAACTGTTAAATGCGGATGAACACTGTAGCAAGTGCGAATGAACACTTATCAAATACGGATGAACATTACTAACCTGCAATGCAACTTATGCCATACTAGTTTCCAATCATCATTTTAACATGTACTTAGCATAGATCTAACATGTTACAAGCTTAAAACATAATAAACATCTTCACAACATCATAGAAATCACATAAAACAAACATACTTCAAAAACAGTCGTATACCATGTAAAACTCATAGTTTTGTTTAGAAAACCTTCTGTCCAATATGCATAATAGCCCCAAACACTTAGAAAACCATTAAAAGAGGGGATCTAGAACTCACCTCTAACTGCTTTCGAGTAAAACTCCTCCAAACCCGAGAGCAACCTGAGTTCAAACACCTAAGCACACAAAAACACACAACCAACACATAGAAACACTTAAGAATCGGTCCAGCAGCTCGAACATAGCCGAACACCAAGCAGAAAACACAAGAAAGCCTCACCTACAAGTCGACCTTCCTCCTCTCTCTTTCTAGAAGCCGATTGCAGCTTCTTCTTTCTTCTGCAGCCGAAAATAAGATCTGTAAAAGGAAGAGGTGTGGGCTGCCATGCTTCTTTTAAGTCCCATAATGGGTAAGTTTGCCACTTGCATAACTTTAACCCATTGACTTGGAATATTTCACCTTTCTTTCTCTTTTCTTTTCTTTTGCTAAAATTTTCCGGGTGTTACACCTGTCCAATATAGATGGATGCTTTTTATGTAGAGATACTTGTGCAAGTTGAAGTCATATGTGCGAAATAAGATCCCACTAGAGGGATCAATAGCAAAAGGGTATTTGATTGAAGAATGTTTGACTTTTTGCTCATGTTATATGCATGTAGCAAACAAAAGACTTAATATGGGTGAAGAAGATAGTGATGATTTGGAGGGAGAAAATATATCAGGCGAACTAATATTCATGAATGGTGGCCATCCTTTTGGAGGCAAAAAAGGAAGACAGGGCACATCTGGAATTTAGATGTTAATTTACAAGAACAAGCACATTGTTTTGCTTTATTCAATTCTGACCGTGCACAAGTTAATGACTATATCAAGTAAGCATTTCATAGCCTTTTATTCCTTCATAATATACGTTAGTATTAATTATTTCATACTCATGTTATATTTATTTAAATGATGATGCAGTGAGCATGAAGCTTATATTGAAAATCAACCCAGACAAAGTCGATGGGCACGAGCACAAAACCATAGTCATGATTTCACCACTTAGTTCAAAGACAAAGTAATAAATAATGATGTTCCAGATCATATTTTTTGGCTTGTTAAGGGTCCTAGTCCTACATCAAAGAGATACTATGGATATTATGCCAATGGATATAGGTTTCACACCAAATCACGAGATGCTAAATTTAAAACTCAAAATGGTGGTGTTTTAATTATAGCTTTACCTCCTAGCTTTTCAAGTTCTCGAGACAAAAATCCAACTGTTGGGAATGTTGACTACTATGGTAGAATTTTGGACATAATTGAAGTTGACTATTGGTCAAAGTTTAAAGTTGTATTATTTCATTGTGAGTGGTACCAACTTGAGAATGATGATTACGGCTTAACATGCATTAATTTTAAAAAAGTTTGCTATTCAGATGATCCTTTTGTCATGCCTTCCCAAGTAAAACAAGCGTTCTATGTACCAGACCCTATAGTAGATGGTTTGTATTATGTTATCAATACGGTTCCAAGAGATGTATGAATTTGATAAAGAAAATAATGAAACTGATGGTGGCTCCTATTGGTGTGAGAGTAATGAAGATAAGTTGGCCAGTTGGGTTCTTTTGCACCTGCTAGTGAGCAAGAGACAAATTTGACAAAAGAAGTTGTCCCTCCTATTATAGTTGATTCAAGTACGAAATTAACTGCTATAGATGTGGTAGATAGTGAGAATGGTGATGATTCTGATGATGATGATGATACATTATGGGACTGGATGCACGTAGAAGAAGATGTTGGTAATTAAGTTATTAAATGGTTGTGTAATGTCTTATTGACATTAAAAAGTCAAAGTTGTTAATTGGTAATCAAATTAACCAAGTAGTGTTTTGGAAATATTTGAAATGGTTTTGTAATGTCTTATTTGACTTTAAAAAGTCAAAGAAATAAATTGCTAGTCAAACATGCCTACTTAGTCCAATTAATGTTTGGATTCACAAGTGTATATGTCGATGTTTTATACTTGTGTTGATGTTTTATATGTTGGACTTAATTGTTGGATACAAGTTTGATACGAAGTTACGGGTCAAATAAGTAATTAATGATAAGTTATAGTTTGTGTATACTTTGTATTATTGTAAATTCAAAGGGTCCTTAGTGTACATGTCTATCTTAAAAACTGTAGTGCAGTGTATATATATGGGTCAATGTAAACAAATCGATGATGATGAATTCCTGCAATTTCTATTGAATTAAAGTATAGTTTAATCATCTTTTGATCTTTGATTCATTTATTCCTGGGCAATAAATGGTATCAAAGCCAAAGGCTCTAGATCGAGATTAAGATCATTGTTCAATCATCCGTTTCATTTGTTTTCATCAAAGTCACCGACTGGAATCATGTTCCAGTGGTTCGCAGGCAAAAGGCCTCACAGAAATTTTCTGATATGATCTTGATTTGGAATTCATGAGCACCAAAATCGATTGATCACTGGCTAATTTTGAACAAAATGATTCAGATTTCATATGTGAAATTGATGATAGTTTGATCAATTTGAATCTGCAGGCATCAGGGCTTTACGGAATTGCTATTTGATTTGCCAACTTGTATTGAATCAAAGACCGCAGGCATACTTTGGCCTTCACGGTTCATGTGATTGATTGTTACTACATCAAAATCATTTGATTATTTGCTCTTGTTTAATTGAACCCGCAGGCAATTAGGCCTCACGGACTGTTCTATGTTGATGTTCAACTTGTATCTGCAGGCAAAAAAATCAGGCCTTACGGAACCGATTACGTAGTACACAGAAGCATGTAATTCGATTGTTCAATCAAGATTAAGATCTAGTAACAATCGGGTGCGCATTTTTATCGGTTTTGTTCGATCATATATAACATATTTGAATTAGTGTTCCCTTGATAATCAAGGGTAAGAAACCAAATCTTGTTATACTTTGTGAATACATTTTTTCTTAAGTGGTGACCATGGCGGAATCACCAAAAGAAAAGAGTCCCGTTATAACTTGTAAAGAAACGGGAACGACTATTTCGAATTTTCAATGCCCGATGTTGAAATCTACAAATTACACAACTTGGGTAATTCGAATGAAGATCATGCTAGATGCAAATGATCTTTGGAAAACTATAGAACCCACTGCTCAAACGAATTCGGATTAGAAAAAAGATATGTATACAATGTCATACATTTGCCAAACTCTATCTAAAGATTTAATCTTGCACGTACAAGATTGCAAATCTACTAAAGAAATGTGAGATTCGCTTAAAACAAGACATCTTGGTGCAACACATGTGCAACAAGCACGGTTGCAAAGTATTAAGTCTGAGTTTGTAAAATTGCAGATGAAAGACGATGAGACCATCGATGCTTTCACTTCAAGACTAACTAATATTGTTAATAAGGCAACTGGGTGTGGTGCGAAATATGATCAACCCACACTAGTTAGAAAAGTCTTGACCTCTATGCCAGATAGATTTATTCAGATAATTGCTTCCATTGAGCAATTCACTGATCTAGCCTGTCAATAATGTAACTCTAGATGATACTATCGCAAGACTTAAAACCTTTGAAGAAAGTATTAAGTCGAAAAAGGAAAGTCATGTTCACAATAGTGATGAACTCTTGTTCACGCAACATGACAATAACATGAACCGTGGATACCACTCTGGAAATCGTGGACGAGGTAGATTCAATTCGTCACGAGGTCGAGGCAGGAGAAATTCTCAAGATAGAGGGAAAGAACATACCTATCATCAAGAAAAAATGGGTACAAAAGATAAGTCTCAAATCAAGTGTTATAGTTGTGAGAAACTTGGACACTATGCTTATGAATGTCCAAATAAACACAAGAGTAACGAATATCTTTTTATTGAGACAGAAGACAACGAACCCACTCTCTTGATGATTACATGCTCAAACAAAGAAGAGCAAATAGAAGCTTGATCTTGTGATACGATCAAAGCAAAGAGAAAACCGTGTGATTTGGAAACAACCTATGAGGGGTGTAAACAAACAATCCAGTGAGGTGATCAAACCAGAACTAGTTGTGTGAAGCAACAAAGGAAGTATGAAAAATTAAATCGTGTGATACGATCTAGTAAAATGATTTGTGATATATCTAAGACTCGTGTGATACGAGAACAACCGGAGAAGATCATCAAAATCTATGTGTGGTAGATTTGATCATGGGATATGATAGTCACATCAAGACCAAGTCGAGTTTATGTGAGATAACTACACAAGAAAAAGCGAAAGATAAGTAGAAGAAGTTCGTGTGATATGAATCTCTTGAAGAAAAGTTCGTCTGAAGCAAAGTTCGTGAGACGCAAAATGAAAAGAATCATGTGGAGTAGGAAGCATGGAACAAGGATCTGCAAGATGAAGACTCAAACTTGGATCAACAATTAGGGGGATGTTTGTTGGACTTAATTGTTGGATACAAGTTTGATACGAAGTTACGGGTCAAATAAGTAATTAACGATAAGTTATAGTTTGTGTATATTTTGTATTATTGTAAAGTCAAAGGGTCTTTAGTGTACATGTCTATCTTAGAAACTGTAGTGCAGTGTATATATATGGGTCAATGTAAACAAATCGATGATGATGAATTCCTGCAATTTCTATTGAATTCAAGTATAGTTTGATCATCTTTCGATCTTTGATTCATTTATTTCTGGGCAATATTATACTTGAACCTCCCTTTAAATTACAGGGGCTGGAAAGTTATATTCAACTATGGGATTGGATGCCGACGTTTTATGATAATGTTGATTGAGTTAAGATAAATTGATAAGCTTGGCCAGAATACATTTGATCCGTTATGGCATTACCAAAACAGAACGAATCATTATATATTTATTTTATTAATTTAGTACCTAATTAAAACTCTTGTTTTACTACAACTACAGGTGAAGGTTTTTGGTTGTTTTGCTGATTTTATGTACAGGCCCTGCTGATCAAGAACATTACCATGAATATTTCAGTCTTCTTGGACGGGTTAGAGTAAACTATCAGGTGATTGGTGTAACTATATTTCATTAAAATACATTGTGCCAACTATTTGTAAAGAAACTGTAGCAAGCATGCATAACATGGGCTTTTTGCATTAAAACACTTTGATTTTTAGAGGCTATGTATATTTTATTGATTAAAGACCTTTTCTTTGGTCTCTGTTGCATTTAAATCATCTGGACTGTTTTTTTTCATTTGTCATGTGAAGTTGTGTTGTAGTGGTGAGATATTTAATGGCTAATTTGTGTGATCTTTAATTTGAAGCATAAAGGCTACAACTTGTTAGTGTATATAAAGGAGAAGCTAACGATATAGTTCAAGTTCTGAAAGTAGAGGCAACAGTTTTTTGTCCAGGAGTTTATTCATTATTGTCTTTGAGAAGTCAAATTTTCTTATCTTTAAAATTTAGTAGCAATAATATCATCAGCATTACTTTATCATACAGCAACATCTTTTTGTCTAGCTTTAGTGATAGGGAGCTTTGAATAACATTAGTTTAATTAATATCATATTCTAATATCATATTCTTTCTAGAATAAGATCGGTTCCAATAATTTTTCTAACCTCAGTTTACAATACCATTTTGATTGGGTCTTTTGACACATTTAAGTAGCATTTTGATTTATTTTAGTTCATAAAGTGGTTACGGTCTTTTTGACCCTTTTTAGTTAGAAGTGGATTGCTATAATTTTATGATGTGTGTACGGGTAGTTTTGACCATTCAAATAGTATTTGCCCCCATAAAGAAATAATTCTAGATCATTCATAGTTTATATTGTTGTATACTAGCTAATAACAAAATAACATGAGAAGAAACATAGGGAGAAAGAAATGATATTTAATTAACTAAGTGTATAATACAATGGAATAAAGTGAGATATATAATAGAGAAAAACTTGTGGAAAATTTCAAATCTATTTTAGGTTTAGTTGTTCATCTTGAAATTCACGAAAAAAAATATATTGAAAGAATTTCATTTATGAATATACTTTACACATGTGTAAATCATATATATATATATATATATATATATATATATATATATATATATATATATATATAATCTACATATGTATAGCTAAACAAATATAAAAACACTACTTCGATGGCTTTTATAATGTAACTTTTATTGTTTTTAATGTATATAAAGATATATGATGATGTATAGCTAAACAAATAATAATAGTAATAGTAGTAGTAGTAATAATAATAATAATAATAATAATAATAATAATAATAATAATAATAATAATAATAATAATAATAATAATAATAATAATAATAATTAAAAATTTTAAAAATAGACCTGAAAATTGGGTGGTTGTTACACAAATCTAGAAGAAACAGAAATAATATGAAAATGATTAAAAAGTTCAATTATTTATTATAATAGGTGTTTGACTTGCTTTGGTCCGCGCATATTATTAGAAGCCTATTTTCTCTCTATTACTCGTATCATTCTAAAGTGAGTTTCGCGGTCCTGTTTTCCTTGTACTATTTACAAATTTAAGAGGAAAAGGAATGCTTAAATCCATTTTATGTCGTGATTACTTTATACTTCTTTTTGGACAATTGTATGGTTTTTTTGTAAGTTATAATCTGGTTGTGCCTTTGCTTTCTATGTGGATCTTTATTTCATAGCTAGTTAACTCTAGTTTGGAGCTGACGAACAGGTATTGGTAGTACTATTGGTTGAGACTCCTATCCTTGTTTGTTGGTGCACTGACTGAAACCAACAGTAGTCACGAATAGACTTTAGGGTGAATATAATATGACAAGTTCTGTGTGTATGTCGTTAGATTTTGTTGGGAAACTCATGTTTGTGTGAGATTTTATTTACTTATAACTTGCTTACACATATGTACTACAATTGCAACACATCACATTTTATTTTTATTAAACCTACGAAGTCACCAACCAAGTGTTGACACATCACATCGAGGATAGTGGAAGCAAGTGCCTTAGTAGGACCATTAAGGCTATTGATTTGGACGGTTGCTATATATGGTTTAAACATCACATGTTTAGATACTATTAATTTTTTTTTGTTTTTCGAGTGTATTTTCCCTAGTCTTGTCCCAGGATTGGGATTCAACATATTTTATATTGTGGCTATGTTTGTCGTGGAAGTGATACACCACGACACAAGTCTCCATTTGTGTTGGGTGACGTCCTGACATGTTGATTTATTATTATATTATGTCTATATTAACAATCAATGTCTTATGATGATCTCGTCTATTACATCCTTATGTTTCCTTTATAAATAGGGGTGTGAAAGTTTAGGGTCGGTGCAAACCAGCTCATCTGAATATGGGTGTATGGAAGTGAAGCATAATAGGTCCTAAGGCACTATCGTGAAGGAACCTGAGGAAGACATCATGGAGCAAGTTTGAAGGCCAAGAAAGTGTTTGACTTAAGATTCTATTGGCCCATGATCTTCAAGGATGCTCACAACATGGTACACACCTGTGACGCGTGTCAAAGAGCAACCAATATCTCAACATAGGATGAGATGGCTCAATACCCATTCAAGTATGTGAGGTATTTAACATATGGGAATTGATTTCATGGGGCCATTCCCAATGTCTTTTGGTAATCGTTACATTTTGGTAGCAGTCGATTTTGTCTCAAAATGGGCTGAAGCTCAAGCTTTACCTACCAACGATGCAAGAAACATCGTCAAATTCACTAAGAAACTATTCTCTAATTTATCTTCTCCTAAAGTTTTAATTAGTGATCGTGGAACGCATTTCTATAACAACCAACTCAAAATAGCAATGGCCCGTATGGCATTCATCACTGATTTGCAACTACTTATCATCTGCAATCGAATGGGAAAGTCGAGGTCACCAACCAAGGCATCAAACAAATCCTTAAGAAGCCATAGGTCAAAACTGCAAGGATTGATCTACAAAATTAGATGATGCGTTATGGGCTTTTCGAACAACCTATAAAACTCCCATAGGCACTACACCATTCAATTGATATATAAAAATCCGTGTTATCTACTGGTGGAACTCGAGCACAAAGCCTATTGGGCGCTCAAAGCAACAAACCTTGATTCACATGTTGTAGGTCAAAATAGGTTTTTGCTAATCCACGAGCTCAATGAACTAAGACATTAAGCGTACAAAAACTCAAGGGTTTACAAAATAAAGATAAGAAAATTCTACGATTCCTACCTAACAGGCACAAAATGATTTAGCCTGGGAGAACATGTCTTACTGATAACTCTCGTTTACACTTGTATCCTAGAAAGTTGAAATACTGATGGTCTGGACCTTATACTGTTAAGGACGTTTATCCAAACAGTACCATCGAGATTGAAAGCAATGAAGGATTGAGTTTCAAGATAAATGGTGATTCGCTAAAACCATACACCGCTGGACCAATCAAAATCTTCTCGGAGAAACTACACCTTGACATTAACAAAGACTAAGTATGAGGAAGGGTCTCGCTAAGGACCCGAAATCAAAATGTAGCATTTGTACATAAATTTCTTAACTTTTTAGTATTTTGTAGGTTTAAAGAGCCAACACGGGGCCGTGACTCATGAAGAACACCCCCGTGCCCCGACCCAAATCCTTCTCGTGATCTCTGCTGATGACTCTGGAATGTTACTGGTCAAATTTATATGAAATCAAAAGGCATGGGGCTATGCCTTGAAAGCATGCCCCGTCTTTACTAGTTTCAACCTGTGTATAAATAGCTCACTTGTTCCAGCTTCTCATGTCCCTAAAATCTGTTCAAACAACTGTGAAAATAAGATATTTCAACCATGGTAGCACATATTAGAACCACACAAAGAAACCGCATTCCGAAACACGATAGGCGACCACTCAAGAATACTTTTTCAAGCTGCATGAACTCACCAAAGAGTTAACCAAGATGAATGTGTTAGCTAACCAACACATGGTTGAACTTATTCAGAAAGTTCAACAAATGGGTGACGAACTCGTCTCCGTTTACCGCTAGCTTGAAAAATCAAGCAACCATACTTCACACTATCCCATTCTGAGCCTTCCATATGAAATGTGTGGAGGTTTCTTTTAAGATCATTTCATAATATTTAATGTGTGCTGACTCTTCGATTTTAATGTATTATGTAACTGTAGGTAATTAGGAAATCAAATGATCATTTGGCTTGATTTAACTATCTTTAAGACTTTAATCGTACTTTCTGATGATTTGGTACCGATCAAAATTAATCGGGATAAGCACACAACGCATAATGAAAGACAAAAATACTGAAAATCAGCACTTTACCAGGAGGCACGTCCCCATGCTCGAAAATAACGTCCAGTTTGTAGGCTTTACAGCCCCTTGTCCTATCAATATGCAATTATTATGCTTAAAAACCGAGTTGAATGCCTCGAAACCTACGAATTCACTCCCATTTCATCATATCTTTTCATTTTTTTTCGAAAGGTTAGTTTTAATAATCTCCACTACATAATAATGTTAGTTCTCATATTAGTTAGGTTATTAGGTCTCTAAATAACCAAAACCTTAGCATTTGTATATGATTTCTTGACAAAGTGCTGTTATGAGATGACTAATGTTGTATACATTCATGTTAATATATGTTTTATGTATTTTAGTGTTTTAATGATAGTTGTTAGTTTAATCTTTTCATAATTATACTTATCTTATATTGACATGATAATAATCTTCTTAACCCATAGTTAAACTGTTGTTAATTACATTCATGGTACAAGAATTTCAGTGCTTAACATAAGGTTTTAAAACCCTATTTACAAGTGTTCTGAATTATTAACAAAGTCTTAAGATTAAATACATAATCTTTGATTAATTAACCAAGAAATTATAAAACCACGGTTAATCAAAGGTTTACAAACAAAATAACATGGGTTCAAGTTAATAATCTTCCATACCGAGGCAGAACAATGCCCCGTGCTCCACTAGGCATGCCTCTTGTGTTCCCTAATTTCACCTCCAACATTCAATTTTTGACTGTTTCAGGTAATTCACACAAGCATGGGGTCGTGCCTTACCAAGCATGCCCTCGTGCCCGGCTCCTACAGATCCCAAATCATTCATAATATTCATGTTTTTGGTTTAACTTGTTTATTTGTAATTTCAGGAACATGGAACACACTTATCTAGAGTTTAATTGAAAGTGCGAAGGATGGTGTCGCGAACAATTACATACTCTTTTCCATCAAGCGGAGAGAACGCACCTTCAGGCCGATATAGACACTTTAGATTCCGTAGATAAACTTGGAAGATACAATGAGCTAGTAAACACTTGTAAGAGTTAACTTAGAGGCTGATGCAAACCAAAGAGCTCTCAGCATACATACTGAAGTACAAGAAGATATTTCGGATGATTTGACAAAAGCACTAAGAAATTCTCTAAGTGTCAAATCTTCCAAAGCCAAAGACCATTTCTTTCAAAGCCAAAGATGAAGTCTTCTGAAGCTTTAAGACAAAGTCTTCCAAAGCCAAGAGACTGATTTCTTCTGAAGATAGAGAAGACATGTTTTCTCTGACAAGATTTTAACAAAAGCTGAACAACTTCCCGCTACCATCTTTGAAGACTCACCAACATATACAAGTTGGTGATATTTCCATACTTTTGTCAACTGTAAATTAAGGTCTCAAAGTCTGTAACTTTCTACTTTGTAATTTTATCCTTTTTGTAATATATAAGGATGTAAGCTATGGTATGTCATAGTCACTAGTCAAAAGGCGATTTGCCTTTTAACTTTACATTGATCTTCTTATCTAGATTAGTGTTCCAGTTGGCCTTCAAAGTATGGCCAGCTGTAGGATGTAGTATAAAGTATCTTAGGTACCGGTCCTTAGGACTAAGCCTTGTAACAATTGTAAAACACTTGAGAGCAATATACATCACTCTTGAAAACCAAATACTTGTGTTTTGCTTGTGTTCTTTACCTTTGTTCATTGTTTCATAAGCCTGTTCCCTATTTGATCTATTAAGTGTTGTTGTTTATTCTTTCCAACCTTGTGAAACTATTACATTACCTCCCTTGTAACGGTCTTGCAACAATAATGAGAAAAGGTGTTTCTCGCAAGATAGAAAATCGATTTATGAACTAACTCTAGAGTTTCTAGCATCTTTTCATT
Organism: Flaveria sonorensis; assembly: GCA_025506505.1. Lineage (NCBI taxonomy): Eukaryota > Viridiplantae > Streptophyta > Magnoliopsida > Asterales > Asteraceae > Flaveria > Flaveria sonorensis. The sequence continues at coordinate 52,711,090 of CM046434.1, forward strand.
TTAATATGAGCAAAACTAACCCTTGGGATGATAAGGTGGTCTTATTTAGGTTAGGGAAACTATGGCAAAGGACATCTGTGGCCCTGTTTAGAGTTTAGTTGGGAATCTACACAGAGGCAGAAATGGAAGAGGAAGCAGTATCTGGAATCCTAGCATACCACACGTTTCTGGATGAGGAATCCAAGATACTAGAAAATGGTGCAATGCATAGGGAATTTTGGACAAATTGGAATAGGAAATTTTTACTTAAGCAGTTAATAGCAGCAAACTCCACGACCCACTTTTTTTTTATACATCCATCGTCTACTTAATCACTCGATTACCGTATGTGGTCAAAGTGAGGGTGTCATAAACCTAAGGGATTTTTTTATTTTGTATTTTATGGTGAATCATCAGCCATGCAATATTGCTTATCTGTTTTGTCATTTGTTTGCTAAAATTGTTGTTGAAGGTCCACCCCATTATTTGGAGAAGCTAAATTATAAATATATACAAGAGTTATGGATGCGATACTTAGGGAACCAAAGGAATCTAACTAGAACTGTTAGATTTAAACATCTGCAATAGCATGCATATGGTCACCGATCTGCCAAGCCGGCAGTCGCGCTTTATGGACTCAAATGGACAAGTTTGGGATCCGGCTGAACTTGAACAAATTATCATGGACCTTGACAGGCCAGCATAATAAGAGGAAGTCGGAGCTTCAAGTTCACGCACAAGTGAATTCCTGACCGTGCTAGATCTATACAAAGCAATCCAAACCACCAGGAACCAAACCCGTAGATCTTTTGAATATGCACAGCAAGCTGTGAACCGGGTCTACCATCTAACAACTAGAGTTGATGAACCAAGCAATGATGTCACTTACATCTGAAGCAGGAAGCATCGAGAGTGGGGGATATCCCGCCACAAAACCCTTGAAAACCGTGTCAATTTTGGGGGTTGACGCATAATTGTTTCGTGCCATTTTATCCTTACATTTCATGTCATTTTCTTATTTTGTTTATATGGGATTTAGTTTTATGTTTTTAATAATTGGTGATGTTTCAAGTGATCCTGATGTTTCTTTTGAGCTCAAGATGGTTGTGGGTAACGACCACACGCGCTCAGCTCGTCACTTTCAGGGGAGTTTTGTTTACCATTCTCCATTTAATATTTATTTTTAATCACATTGAGAACAACGTGAGTTTTAAGTGTGGGAAATGGTATACATGCTTGACATTTCGCTAATATTTGGTCCAAATCAAAAGTTTACAAAGATTACTTCAATTTTAAGTTTGTGGCAAAACACCAAAAACCTTAAACAATCTTTGATAAAAAAATTATAAATATATGTTTTCTGGAAATAAATAAGCAAATAAAGAAAAACCCAAATAAACTTTAAAATGTTTTTTGTGATATCCAAAAATACAAAATGATTTGATGAAAATATTACAACATGTAAAATCAAACACTTTTATCCAATTCCATCCGTTGTCTGAACTTATTTGTGAAGTCTTATATTGGCTTTGTAATTACACATTTTTGCTTTCATTATGGATATATTGAGGGTGACTTACGTTTCTTGTGAATTAGAATTTCTTTTGGGTGTGCATATCAAGAACTTAATAGTATTTCTTGCATTAAAATAATTTATGCATTAAGAAACCTCGATCATTTAAGCCTTAACCATTTTTTAATTATCTTTAACTACACATTACCCTTAGTTAGCCCCATGGAGCTTAAACATTTTTATTTTTATCATTTGAATCACTAAGTCACTAAACTAAAAAGGCTTTAACAAAACTCTTTTTCGTTAAAAACATATTTTTGGCTTATTTAATTTTTTGATTTAATTTGATTTAATTTAATTTTTTGATGAAAAGGAGCAGGATGCATTCTTTGATTTAATTTTTTTTGTTGTCTTCACCATGCTAAATCGGGGACTTTCCCCGAAAATCCACGAAAAAAATTTTCAACTCACATTCGATGTAAGAAGAAATGACGAAAAAAGAGCAAGTTCTGTCATTTTGTGAATTTTAAAAATTAATTACATAAGGTTATCTAGGTTAATAAAACGGTATGTAATTTTTTTAAAAATATATATAATAGGGATTAGGAAAACCTTAGTTCCCATCTCCCTTTGGTTTGGCTGCCGTCGACCAACCACCACCATAATCCGCCACCGTCATGAACTACCACTGCCACCATTGGTTAGTATTATGAGGTGCAATTGTTGCAAAGTTTTTTTTTCCATGAATCCGGTCATCTAGCAAGCCCGTTAATCGCTTCCAATCAAGGTGCAAAGCTTCGGTTTTTATAGTCCAGGTATAAGCTTTTCACCGATCTATGGTTGTATTAGATTAATCACGTGTAACTAGATGCCTGATTTGGGTATTCAATTAATAAGACTAATTTGACATAATGTTTTCACTAACTTTGATAAAAAGTTTCTAATTTTAGAAACTATCACAACTTTAATTGTTAAAGTTGACTAGCGAAACCAAACAATTACAAAGGTTTTAGCTTAATTGCGAAGGTTTTAACTTTGCTATGGAGGCCTTGTTTTAGTTATGGAGGCTTTGATGCCTATATATGATTTCAACTAAGTCCCTTAAACTCACGAGAGTTACATGGTCATTCCTGATTAAGTGTAGTGAGTTGCGGAGGGTTTATTTCTATTAACTAGACATATAGAGGTGTTAACCTCACTTGGGAAGTATCATGGTGAAAATTACTCTAAGTGTCTACGGTTATGGAGGTTTATGGTCCACTTATGATGGTACACTTGATCAGAAAAGGACTCCGTCTGGTAACGAAGGTGAGGACTAATTACGAGGTCATGGCCACTTAATAAGGCCATTAAGATGCTATACGTTCTCCAAGTACATTTACTTGCGAAGGTGTGGGCTCAATTGTGAAGGGAAGATTAACTTGCAGAGGTGCAATTGGCACTTACGAAGGGAGTAGCCTACTTATAGAGGTTCAAAACCTCATTTTTGGATCCATGACGTCCATAATCCATTTTTTTATCATAATTATTGAATTACTTTGAATCATTTAATATATTTTTAAGGTTTTAAATGCATACATCAGCATGCATGCTGAAAACACTATAAAATATAAACTCTAGAATCAAGCTATTAACTTTATCATAGCCTATGCGTATCATATCCAAAATAGTAAAAAGGCATAAAAAACATGGAGATTTAGAACTCCCCTTTATTATCGGATTCCTCTATAAATCATATCTATGAATGATCCCATGCGTGCATCCGGGTTTTCAACATATATGAAGTTGGAATATCTCACCATTTAAGTTTTCTCTCTCTAGCTTGCTTCTCTGTCTAAAAACTAACGCCGCCTTCTCCTTTTAGCAAACTTTCATAACAAGTTAGGAGTAAGAGAGTAGGCCTTATCTCCTAATTTATAGGAGGAAAAGGTTGACATGACCTTCTCTATTCTTAAACTATGATGCAAACTTGGTTATGTTTTATTTTCATAAAATAAGAATAAGGTTGACATGAATACTCCCACTATTCTGAAACTATGTCCCCTACACCCACGTCCTCATTCACATACGATATCATTCCCATCAACAGTTTCTTACCTTTGTTGATGGTCCCTTGGTATGGTGTCAATGAAAATCTCTGTAAGAACCTATTTCCGGGAAGCTTTGTAGTTGAAATTCAACATCAGAAATGCATAATTCTTAAACTTTACATGACCATTTAATCCTCAGTCTTAAACATTCTTACTTTCACATTATTATTAACTATCATTTTAGTTTTAACTGTCACTTTCGATTTACTATCGTTCTTTAATAAAACAAGGATAAGCATTATACTATACACTTTTATTGATCTTTGCTTTATTTTAAACCTTCTCTTAACTTTTGAACTTGTACAAGTATAGAGCTCCATCACGGGTGAGCTAGCAATAAACAACTAAGCTCCTACCAAGTGAGTACACACAAGGTATAACTCCTATCAAGGTGAGCATCGCATAAGGCAAGGCTCCTAACAGTTGAGCGTGTACAATACACAACTCCTATAGGTGAAGCTCCATTTAAAGGGATATTGCACAAGAAACATCTTCTATTAAGTAGGGGTATGTTTTTTACCCGAACCTGAATACCAAACCCGAACTAAATCAACCCGAGCCCGATTAAGAATTGACCCGATCAACCCAAACACGACTAAGGACTAAATCCAACATGTTTTTTATAAATGGTTTGGTATTTGGGTGGCTTTTGTGAGAATCGGGTCAACCCGATTAACCTGAATCTTAGTTATTTCATAATTTTCAAGATATAATATATATATATATATATATATATATATATATATATATATATATATATATATATATATAGTGTGTGTGTGTGTATGTGTGTTTTATATAAAGGCCGGTTCAAATAAAAAACAATTTGCCTAAAAAACCTAAGAAGTAATATGGGATTGACACATGATAATATTTAGAATTAAATAGGAAGGGTAATATTGTATTTAATAATCACCAACATATCAACAATACTAAAATTAGTTTATTCTATTTTCTTCTATCTGTTCATAATCTCATTCAGTTTTATTCATCTTTTCTCCAGGATTTTGATTTTGTTCAATCAAAACTCAATCAAATTTCAATATAAAATCAATTTCTTCTTCCAAGTATGTGTATTTTGATTGATTTGTTATTGAGCTTCTTCATCTTCTTCATCAAAAATTTAGAACAAATGTAGTTTAATATTGCATGCGTTATTTGATTTTTTGAAACCTAGATATTTATTGTTTTTCATAGAGATCTCATTTAATTTTATTCGTATTTAGAGTCTGAAACATCATCCTCTATATAATAGAGCCTTTTCTTTCTCGATAACCACTATTTTTTTACTTCATAATTTATACTATCTCTTTAAATATGAACACGGATGTTCAAATTAATGGCAATGCAATCATTTTTAATATGTGTTATATGTCAAAACACGATATAAACATAGCATGTTTTGTGTTTTGTTACCCAAAATGTGCTGGTTTACTCTAAATTAGTTAAAAACATCTTGTTTATGTTAAATAAGCACATCAAATATTGTTTTATATGAAAACATCAGATAATGTGTTGGTTTACGTGACAGTAACACGAAACGTGCTTTTTCACATGAAAGCAGTTTATAACATCCTATTTTACATAAAAACAACACAAAACGTGTTTTTTTTACATGTAAACAACACAGAACGTGTTGTTTTACATACTACCAACACATGAAAAAAATCATAAAATGCATTGTTTTACGTTAAAACTATAGAGAATTTGTTGTTTTATTATAAAACAACACAGAATGTGATGCTTTACCTTGTTATTTTTACAATAAACAACACATAAGTATATGTGGTTTTATATAATATTTTACTTAGAACAGTATAAAACATGATATCGGAAAATAATACATAACATTAGACAACATAAAATGTGTTTCTTATTATGTAACAACACAAGATGCAATGTCCTATTGTACAGCAACATTATTTTATAATAGTTTTAAGTAACGTTTTAACATAAGACAAAATAATACGTGTTGTTTTACCCTAAAACAATACAAAACGTGTTGTCTTACAATAAAACAACACATAAGTGTTATATTACCATAAAACAACACATAACGTGTTGTTTATCATAAAACAGCACAGTTTTGTAATAATGATTTTTTTTGTTTAAAAAAGTACTGCAATACTATACTTGAATTAAAATAGAAAAAACGCTCAATTTTATGGTGCGATTGATTTTAAAAAAATCGTATAAAAAAGTTACTAACATTAAAGTGAAAAAATTTTAAAAAGTCAACAAAAATGAGTTTTCACATAATAACTTTAGGACTAGTTTTTGTGAGTGATCTTATCCATTAATTTATGAAGGGACCCGATATACGAACACCCTGTCAGGTGTTACGCGTACACCCTTTGACTTTCTTTTACGGCCTGTGAAGGCCCTTACGGGCCGTAAGGGCTCTGCAAAAAATTAAATATCTGATTCTGGCACACAAGACCGTTTACTGTTGTAAGATAATATCAGAAGATTATAAGGCTGATGCAACCAAAGAAGCCAAAACAACCAAGGGTTTTTCTGCATGCATGCACTGGACGTACAAAGTAGTAGAAGTGCTTTGGAAGTTTTACACTCTACATCAGAAAATACTCTAAGTGTAAAATCTTCCGACGCCAAAGTCCAAATCTTCCAAAGCCAAAGATGAAGTCTTCCGAAGCTTCAGAGACAAAGTCTTCTGAAACCATTTTGCTGTGAAGACTGATTTCTTTCAAAGATAGAGAAGACATGCTTTCTCTGATCTACTTTACTAAAAGCTGACACACTTTCCGCTGCAACTCTGAAGATTCACCAACTTGTATGAGTTGGTGAAAAGTCCATGCTTTTGTAAATAGTAGAATAAGGTCTTCGTCTGTAACTTTCTATTTTTGTACGTGTACACCTTTTTATATTAGAAAAGGATGTGAGCTATGGCATGTCATAGTCACTAGTCAAAAGGCAATCTGCCTTTAGACTCTACATTGATATTGTTGTCTAGATTAGTGTTTCCAACTGTCTTTCTAAGTATTGATGGTTGTAGGATGTAGTATAAAGTGTCTCATGTTCTTGTAATTAGAACATGTAAACACTTGTAATAGAACTTGAGAGCAATATACAACATCCTTGAAAACCATACTTGTTTGTTCTTGTTCTTAGTTTTGTCTCATTACTTACTTGTGTTCTTAGTATCATCATAATCAAACCCATTTCCCATTTGAATTGTTAAGTGTTCTAAACCTCTCCTTATTGTGAGACTGATTGTATTGACCACCCTTCATATGGTCCTGCAGTTGGTATCAGAGCATTTCAGGCTCTTGATTGTAAGATCTCACCATCTTTAATCCTTTCACTCTTACAAAATACTTAACATAGCAAATGGCAGCTATCACCAAAGCTGACATGGAAACTGGTACCATGAATAAATCCCCACTAATCACTCCTGAAGACTTTGACACTTGGTGTCAAAGAATGGAAGGCTTCATCAAGTCCCAGGACTCCAGGATGTGAGGGTCAGTAGTCTCTGGACCTCATGTACCATCCATCCCTTCAGCTGCTGCTGGTTGTGGTATGATACCCAAGGAAGTGGCCAACTAGTCTGATGAATACCAGAAGAAAATTGATACTAATCAGAAGGCCATGACCGCCCTCCAAACTGCTCTTCCAATCTCTATCTACAGAGGCTTCAAAAAATGCAACTGCAAAGCAACTGTGGGATGCACTGAAGCTGACGTATGAGGGTCCAATGAAGCTAAAGAGAACAAGAAGGACCTCTTGAATTAGTAGTTTGAGAACTTCACCTTCAAAGTAGGTGAAACAATGACTCAATAGTACTTTAGGTATGCTGAGATTGTGGATACTCTTGTTGATGTTGGAGTAACTTTGGAGAATAGGGATATTGTTAGGAAGTTCATGTCCTCTCTTCCCAGACAATGGACACACTACTATGTGGTCATTAAGAGGACTGAAAACCTCAAGACCCTTACCCTCACTGTGTGGCTACCAGATGGAGATGATTATGCAAAATTCATCTGGTAACTCCAGCATCCAACAGAGTTCAGCCCTTCATGTGGTTGAAAGGGACAACAGAGAACCACAACACCACCTTATCTGCTACCCTAAAACCTCACAGAAGGGGCCTTTCATCCCCTTCCCGGAGACACCAAGGGAGAGCTACATCCCTGGAAGCCCATTTCAGGAGACAAGTTCTTCTCAAGCTTTTGTGTTTTCAGATGAAAGTACAGGCAACTTTCTCTTCACTCTTGAAGACCTAGACTGTATCCATCCAGATGATCTGGAGTATTTGGAAATAGTCCAGCAGATGACTCTTCTCACTCACAAGGCCAAGAAGTTATACAAGAGGTCCGAGAGGAAGTTTCCCAGCAATATGTCCAGTGGAAAGTTTGGGCTGAACAAAGGCAAGGTGAAGTGTTACAATTGTAACCAAATGGGACACTTTGCCAGAGAGTGCAAGGCACATAAGTCAAATGGTGGCCAAGCACAAGACAGGCCAAACTACACTGAAGGAGCACACCAGAATAAGAAGCCCATGCAACATGCTGTAGTTGCTGAAGAAGGAGGCTTTGACTGGAGCTTTCAGGTGGAGGATGCTGCTCCAAACCAAGCACTTATAGCAGACCATGATGAAGCCAATGTATTGAAACATCTCTGTACACATAAATGTATTGCTAAAGTCAATAAGTATAGGTCCTATAACTTACAAATAAGATCAGATCTTGAGTCCTTAAATATCTTAAAATTCGACTTCAAAAGAGCTGAAAATGATAATAAACTAAAAATAGAAGATCTAGAGAAAACCATTTCAACTCTAAAGCATGAACACACCAACTACTGCTAGGCTAAGCTTGTGATCAGCAAAGCCCGGGTAGAAAGACTTGTTCTTGAAGAAGAGACCTTCAAGAACATGATATCCTCATCCCTACATGCATAAGTTTGTTATCAAAATAAGTAGGGACTGGGATCTACTAAGATAGCTCCTCTACACACTCTTTTATCTATAAGATCTCCAAGGTGTGGAACTTGTGAAGATGAGCTTCCCCTCATAGACCCCATTGCTGAAGAGGATAAGAAGGAGATAGTGAAGGATGTTTATGAGAAGAGTGAAGAGGACCATCTTAAGAAGGGACACTATACTCCTGAGGAGAGAAATGAAAAAGCCAAGATAAAGGCAAAGAAAGCTCAAGAAATCAAGGCCACTTTTAACTCTAACCAGAAACAAGTGTTTATCTCTGCAGTGTTTGAAGTGGTGAAGGCTGAAGATCTAACCATGAACTCTAGTATCAGGAGTTCTAGTTCAGGTTCAAATCATCTCAGTAAGGAGAAGAAGACTGATCAACTATGTACCACTGCTACACAGCCTGAACCATCCAACTCCAAGAGCAAGCCTCTCTCTAAGAAGCTTGCTTCATCATCTGTGAAGGAGAAGATGGAGAAGGAAAGTGATCAAGTTCAGTCTTCCTCTCAGAAGAAGATTCTCAGAAGTAAGCAAATGGACTGCATCATGTGTGGTAGTACTTCTTATTTGGCTAAGGATTGCATTTACAATCCTAAAAGTACCATCCACATGATCAAAGAGAAAACTTCTAAGAAGAAGAAGGAGAAACTAGCTTCAGAAGGAAAATCTGTTTCCTTCAGAAGCTCCAAAGTGAAGAAGAAGACAAGTGAAAACTTGCCTTCGGAAGAAAATTTCGTCTCGGAAGAAAGGAATGCTTCCGAAGTCCTAACACATGCTGCAGTGAAAGCAAGATCTTCCGAAGGTCCAGTCTCCAAAACTTTAGAAGTTGTTGAAACTTCTAAGGTGTTGAAGGTCAAGTCCAATCTTTCGAAGATGGTGTGGAAGATGTAGAAAGACCTGGTGACTGAAAGTTCTTTATCAACAGCAACTAATGATCCTCAAAGCTTGAATATAGAATCAGTTACTGTTACATTGTGTTCAGATCACTTTGAAAAGTCCAAGACCAATGAGGCTTGGGTTTCCAAGTGTAACTAACCACTTCTTTTTGTGCAGGAACAACTAAAGACCAAGGGAAATGTGTGGATCATTGATAGTGGCTGTTCCAGGCACATGACTGGCATTGGTTCTTTGCTTCACAATTTTGAGAAAATTGATGAAGGACCAGTTGTTTTTAGAGGAGATGCTGGTGGTTACATCACTGGAAAGGGCATGGTCATAAATGGTAAGCTCACCATTTAGAAGGTAAATTTTGTTAAGGAGTTTGGATACAATCTACTGAGTGTATCCTAATTTTGTGATCAGAGACACAACATGCTCTTTACTGAGCATGAGTGCATTGTTCTCAAGGCCAGGGTGATCATCCCTCAAGAGCATATCTTGCTCAAAGACCCTTGGAAAGGGAACATGTACAAGATGGACTTGCAGGAAGCATCTCCCTCAGGAGAAGTTTCATCTTTCTATCTAAAGCAAATAGTGATGAGTCTTTCCTCGGGCATAAAAGAATATGCCATGTAAACTTTAAGAACATGAATAAATTTATTAAGTATGATTTGGTAACTAGAATGCTAAAAAAAGAGTTTACAAGTGATGATCATTGTGTTGCATACCTGAAAGGGAAGCAACACAAAATGTCTCACAAGCCAAAGGCAAAGAACTCTATCACTACTCCCCTACACTTATTACACATGGATCTCTTTGGCCCTATCAGTGTAATGAGTCTAGGAAGGACCTCATACTGTTTAGTGATCATAGATGATTCCATAAGATTCACTTGGGTCTTTTTCCTTAGAACTAAAGATGAGACTCCTGAGATTTTGAAGAATTTCATTCTAAAAATTGAGAATCAATCTAATCACAAGGTCAAGACCATAAGATGTGATCAAGGAATAGAATTTAAGAACCAAATCCTTGATATATTTTTTGATGAAAAGGGTATTTCAAGACAATATAGTGCTCCCAGGACTCCTCAGCAAAACGGTGTTGCTAAGAGAAGAAACAGGACACTTATTGAGGCTGCAAGAACCATATTGTCTGACTCTAAACCGCCTATCACATTTTGGGTAGAGGCTGTTAACACAGCTTGCTATGTGTAGAACATAGTTTTAGTAGTTAAGACTCATGGTAAAACTCCTTATGAGCTGTAGCACAAACGGAGACCATTCATTGGTTTCTTCAGGTCATTTGGATGTCCATGCACTACCTTGAATAACAAAGATCAGGTAGCCAAGTTTGCTGAGAAATCAAATGATGGAAATTTTATTGGATACTTTTCTCAAGCTAAGGCTTATAGAGTATATAATCTCAGAACTAGAGTAGTTGAGGAGTCAGCCAATGTGACCTTCAATGAGCATACTCCCAGTGTGAAAGGTTCTGGTCCGGATTGGCTATTTGATCTTGATTTAGTTACCAATTGTTTTAACAAGTCTTGTGAGGATGTTTCAGGATGTACATGCAACATATCAACAGAAGATCCCGACCCAAGATTTGAGCTGAGAAGACCAAGCAAGAATACTACTTCAGCTCCAGTGGTAACTAACCCTGCAAATGAAGATCTTATCAGCACAAGCATGACAAATTCAGCTGATACATCTGAGATGCCTTCAAATTCTAGCTCAGAGGCTCAAAACCTAGGTGAAAGAGCTTCAAATGTAGGAGGAAATGGAGGTGGTGACAGTGATCAAGAATTTCTTGATGCTGATAACCACTCCATAGAAGAAAACATAAATGATATCATACACTCATTGGATCAAGTCTCACTTGATAAGTGTGCTGATGTGGTGGGTGATACTCTATTGCCAGATCTAAATTTCTCTAATTTAGATCTCTCCAATCAACTTGCTGTGATCCCTCAACTTAGGATCCACAAGTCACACCCCACCACACACATCATTGGAGATGTTAATATAGGGGTGAGAACAAGAGGAAAAACTCATGACAAAAATGTTTGTCTACATTCTTGCTTCTTGTCCCAAGTAGAGCCAAAGAAAGTTGATGACGCTTTGAAAGATGGAAGCTGGGTTGAAGCAATGCAAGAGGAGCTGCTTTAATTCAAAAGACAGAAGGTTTGGAACCTATGTCCTCTTACTCATGGGAAGACTACCATAGGAACCAAGTGGGTTTTTTGGAACAAGAAATATGATAGAGGACTTGTCATCAAGAACAAGACAAGACTAGTTGTTCAAGAGTACACACAAGAACAGGGAATTGATTACATAATGTTTTTGCTCCTGTGGCAAGACTTAAAGCTGTAAGAATATTCTTGGCTTTTGCTACATCCAAGGATTTCAAGGTCTACCAACTTGATGTCAAGTGTGCTTTTCTATATGGGGTGATTGATGAAGAGGTGTTTGTCAAACAACCACCTGGCTTTGTAGACCCAGATCATCCTGATTATGTCTGCAAGCTTGATAAAGTTCTTTATGGGCTACACCAAGCTCCAAGAAAGTCGTATGAGACACTATCTCAGTATCTCTGTCAACATGGTTACAAGAAGGTTACTATAGATGGAACTCTCTTCATCAAAGGAACATGGAATGACTTAATGCTGGTTCAAGTATATGTGGATGTCATTATCTTCGGGTCATCTAATCCAAAGCTCTGCAAAGACTTTAAGAGGCTGATGAAGAATAGATTTGAAATGAGTGCCATGGGGGAACTTAATTTCTTTCCGGGAATTCAAGTGAACAAGTTGACAATGGCATCTTCATAAGTCAGTCAAAGTATATACAAGACACACTTATAAGATTCAACATGACTGATTGTAAGGTTGCTAAGACACCCATAGCCAGAAACCACTCCCTTGGACCTGAACTTGAGGGGGAGTGTATGGATGAACATCTTTACAGGGCTATGATTGGGTCTCTTATGTGCCTCACAGCCAGTAGGTCTGATATCATGTTTGCCACATGCATCTGCAAGATATCAAGCAAACCCCAAGATGTCACACCTAGTTGCTGTTAAGATGATTCTTAGATATCTCAAAGGTGCTCCTAAGCTTGGCCTTTGGTATCCAAAGAGTTTTGACTTCAATCTGTATGCTTATACAGATAGTGACTATGGTGGTTGCAACATGACTGTAAAGTCTACATCAGGGGGATGTCCATTCCTTGGTGGAAGGATTGTCTCATGGCAATGCAAGAAACAATCCTGTATCTTTACATCAACTGCTGAAGCTGAATACATTGCTGCTGCAAGCTACTCTTCTCAAGTGCTTTGGATTCAGAATCAGATGCTGGACTATGGATTCAACTTCAAAGAGACTCCCATCTACATAGACAACAACAATGCTATCTCTATTACTGGGAATCCTATATAGCACTCTAGGACCAAACACATCAACATCAGGTATCATTTGATTAGAGATAACTTTGAGAAGGGATTAATCAAGCTAGTCAAAGTTAATATAAATGAACAATATGCTGATCTGTTCACTAAAGCATTTGATGAACAGAGATTCAAATATCTTGTATCAGCTATTAGGATGATTAACTTTGAATAGATTTTCTTAAAACTTAAATCAACTTTATTTCTAAAACATGTGTGTCCTAAGTTGTCTATTTTATCACCTTCATAAGCCCAGTTTATTTTAAAAGAAAATTTTTAATGATATTCCTTAGATTTTTGAAAATTTTTCAAAACATATTTTCCTTCGGAAGATTTCAAGTTGCCTTCTGAAGAAATTTATGTCTTCAAATCAAATAACTACTTATAAGAACTTTACCTTTGGAAGAAATTCTGAGAATATCTTCCGAAGCTTAAATATGCTTCTAAGTACTTGCATGTATTTGAAGGACTAATATTTTCCGAAACCAATTAAGTCTCAAAAGATTTATTCTCTTTAGAATAAAACTCCCAAGTCTTAATATCTTCCGAAACCAAATATGTGTCGGAAGAAAAACTCTCTAAGTATTTTTCTTCCGAAGCCAAATTTTCCCAATTCTTAAGAATATCTTCCGAAGCCAAATTGGCTTCGGAAGCTTTTTCTCAAAACTTCCGAAGCAAAATTATCTTCGGAAGATTTTCAACTTCCAAGAAAACTACCTTTTAGGCACTTTTTCAGAGGTGGGACCGACATCCGGATTTCAAAGTTTATCCTTTTGCTTTAACTTTGTCTCAAATCCATTTCATGTATATATTCTTACAACGGGTCCCCCTCTTCTCACTCTCCTCTTCATCTGCAATTCTCTAACCTAATTTCACCCACAAACCGCCTTCGTTCTTACCTTCCTTCATCACAAAGCTACTTCAAATGGCCAACCTTGACCGCATAAACCAACCTTATTTTTCCATGCATCTTCACAGGCAACATAATCAGGTTGCTCTATTAGATTCAGAGAAAGATCCAAGTTTCTCAGAGGTTTGTCATTACCTTTCTTTGTCAAACTACTTCACCTCCCTTATCATTGATCTTCCTCTCTATGAGAATCACTTGTTGGAGTTCTGGCGGAACTGCGAAGAGGTCACCATGGACGGGGAGAAGGCACTATCTGCCACAGTGCAGGGGAGGAAAATCTTCATCACTCCGGCCACCATAAACACACATCTTCAGCTAGATGATGTAGAAGGTGACTTGTCCTTTCCTAAAGCTGCAGTCAACCACTCCTTTGCGTAGATGGGCTATGAGGGTGACTTCACAGTCAAGACCTTCAGGAAGGGGAAGGTCTCATCTTAATGGAAGCACATCCTCCATGTTGTCATATACAACTTATCTAACAAACATGGAGGATAGGACCAGATTCCAGAAGACCTCTCCTTCATAGTCCATGGAATGGTTTAGGGGGAAAAGTTCAAGTATTCTCAATTTGTATATACCAATTTGCTTGCTAACTTGGACTTCCTAGAGTATTATATGTTCCCTAGATATGTCTAGCACATTCTTAACTGTGAACTGGGCACACAGTTGAGGGGAACATGTAATATTCTAAAACTGAGACAGATGAAGCCCGGCATCTTCAAAATAATAAGGAAGCCAACTGTTGGCTTCTCCGGGGTAGAAACAGCCCTAGTCCTAAAAATGTTTGAGCTCATTGCTTAAGGTGGCAACCTAGCAGCACTAGCTAGTGTTGAACCCACACCTTCCACCTCCCAACCACAAATACAGCCCACAATAACCATCACCTACCAGAGAAAAACCAAACAAACCCCTACACATGCTATTCAGCTTGTGCAGGCCCCCATATCCCCTAAAGAGCAAACCACTCCCATTTCTCAAATGATCAGTGCTGAGGTTCCTCATGCTCAACCTAATGAGCTGACAACCCAACCAGCCTTAAGCCTTCACTCAGAGTCTTAACACTCTAGTGAACAACCTTCCAGGGATAGTTACCATCCCCAGCCGCTGGATCTCAACCAACGAATTCCCAGCCTTGACTTCTATGATGATGAAGACATGGGCTTCAGTGAGTACCATGAGTCTCTCTTCTCCACCCCTACTCAAGGATAGATGAGTACCCCTATCTCACCCATGTCTAGCCCACATCATCCACCTCCCACTGAGGTGGATCTTCCTGAACCTGTTCACAAGATCCATATTGAAGAGGCTCCCACTTTAGAAAGTGATTACATCAGTCAGACCTCGACCATGGCAACCCAGCCTCTTGACACTTCTCTTGAAGTTGTCATGATGCAGGGGAAACCCAGCCACCAAGAACACTATGTTGGTGATGAGGAAGAAGACAATAGTCCTATTCTCTCATCCCCCCATGATTCTTTTGATGAAGATGAGGGGAGTCTGAAACTAAAGGTGCACACATTGACTAAAACTTGCACCTATTTAGTCTCGAAGATTAGTCATCTGGAATCTCAGGTGACTATCTTACAAAAGAGGGTCAATGACCAGCAACTTGAGATCATCGATCTCAAGGGAAAGCTAGCTGAGAGACCACTAAGAACAACTCAACCAGGTCCACAAGAACCTGTGAATGTGATAGACTCAACCCCCAGCTCACTTATGCAAGAAAGTGATGCTACCAAAAAGGGAGAGAAAGTCAGAACAGTCACAGAACCTGGGAGTTCTTCTCAAAGTATGGACTTAGAGGATTCACCACCCTCACTTGCAATAGTCCATACTCAGCAACCTCCTCACGTCCATATTGTTGTGGACTCACTCATATATAACGTATTTGAGGAGGCTATACCCAGAGTCATATCTACCCTATCTTTTCCCTCTAAGAACCCAATCTTAGGATGGAGGTATGGCACAGAAAGAAGGGCTCTTGTCATCTCTACGGCTCAGGGTCAACAGGAAATCTTCAATTTTACAAACCTGAGGTTTTATGAGTGCATCCATCTAGTTGATCTTCCACTTGTAAACCCAAGCCAAAACAGACAACCTGAGAGGTTAGCAGATTAGATTCAAGGAAGGGTGCTTGAAGAGTTCAATATGAGATCAAAATTATATAGACAGAGGCTAGCAGGTGAAATTTTTGGTGAACTGGATGTTGAGGTGGACCCTGAGATTAGCTTTAAAGGGAAAGCCTTAATCGAAGGCCCAAAAGTTGAGCCTATGAACCTTGAGACAACATCTCCTTCAGCACCCAGTACCCTCAGTGAGGCACCAGCTGGTGAAGGTGCTTCACATCCTCTCTCTGGCCAGAGCTTGACTGCTGAACCAAGCAATGAAGGCCAAAGCTCTCTCCACCCTGAGTCACCAAGGCCTGTACGTGACAACTGGAAGAGGAAAATGACCTCTGAGGAGTTAGAGGAAGAAAAGAGAGAGAGGAAGAGGAAGCTAAGGGGAGAGAGTTCAGGAGGGTCCTTAGGCTTCATGCAAGCTGCTATCCAGGGTTCCCCTAGGCCAAACACTTAAGATGATGAGTTGAGGGTAGCCATGCTAAACTACCTGGGGACCAGGAACTATAGCATTGATGAACTCATTTCTCTCCCCTTAGAAGAGTTAAATGAGCTGGCTAACACTGAGTTGTCAAAGGAGAGGAGGGAGGCAGAGGATGCAACATTGCTCCTCAAGATCAAGGAAGAAAGGAGACTGAAAAGGCTCTACAAACATGCTCCTGTGGTAGCTGCACAACCTCAGGTAGATAGGGAAGCTGAAAGAATGAATATGATCAACTACCTAAGTGCCACAGGACTCTATCAGGCAGCTGCACTTCTTCCCTTATCCTTTGAGTATATTAAGTTTGAATATCTAAAGTAGCTGGAGGAACAAGCTACAAAAGAAAGAAAAGCTGCTAAAAGAAAGTTAAAGGAAGAAGTTGCAAGGTCAAAGGCCATCATCCACAAAAGCCAAAAGAAGTCTAAAGACAGGGAGAGCTTGGTCCTATGTCTCTATCCACTATGGATGAGCATATAAGAGTGATCAAGTAGAAGATCAAAAAGGGAGAGCTTGTAGACTTGCATTCTCCTCCAAGTCCAGCTCAACCTGAAGTTGAGGTCCTGAGACAACACAACCTAATCCTAGAGCTGCATCTCAGCCAACTTCGTCTTCTGATCCGCAGTAGGGTTCTCTTCTCTCTTCATCTGAACCTGTGAGAGAAGAGATCCCAACTGAGAGGGACACAAGAGAACAATCTGGTGTTGAAGACCAGTCCTCTTAGTTGAAAACTTCAAAAAGGAGGAAAAGGATGGCCAGGAAAAGTGTGTCAAAGAACAAGAAGACCAAGGCATCCACCTCCACATCTCAGGATGAGTCAGAGCATCCTAAGGAAGTGCATGAAGAGGATGCTCAACCAACTCCTATTCAAGTAAAGCCTCTTGCTATTGGAAGACCCATCTTGTCCTGGAGTTTTGCTGCTAATCTGGATAGATGGTATGTCATCAGAGATCAAGGAGGTCAAGATGTCTACTTCTGCCAAGACATGCTTGATCTTCCTCTACTTGGTCTTTATGATATGAGAAGATACTATGAGAGTCTAAGGGATCCTGACCAGATGATGAAAAGAGGCTTGGTTTTGATCCTGATGAGAACTATCAACATCTAAAGAACTTCTCTATTTTGGTAGCATCAGCCTAGGGGGAGTTTGTAAGATAATATCAGAAGATTATAAGGCTGATGCAACCAAAGAAGCCAAAACAACCAAGAGTCTTCCTGCATGTATGCACTAGCCGTACAAGGTAGTAAAAGCGTTTCGAAAGTTTTACACACTACATCAGAAAATACTCTAAGTGTAAAATGTTCCGAAGCTAAAGTCCAAATCTTCCGAAGCCAAAGATGAAGTCTTTCGAAGCTTCTGAGACAAAGTCTTCCGAAGCCATTTTATTATGAAGACTGATTTCTTTCGAAGAAAGAGAAGACATGCTTTCTCTGATCTACTTTACAAAAAGCTGACACACTTTCCGCTGCAACTCTGAAGACTCACCAACTTGTATGAGTTGGTGAAAAGTCTATGTTTTTGTAAACAGTAGAATAAGGTCTTTGTCTGCAACTTTTTACTTTTGTACCTATAAACCTTTTTATATTAAAAAAGGATGTGAGCTATGGGATGTCATAGTCACTAGTCAAAAGACAATCTGCCTTTTGAATCTATATTGATCTTGTTGTCTAGATTAGTGTTTCCAACTATCTTTCTAAGTATTGACGGTTGTAGGATGTAGTATAAAGTGTCTCAGGTCCTTGTAATTCGAATATGCTTTGTAAACACTTGTAATAAAACTTGAGAGCAATATACAGCATCCTTGAAAACCATACTTGTTTGTTCTTGTTCTTAGTTCTGTCTCACTACTTACTTGTGTTCTTAGTATCATCATACTCAAACCCAGTTCCCCATTTGAACTGTTAAGTGTTCTAAACCTCTCCTCATTGTGAGACTGATTGTATTGACCACCCTTCACATGGTCCTGCAAATTGATTTGTGTGCATTGTATGATAACTTAAGTTAGCATGAAGAGTATGATGAGACTTAAGTGTTGCAATGTGGCTTATGTGAATACCTTGTATACTAATCTGGGATGGTACGATGATTTAACTGTACTTTTTCAAACAAGAATCTAACTTGACATGTCACCAACTGGTCAACTAGGTCAAAATGTTTTACTGTTTACTGTGTCACTTGGGTCAATGTGTTTATTGAGCACTAAGGGTTGTTAAACTTTCCGGTTACACGTACTTATGTACTCGCATGTTCTAGGTAACCTTTGACGGGTTGTCTTTCCATTTACCGTAACTTTGCATTATTCTGTTTGTTGGCGCACCAGGTGAGTTCATGCCCCACTTTTACAAACTCTCTTTTTGGGGGAGATAGCATACTCATTACTAACGCTTTATTATTATAAGTTATGTATAGTGTAACATAGTGTGTTATACCTTGAAAGCCCTCACACTTTCAGATCGTTAATAATGGTAATTAACAGGAAATTTTGGGTAGTACTACTGGGTCTGACAAGCCACACCCGTGTGACTCGAGGTCAAACGGGTGCAATATTTTCCTAACACAAACATCATCACGACCTGGTATGTAGTGATGGGAGGCGAACAAATGAAACAGAGTCAGCTTCGATCACGAAATCGCTATGGTTATTAATTATGAATATAGACTAGCTATCTATTTCAATGCACTTCTTATGCTTTACAACTATTACTGCTTATGTTAAATGCAAACTCTTGAACTCACCAACCATTGTTGAGTATGCTATTCTCAGGTCGAGGTTAGCAGCAGCGCCTAGGAGCACTCACGTGTCAGCATGCATTGGGAAAAACATTTTTTTGCATTTGGGATTTAATATACATTTTGTTTTAAATAATGTTTTGGTGCGTGTTTGTGTATTTTACATTTCATTACTTTGGGATTGACTTAATTATTAAACGCTTCCGCACAGTTTTGAAGTTATAAACTTTGGATTGTTTCAAATGTTTCATATAATGTCATTCTGAGTAACTAATGACTTAGATCCTGGTTTGTTAACACGCCTCGCGGTAGAACCCCACATGTAGAATTTGAGGGTGTGACAGATTGGTATTAGAGCCATTGGTTATAGGGAACTAGGTTGCATACACACTAGTCTATAACCGCACCGTTTATTAGTTACTCGTTACTTATCCCTTACTGTATACTCATTGGCATACACATCACATACACTGTAGTATGACATCATCATCATCTTCATCCCCTGTTCGACACACGCCAGGAAAGGTACCCGAGGTTCCTACTATTTCTTCGTCGTCTACGAGTTATGGTTCTCGACCCCTTGTGTTTATATTTGATGCTTATCTTACAGGCGAGCCTATGAGTGAGCGGTACATGGCTAATCCTGACAATTGGGACTAGTATCGTATTGCACTAATCAGGATGCTGGAAACAAAGTGTGTTCCATTTTTTATTACTACCGTGACTAGAGATTCCATATTATACCCTCTACCTTATACCCCTTATAGGGCTATCGCCGCTGTGGTGGCCTCACATGACCGACTGCGTCGAAATGTCAAGGGGAAATTTAAAAGGTTGGACGCGCGATAGGAGCATGACTGCCGAGTGTATGAGGAGATGGAAGACTCATGGCTCGATATGCAAGGACGCCAGGATAGTCAGACAAGAGAGATCCAGACTCTCCGTGGATAGTTTGTTGAGTTGACGACTGCTCTGAATGTGACACGTGATCAGCTTCATGAGGCTATAGTTAGTATACATGAGTTGGAAAACTAGCTCGAGCCTCAGGAGACCCCGATGGAGGAGCCTCAGGAGGTACTAGAGGAGGTACTCGAGAAGGAGCCAGAGGAAGATCCCGAGGAAGAACCAGATGAGGTCCAGAAGTTGGAGGCTGAGTTCTAGTAGTTAAAGATGGAGAGATCCAAGATCGAGTCCTACACTACGAGGTCTCATGAGTTAGTGACTCTCTATCCTGGAATGATAAACCAGCCAATCAAGAGGATCAAACTCTATCTGTGTGGATTGGTGCCAGAAATACAAAGTATGTTGACTGCTTCAAACCTCACCACTATCCAGCAGGCTATCTAGCTAGCTCATAAGCTGATAGACCAAGCGGTGGAGCAAGGAAAACTACCTAAATAGGGTGTTATGGCAAGCATTCCCGACAACAAGCATAAGTGGGATAACTCTGGGAACAAGAGCTCGTCATCTAACAACCACCACCAGTAGCAACAACAACAAATGAGGTTCGACAATAACCATAGCTTTAACCATTCATCTTCCTCAAATCAAGGACAAGGTGGATATGTGGGGAAGCATCCAAAGTGAAACCGACGCAACTATCATCACACCGTCAGGTGTGACAACTTTAAGTGTTAGCGTTGTGGGAAGCTAGGGCATGCAGCGAAAGACTGTCGTGGCGAATTTAAGAAAAAGCCACAACAAATGCAAGAAATACCAAAAGGCTGCTTTGAGTGTGGAAAGGAAGGGCATTACAAGAGGAACTGCTCTTAATTAAAGAAGAATGGTAATGGTAATGGAAATGGCAGAAATTACAACAACAACACAGGCAACGGAGATAACAATGGTGGAACAATGGTGGAGCTAAGGGAAGAGATTTTGTCATTGGCTCAGGTGAGGCTTTAAATGATCCTACTACTGTTACTGGTAAATTCCTATCAATATTTGTTATGCTACTGTACTATTTGATACTAGAGCCGATAGAAGCTTTGTCTCTACTAAGTTTAGTAGTCTTTTAAATGTTACGCCTTCTACTTTGGAATCTCAGTATACTGTAGAATTAGCTGAGAGTAAGCAAAATTCATGTTACACACATCCTTAAGGGTTGTAAGATAGAACTGGCTGGACACACTTTCGACATTGATCTTATATCGGTTACACTTGGGAGCTTTGATGTAGTCATGGGCATGGATTGGCTTTCCGAGAAGCAGGCGAAAGTCATATGTCGCGAGAAGATTATACGTATTCCGATTGGTGGAGAAATCCTTTTGGTTAAGGGCGAGAGGAGTGGTGAAGTGATGGGCATCATATCATATATGAAAGTGCAGAAATTGTTACGCAAAGTTCGTTTGGCCATGCCCTTGTAACTAGATAAACAACAGGAAGGGAAGAAAATTGAAGACATTCTGGTAGTCTGTGATTTTCCAAAGGTGTTTCCCGAGGACTTGCCTGGGTTACCACCTCATCGTCAAGTGGAATTCCAGATCGAGTTGACTCCCGGAGCAGCTCCAATTGCGAGAGCACCTTATCGGTTGGCACCGAACGAGTTGTAGGAGTTATCTGCACAGCTTTAAAAGCTGTGGATAAAGGATTTATCCAATAAAGCTCATCGTCTTGGGGAGCCCCTAATCTTTTTGTTAAGAAAAAGGATGGCACATTTTGGATGTGTATAGATTACAGAGAGTTAAGCAAAGTCACGGTCAAGAATCGGTACCCTCTACCTCGTATTGATGACCAGTTCAATCAACTTTAGGGATCCAGTTATTATTCCAAGATTGATTTGAGGTCTGGTTACCATCAATTAAGAATTCGAGAGGAAGGCATCTCAAAGGCAGCATTCAGATATCTTTATGGTCATTATGAATTCTTGGTCATGCCATTTTGGTTGACTAATGCACCAGTAGTATTCATAGACCTCATGAACCGAGTGTGCAAACCCTACCTTGATTAGTTTGTTATCGTGTTTATTGATGATATATTGATCTATTCTAAGACCAAAGAGGAACACGAGGAGCATTTACGCTTAATCTTGGAACTGTTGAAAAGGGAACAGTTGTACGCTAAATTCTCTAAGTGTGACTTCTGGATTCGAGAGGTGCAATTTCTGGGTCATATTGTTAATGAAAAGGGAATCCATGTAGATCTTGCAAAAGTTGAGGCGATAAAGAATTGGTTAGTTCCCAAAACGCCTAGTGAGATACGGAAATTCCTTAGACCGGCAGGAAACTATCGATGCTTCATTGAGGGATTTTCAAAAATCATTCAACCTCTCATTGCTTTGACTCATAAAGGTTCCACATTTAAATGGGGAGAGAGTCAAGAAACATCCTTTCAGTTGTTGAAACAGAAGCTTTGTAGCGCACCGATATTAGCATTACCAGAAGGAAGTGATGACTTCATGGTTTATTGTGATGCTTCCATCCAAGGGCTCGGTTGTGTCTTGATGTAACGTGACAAGGTGATAGCCTATGCCTCGAGACAAATGAAGGTGCACGAGAAGAACTACGCCACCCATGATTTGGAACTCGGTGTAGTGGTTTTTGCCTTGAAGATCTGGAGACATTACTTGTATGGTACCAAAAGCACTATTTACACCGATCACAAGAGTCTTCAGCATATCTTTGAGAAAAAAGAGCTGAATATGAGGCAGCGACGTTGGGTAGAATTATTAAATGATTAAGATTGTGCTATTAAGTACCATCCAGGAAAGGCGAATGTGGTTGCTGATGCCTTAAGCAGGAAGGAAACTGCTAAGCCCAAACGAGTGCGAGCTTTACAGCTTACTATTAGCACTCACTTACCTAAACAAATCAAGAAAGCTCAGACAGAAGCTTTGAAAGCAGAAAATGTTGAATTCGAATCATTACGTGGGATGGACAAATAATTTGAGGTGAAAGCTAATGGAATCCGTTACTTCATGGATAGACTTTAGGTACCTTTCTATGGAAATCTAAGAGATTTTGTTATTGGTGAGGCACACAAGTCTAAGTACTCTATACATCCTGGTTCTAACAATATGTATCATGACCTGAAGGCATACTATGGGTGGCCTAATATGAAGGCGGATGTAGCTACCTATGTTAGTAAGTGTTTAACGTACTTTAAGGTGAAAACTAAGTATCAGAAGCCGTCTGGATTACTGCAACAACTTGAAATTCCTTTATGGAAGTGGTAGAAGATTTCCATGGACTTCATTACCAAATTATCCAGAACTCCTAGCGGATGTGACACGATATGGGTGATTGTAGATCGACTAACTAAGTCTGCTCACTTCCTGACAATCAAAGAAATGGACAAAATGGATAAGCTAACCCGGATCTACCTGAAGGAAGTAGTATCTAGACACGGTGTATCTATTTCGATCATTTCAAATCACGAGCCCGTTTTACCTCCTATTTTTGGCAATCGTTGCAAAAATCTTTGGGTACACTCTTAGACATGAGTACAGCATACCACCCTCAGACCGACGGACAGAGCGAGTGCACTAATCAAACTCTAGAGGACATGTTGCGAGCCTGTGTGATAGACTTTGGGAACAATTGGGAAGTCCATCTACCTTTGGTGGAAATTTCTAACAATAATAGCTATCATACCAATATTAAGGCGGCACCGTTTGAGGCATTGTGTGGGAGAAAGTGTAGATCACCAGTTTGTTGGGTGAAAGTTAGAGATAGTCAACTGACTGGCCCTGAATTGGTGCACGAGACTACTGAAAAAATCATACAGATACGAAATCGTATGCTGCAGCACAAGACCGACAGAAAAGCTACCCAGACAAACGATCGAAACCTTTGGAGTTTCAGGTCGGAGACAGAGTTTGGTTGAAGGTCTCACCTAGGAAAGGTGTGATCCGATTTGGCAAAAGAGGAAATCTTAATCCGCGATACGTTGGACCGTTTGAGATTTTGGAAGGAATCGGCTCAGTGGCGTACCGATTAAGGCTACCTGACTCATTGAGTGGAATCCATGATGTTTTTAACTTTTCAAATTTAAAGAGGTGCTTATCTGACGAGACTTTGGTTGTACTGCTCAAGGAAGTGGAAGTAGATGAACAATTGCGGTTCAATGAAGAACCAGTTAAGGTGATGGAACGTGAGGTCAGGACTCTTAAACAGAGCAAGATCTCTATTGTCAAGGTTCGCTGGAATTCAAAATGTGGACCGGAATTCACGTGGGAACGTGAGGATCAGATGAAGCTCAAGTATCCTCATTTGTCTGAAACAACGACGACAACCGGCGAAGGTAATGATTAAATTTCGGGACGAAATTTCTTTCAACATGGGGATGATGTGACAACTCAATAGATTTCATTATGCCAATGTAGTAAATCAGTGATGTAACACAACCACGTAACGTAATTTTCAGGACGAAAATTTTTTCAACATGAGGATAATGTGACATCCGGTAATTTTCCGTTACCAAACTCCGTTAGTTTCGTTAGAACTAGCTTACACATGTCGTGAGCACACACTAGTTGTCGTTGAATGTTGGTGACCTAATAATAATTAACTATGGTTAACGGATTATAATCTAATTAATAATTTTGATTATTAATTTATGGCTATGTGGTTCATGAATTTTAAATATTATTTGTAGATTTTACCTTGTAACGTGACAACGTGTAATATTTAAATTCATGTGTTTTGTGGTTAGTTGAAATATATAATTATTATTATTAATTAGTAATATTTATGTTTTGTAGTCAAAAACTATTTAAAAAGTGTTAAATAGATTGATTTTTATAAGATGTAATTAAGGGGGTTTATTTTGTAATTACCATAAAACTAAATATTACCAAAAATTAAACCCTAGCCCCCTCCTACACCCCTCTAATCGGCCAAACACTCCCAAGCATCCCATCCTTTTGTGATTTCAAGTTCTAGCAACAAGAGTACTCAATTTTGTTTGGATTTGATCATTACGACACGTTAGCAAGTTCAATTCTTGATTACTACAAGATTAAAAGGTTAGATTTGGATTAGTTTCATGGTTTTTGTCACTTGAAGAACCCTAATTCGAAATTAGTGAAGGAAAGTCTAAATTGATGATTGTTTTATGATGATATGTTGATAGTTATGTTGTATGAAAGTTGGGTTATGGTGATTATGCAAGAATTCCATGGTTTGATCATATAGTTCATACATTGCCTAAAGTAGAAACTTTTCTTCAATGGAATTCATGTTTTGATGATTAATTCATGTTAGATGGGATGTTATTATTGCTATGAACTAGATTAGGGATGTTATTGATAAATTTGGGATTGAAATTGATGAAAACATAGGTTTTGGATATCACTTTCCCAAAGGGGAAACTTTATTTATATGAAACATGTGATTTTGTGATTTGATCATGATTAGGATGTTAGGAGCATGCTAGAGTGATCATGGATGATGTATAATGTGTTAGATTATGATAATTGGGTCATATGGTTAGTTGATGAATCTATGGGAAAATATAGGTGTTCTTGGAAATATGCAAGTATGGCATTATGTACAAGTTTATGGGTTGTGATGCAATATCGTAATTGAATATTATAAAGTGGGTTAATGGGTTGTATGAATTGCATTTGGGTATGTGATGATGGGTATCATACACGCATGCGAATCTAAGGCCCCTACTTTGTAGGATTGGCAGGGTTTAGGTTGTCTAGCCACGAGTGGCTTCACATGGCACATTGTGAGTGACTAAGCCCAATGTGTAAAATTTAGAGGAATCTAATTTTGAACCTGTTTAGTATGATATATTGGTTTTGCGTGCGTTGTATGATAACCTAAGTAAGCATGAAGAGCATGATGAGACTTAAGAGTTGCAATGTGGCTTATATGAATAACTTGTATAATAGTCTGGGATGGTATGATGATTTATTAGTTACTGTACTTGGTCAAACAAGAATCTAACTTGACATATTACCAACGGGTCAAACGCGTCAACTAGGTCAAAATGTTTTACTGTTTACCGTGTCAGTTGGGTCGATGTGTTTATTGAGCACTTAGGGTTGTTAAACTCTCTGGTTACATGTACCTATGTACTCGCGTGTTCTAGGTAACCTTTGATGGGTTGTCTTTCCATTCACCGTTTGCATTATTCTGTATGTTAGCACACCAGGTGAGTTCATGCCCCACTTTTAAACACTCTCTTTTTGGGGGAGATAGTATACTCTTTACTAATGATTTATTATTATTTGTTGTGTATAGTGTAACATATTGTGTTATACCTTGAAAGCTCTCACACTTTCGGATCGTTAATAATGGTAATTAGCGGGAAATTTTGGGTAGTACTACTGGGTCTGACAAGCCCCACCCGTGCGACTCGAGGTCAAACGGGTGCAATATTTTCCTAACACAAACATCATCACGACCTGGCATATCATGACGGGAGGCAAACAGATGAAACACAGTCAGCTTCAATCGTGAAATCACTATGCTTTACAACTATTACTGATTATGTTAAATGAAAACTCTTGAACTCACCAACCGTTGTGTTGATTCTTTTGGTATGCTATTCTCAGGTCGAGGTTAGCAGCAGCGCCTAGGAGCACTCACGTGTCAGCATGCATTGGGAAAAACATTGTTTTGCATTTGGGATTTAATATACATTTTGTTTTAAATAATGGTTTGGTGCGTGTTTGCGTATTTTATATTTCATTACTTTGGGATTGACTTAATTATTAAATGCTTCCCGCACAGTTTGGAAGTTTTAAACTCTGGTTTGTTTTAAATGTTTCATATAGTGTCGTTCTGAGTAACTAATGACTTAGATCCTGGTTTGTTCACACGCCTCGCAGTAGAACCCCGCACGTGGAATTTAAGGGCGTGACACAGCCCCTCCATTCCTCAACCTTGATAAAAGGCGATGAAGAACAAGGTAACCATCAATAGATCCATCGATCTACCACATATCTGTTTGCTCTAATTTCTTGCAAGCGTTCATCACAACCTTCAAAAAAGACAATGAAGAAAAAGCTTACATCATAACCCTACTTTATTTTCTTTCACCAAGTTCCACCATGATTTGGGTTTCTTTTAAATGTTCGATTAACAAACTTGGCCTTTGTTTGTAGAAGAGTACGGTAGCCGTTTGGTGTTTTTTGTCGCGAGGCCCCCTCCCCATCGGTTGTTATTGCGCATCGAAAGCATTTAATGCCTCCACATCTGTAGGATTGTATGTCGTGAGGTGAGCTAGAGCATATTTGGGTTGTTTGTTCCAGATCTAGTGCTAAATCATTAGGATTTCGTCTTATGTGTTTTACATATTTGATTCTATCCAGTTCAAGATGGTTTAGTTTCGGATCTGGTGGTTGTTTATTGGAATCCATTGTTTATTGAAGATCAACAACTTAAAAGCAGGTATGTTTTGATTTTGATTGTGAACCAAAAAAGAAGAACAGTTTAGATTGTGGATTCTTTAGAATGAAGAAGAACAATAAGTTGATTTGCATGGGTACTTGTTTCTTGTTTGTTTAATACTAGTTCTTTAAAATGGGTACTTAATTCATACTTTGATTTGCACCGGTACCCGTTTCTTCTCCACCATAGCTACATAAACTTTAAAAGCTTTTAGCCTTGTTTACAGTAGAAGAATCGTAAGAGAATACGCTGCTTTTCTTATTTTACATCGTTTTACATTAGTTACTGGTGTAATTTCAGTACAATAATTATAGTGGTTTAGTTTTTTGGTTTAATTTCGTTACAATAGTGTAATTGTAGTTGTGTTAATTTTTGTTACAGTGGTGTGGTTTTGTTATTTTAGTTTAATTACAGTGTTGGAGTTTCATTACAGTGGTGTAGTTATATGTTGTGATGATGTTTTGTTGTTAAGTTATTGTAATCATGGTGTTACTATTAGTTGGAGTGATGTAATATCGAGTGTAAAGTTTATTACAGTGGTGTAACAGTAGTGTAAGTGTTTTGTTGCACCCATGTAATTTCGCTACGTCGGGTAAAAAATAAAAATTTGCAAGATTATATGAGAATTAAAGAGAAAAATAAGATGAAATTAATGGTATAATGTTTATAAAAAAGTAAAAATGTAAACAAAAGTTATTAAAGTTTTAAAATCTATGAGGTAACCTTTTAAACAAAATAGGAGGTAATAAGTGTAGGTTGAATGACACTTTTTCCCTTATTAAATAAAAAAAAGAACTTGGCCACTTAATTTTTGATCAGTGATTGATAGCGAGTTAATTGATTCTCACAAAAAAGTGGGTTCTCATTTAAACCTAACTATATATATATATATATATATATATATATATATATATATATATGGGCTGGTTCAAATAAAAGAAAATCATTTGCCTAAAAAACCTAAGAAGCAATATGAGATTGACACATGACAATATTTAAAATTGAATAGGAATGGTAATAATGTCTTTAACAATCAGCAACATATAAACAACACCAAAATTAGTTTTTTATATTTTATTCAATTCGTTTCTAATCTCAATTGATATTATTCATCTCTTCTTTAGGTTTTTGATTTCAATTAATCAAAACTCAATCCAATTTCAATATAAAATCAATTTCTTATTCCAGATCTGTGTATTCTGATCAAAAGTCAATCTAATTTTAATATAAAATCAATTTAGAACAAAGGTAGTTTAATATTGCACTCATTTTTTTTAATTTATTCGAAACCTAGATATATCATATTTTTCATACAGATTTTATTTAATTTATTCATATTTACAGTCTGAAACATCATTCTCTATATAATAGAGCATTTTCTTTCTCGAAAATCACTATGATCAGCACAAATTTTTACTTTGTAATTTATACTATTTCTTCAAAAGGATCACGGATTTCAAAATTAACGGTAATATAATCATTTTTAATATGTGTTATATGTCAAAATACTACATAAACACAACATGTTTGTGCTGTTTTATCCAAAATATGCTAGTTTACCCTAAATCAGCTAAAAACATCTTGTTTTTTTATTAAATAAGCACATCACATACTGTTTTATGTGAATACATCAGATAATGTGTTGTTTTATGTGAAAGTATGAAACATGCTTTTTCGCATGAAAGCAACTCATAACATCCTGTTTTACATGAAAACAACCCAAAACGTGTTGTTTTACATGAAAACAATACCACGTGAAAACAACACCACATGTTATTTTACATACTATCAAAACATGAAAACATCAAAGAATATGTTGTTTTACATTGAAACCATATAAAGCGTGTTGTTTTATTATTAAAAAACACAGCATGTTATGTTTTACCTTATTATTTTACCGTAAACAACACATAAATTTATCTTGTTTTATATAATCTTTTACACTAAACAAAACAAACATGATCTCTTACCGTAAAACAATATATAACCTAAAACAACATATAAGGTGTTTTCTTATCATAGAACAACACAGAATGCACCCTTTTATCGTAGAACAACTCAATTTTAGAATAAATTTAAGTGATGTTTTAACATTAGACAACATAAAACATTATGTTTTACCCTAAACCGGAATATAACATGTTTTTTTACCCTAAAACAGTACATGATGTGTTGTTTTAGCCTAAACAGCACATAATGTGTTATTTTAATGTTAAACAGCACAAAAGTGTTGTCTTACGACAAAACAGTACATAATGTGTTGTTTTTATCATAAAACAACATATTTTAGTAACAACGATTTTTTTATTAAAAGAAATATTGCAATACTATACTCAAATCAAAGAGGATAAAACGCTTGATTTTATGGTGCGATTAATTTTAAAGATAATATCGTATAAAAAAGTTACGAACGTTTAAATTAAATGAGGGAATTTGAAAAAAAAAGTTAACAAAATTGGTTTTTCCCACTTTTATAACTAAAAATTGATCTCAACCATTGATTCATGAAATAGAGGGCTAAGATCTTTTCTTAGGCTTTTTAAACAAATATATTTTTATTTTAACCAGTCTCTATATATGTATATATATATACATACATACATATATGTATATATATATACATACATACATATATGTATATATATATATATATACATGTATATATATATATACACATGTATATATATATGCATATATATATATATATATATATATATATATATATATATATATATATATATATATATATATATATATGATAGAGAACGAATGTTAACCCTTGTTTATTGTTATAACCTATTAACCAAACTTGTGACAACCCTAGTTCTCAGGTTAACCTTGTTCCTTTAACTTAACCTTTGATGAGTTTTGTTAATCTATGATTAACCAATTTCGATTATTAAATAATAATAATTATTATTATAAATAAATAATTGTTATTGTAATTTCCAACAAAACAAATTTGGAAAATAATGTTGAGTGTGGCAAGTGATGGTAGTTGATGTTAAATACTTGTAGTCATTATATGTAAACCCGGACAACCCGAAAGCCCACGAAAGACTCTTATCATGCAAAAATACAACACACACACTTCATGCAAACCCTAAATCCCCTTCATTCACCCAAAAACCAATCTAGAACCCCCCCCTCCTCTCCCAGTCGGCCGATCACCTCAAGATCACCCAAAACCACCTCCGATCACCACCATTCCTCCCCAATCGGCCACCCTCTATGGGTTGTGTTTGTCGATTGTTATGTGAAAATGAAGTTATCGGGTCGGGTAATGATCATTGGAAAGAGATTGAGTATAAATCGTATGGTTTGAGTTTTGCTAAAGCTTGTGCTCATGCAAAGACACTTGGATGAGTGTCCAAACTTGTTTTAGATGATAACATGGTCTTGTGAAGTCATTTGGTCATTGTTAGGATGCTTGTTTAGTGTAAACTTGAATGTTTCCTGATTCTCGCAGATTCTGTTAGCCAACTTGTGCACGTTGTAAATTGATAATAGTAAACTCAATCACTGCATTTCTTGAGTTCAAATTGTGTATTTTTTAGTCTAGTTTCCGTAAAGTCCAACCACACTCAATTTGGATGAGTAAAACTCGAGTTATTACCTCTGTAGTAAAGGTAGGTCAAAACTGTCCTTTTTGACAGCAAACAAAGGGTCTTGTGTTTTGATACACGGTTTGTATTTTGATGAGGTTATGGTCAAAATAAATGATTTGGAGAGTAACCCCATGAGTCTTGGAGCTACTCCAAGTGGATTCACCACAAAATAGTGTATAGATGACTTGTAATGAATTCTTGTGTGAATTGTTATCAAAGCCTGATTTTATACGTTGAATTGGATTGAACCTTGTGTAATATGACTTGGGCATTGTAAGCATGTTTTGTGCACAAACTTATAAACCTATTTGTGTAATAGGTTGAGGTTACCGTTGTGGTATTTGGTTTCATTTGTCTGTCGTGCACCCTAAGGTGAGTTTACATCCCCACTTTCATACTATACTCTCTTTTGGGGGAGAGAAACATGCTAATTTTCATAAACTGTATGGTACTTTAGGTTGGTAATACTGCATATACTGGTTTACTATTATGATACCACTATGCCCCATTCGGACTGTTAATATGGTATTAGCGAGGTGATTGTTAGTAGATCTACTGGGTTTGACAAACCCCACCCGGGCTAGTCGCGATAGCTTGATTGGAGATCAAATGGGTGAATGGTTAGCCTATTTTACTGTGTTGTGGTCTGGTATCCACAACCGGGGCATTCATTACATTATTACTGTCAGTTCGGTCATGAAATTCATACACATAGTGACTTGTTGTAGGCTAGCTACCTACTTATATGCTTTGATTACTGAATCTGGATTTTCTTACTATTACTTACTGTTTTCTGATAAACTTGTGAACTCACCAACCTTGTGTTGATACTTTAGCAAGTTTCTTTCAGGTTCTTAAGGTGCGCACGATTAGAAGCATGTCACTAATTCAATCATCATCATTGGGTCTAATGAACGATTATAAATTTCTATCCATTAAACTTTATTTGGTTTACGAGTGTCTGCGCCGTTTGATTTATAAATTATTACGCTTCCGCAATTATTTTCACATTTACATTATTAACTCTGTTTTTGGGAATTTCAAAGGTTAACGAGCAATTTGTTTTGTAATTGATGTGTCGTTTGGTGTAACTGGTGGCTGAAATCCTGGTATGTCATGCGCCTAACGGTGAAACCCCGTTTGTGGAAATTGAGGGTGTGACAGATTGGTATCAGATCCAATGGTTATAACGAACTAAAATAAATTGGCATTTCATTTGCGTTGCATTTAGACTATAGCCTGATGCCTTAGTTACACTGATATAGACACGTTTAGTTTGCTTGCTGGCCTTGTTTGTTTTGCTTTGCTGGATTGCTTGCTTTTGCTGATTCCAGTGAGCGTTCGACTACAGGGATGGTGTCTTCATCTTCTTATGTTAAGTCTAAGGGGAAAAGGCCAGTTCGTCCTGATTCCCCGTTTTTACCGCCCGTTCCTTAGCGCGGGTGACTCCGAGTTACTATGAGTCACGAGAAGGTTAATTACGATTAATAATTTACCGTACCTTTTACATCATACCTTTTGGAATCAGATACAATACCATTGGTACCTGAGTTGGATGGTTCATCGAAAGCATGTTCTGTCTCCTGTTGAATGCTTTCTCAAACGAGAGCTATTTCTATCATACTTTCTTTACCTACCTTACCACTTCTCTTCCCCGCCTTGTGGAGCAGGAAATAGCTGCACTGGCAGTTATCATAAACATTAAGAGTCAATTATCAAGGTTTACTTATGGTAACACTATCTTATCCATTTGACCTGAGTACATCTATGGTTTCTTGCCCATGTGAATGTTTTTCTTACTGATTCCTTCATACAACCTGGGTTAATTGACCTTTGGTTTAATGACAATATCTTTGATACTTCTATCTTTGATAACACTCTGTACTTGACAAGGTATGTTAGCTTGGATAGGAGGAACCAGGGGTGACCATGCAAAGCAAATTACCATTATGGGTGCACACGTAATTGTAATTTGTCATGCATGAGAAGTCTGGCTAACTCTATCGGGTGATAACGGTCATAGTTAGTACAAATTTTCATTTCTATACTTTGGGACATGAGAGTCTCGATTCTCATAAAACTTCACTATTGATATGGAAACAATCCTTCATTTCTACTCGTATGAAAGTTCTCATCTACCTCGAGCCTTAATGAGATTCATATTAAGGCATTAGTCCTTGTCTCTATGAGACGTTTCCCTTTCTAGCATTTTAGTGATCGTGCAATACTATCTATCTACAACCTACGTTGTACTCGAAAAGTGGTAACGGAGTGATGATACTCCCTACACATGTATTTTTCTAATCATTGGATTGACCTTAAGACTTAGAGTCTTGGTAGATTAAACATTCTAACATTCATTTCATTTGGTATTTATCATGTTTCAGCGTATGTTACGCTTCCCAATGGTGAGATTCAAATTGGATTTTCCTGGTTGACTACATTTGGCATATGATCGATTGGCAAGGTGTTGTGATGACCCCATCCGTTACCTCTCTATGTTTTTGCTTGCAACAAGTGCATCTAGCATCGCAATGGGCCATGTAATAAGAACATCTGTGAGCGCTGTAGGAAATTCAATCATGCCATTAAGAACCGTCGTGTGAACATCCCGGCCAAATCACCTCAACCACAAAAAGCACAAAGAGATGTTATGAGTGTGGACAATCTGTGTATTTTAATAGAAACTATCGAAGGCTCAAGAAGAAGGAAAACCGACAGGAATGGTTGTTTCGCCCCAGTATTTTGATTCGGGTGCCGACAGAAGCTAAGTATCCAATAAGTTTAGTAATCTGCGAGGGGTAGTGCCTACTGACTTAAGTTCTGAATTTACCATAACGATAGCTGATGGTAGAACTATAAAGGCTACCCAGGTATATAGTAGATGTAAACTAGGCTTAGCTAGACATTCATTCGATATGAATCCGATTCCTGTTAGATTCGGTAGCTTTGATGTTATGGTTAGTACCCAAGAACCAAGCAAAAATCATTTGTAGAGACAAACTGATTAAGTAACCTCTTCCTAGTTGCGAGGCACTCATTGTGGAAGGTGATAAGAGGGATGTTGTGGTCGGCATCATCTCATACTTGAAAGCACAGAAATGTCTTCGGAAGGGATAATTTATGCACAACAAGAGTTGTCTAAGCAATAGTCAACTGTGCATTAATTTGAATTCAACTGCAAATTGTTTACTAGTCATGTACATATAATCATGTACATATTATAACCTACAGTACAATAACATAGTACAGTATGGTATATAAAGATAGACTTTACAAAGCATTTGAAAACTATTTGCACAGGTTGAATCCAATTAAAATTTCCTGCCTAATTAAATCAATAGAACCACTACCAAGCATCATGAAACAATTTACACATGTAAATCCAAATTGAAATGCCCAATTAAATTAGTAGACATTAGATAAGAGGGATAATTTATTGCTTGGGCGTCATACCATTTGGTACTGAACGAACTACAAGAGTTGTCTAAGCAATAGCAAGAATCGTTAGACAAGGGATTCATATGTCCCAGCTCTTCACCTTGGGGAGAGCCTGTGTTATTCATGAAAAAGAAAGACGAAACCTTTCGAATGTGCATTGACTATCGGGAACTGAGCAAGGTTACCATAAAAAAATCATTACCCTCTTCCATGTATCGATGACTTATTTGATCAACTTCAGGGATCAAGTTACTACTCAAAGATTGATTTGAGATTTGGATATCATCAGTTCAGGGTTCAAGAAGAAGACATATCCAAGATAGCTTTCAAAACTCGATACGGGCATTTTGAGTTCGCAGTCATGCCATTTGGATTGACAAATGCACCTGCAGTCTTTATGGACCTCATGAACCATGTTTGTAAACCCTATTTAGACAAGTTTGTCATCATCTTCATTGATGACATACTAATTTATTCCAAGAATAGGGAAGAACATGAGGAACATTTTAGACTCATTCTAGAGCTTCTAAAGACAAAACAGTTATATGCCAAGTTCTCTAAGTGTGACTTCTGGTTGAGAGAAGTACAATTCTTAGGACATGTCGTTAACGAGAATGGCATTCATGTTGACCGGTCTAAGATTTAGGCAATAAAGAATTGGCCTGCGCCGTCGATGCCTACAGAGGTGCGCCAATTTTTGGATTAGCAGATTACTACCGACATCTCATAGAAGGTTGCACAGCCTCTGACTGTCCTAACTCATAAAGGATCTGTATACAAATAGGGTAGTAACGAGGAAGCGACCTTCCGAGCGCTTAAAGACAAGCTGTGTAGTGCACCGATTTTGGCGTTGCAAGAGGGAACAGATGACTCCGTGGTGTATTGAGACTAGTCAATCCAAGGGTTGGGTTGCGTGTTGATGCAACGCAAGAAAGTGATAGCTTATGCATCAAGATAACTTAAGGTCCATGAGAAGAATTACACAACTCATGACTTGGAGTTGAGAATTATGGTGTTTGCAAATTAAGATCTGGAGGCATTATCTTAATGAAACTAAGTGCACGATCTTCACTGATCACAAGAGCCTTCAGCACATCTACGAACAGAAGGAACTGAACATGAGACAGCGACGATGGTTGGAATTTTTGAACGATTACGATTGTGCCATCAAGTATCTTCCGGGAAAGGCTAATGTAGTAGTCGATGCCCTATTCGTAAGGAAACCCTAAAACCTCGTCATGTCTGTGCATTACAACTAACCATTCATTTTGATCTACCGTCACAGATCAAGAATGCCCAGGTTGAGGCATTAAAAGAGCCAAACATCAAGTCTGAATCTCTCCAAGGAGCTGAGAAATTGTTTCAAGATTAACCCGATGGGCTTCGTTACTGTGAAGATCGGGTATGGATTCCATTGTTCGGGAATCTCATGGAATTGGTGATGGATGAAGCTCACAAGTCTCGCTATTTGATACATCCTGGATCTAACAATATGTACCAAGATCTGAAGGTCATATACTGGTGGCCTAACATGAAAGCTGAAATTGCCACTTACATGTCGAAGTGTTTGACATGTTCTAAGGTTAAGGTGGAATATCAGAAACCGTCGGGTTTGCTTCAACAGCTAGAGATTCCAATGTGGAAATAAGAGAACACATCTATGGATTTTGTTACCAAGTTACCTCGTTCACAAGCCGGGAACGATACTATCTAGGTGATAGTGGATCGTTTGACCAAATCAGCATATTTCCTGGAAATTCGCTAGAAATACAGGATGGATAAACTGGCACAGATTTACTTGAAGGAAATTATGTCACGACATGGCATGCCACTCTCGATCATCTATGATCATGATGCACGATTCACTTTGCACTTCTGGCAGTCACTACAGAGGTCATTACACACTCGTTTGGATATGAGTACGGCTTATCATCCACATACAGATGGTCAGATAGAACGCATGATTCAAACCCTTGAAGATATACTTAGGGCATGCGTTATAGACTTTGGGAACAGTTGGGAAACTCATCTACCTTTGGTTGAATTTTCATACAATAATAGTTATCATACGAGCATTAAGGCTGTACCATTTGAAGCACTTTATGGTAAAAAGTGTAGATCATAACTCTGTTGGATAGAAGTCGGTGATAGTCAGTTAACTGGTCCTGAGCTTATACATGAAACCACATATAAGATTGTTCAGATTCGAAACCATATGGCTGCAGCTCGGGATCGTCAGAAAAGCTATGCTACTCAAAGGAGAAGCCTTTGGAATTTCAAGTTGGTGACAAGGTGTTATTGAAAGTTTCACCTTGGAACGGTGTGATACGCCTTGGGAAGCGTGGAAAACTAAACCCTAGATACGTTGGACCGTTTGAGATTGTCAAAAGGATCGGTTCAGTAGCTTATCAGCTAGACTTTCCTGAGGCACTTGATGGTGTTCATAACGTGTTCCATGTTTCAAACCTGAAGAAATGTCTAGCCGATGAATCACTTGTCGTTCCATTAGAGGAACTGGAGATTGATGAACAGCTTCGTTTCATTGAGGAACCAGTCGAGATTATGGATCGAGAAGTCAAGACCTTAAAGCATAGCAAGATTCCTATAGGGTGCGTTAGATAGAATTCAAAGCTTGGACCAGAGTTTACCTGGGAATACAAAGATCAGATGAAAAAGAAGTACCCGTAACTGTTCACAGATCAGGCATCCAGTTCCTAAGATTGTTGAATCTGGTGCTCCTTTTTGAACCTAATGTTCAAATTTTCGGGATGAAATTCCCTTCAACAAGGGGATGATGTCACAACTCTCGTGAAACCTAGCATTCCTTCATTCCTTTGTTTTGAGTTTGTTTCAGATATTCCAGAAACCTTACCCAACGTAAGCTTCTGAACACCCTTTTGTCGTCGTTGTTGAACCTGTTGTTTGTTCTAATTTTCAGGACGAAAATTCCTTCAATAAGGGGATGATGTGACAACCTTATTTCTCAGGTTAACCTTGTTCTCTTAAATAACCTTTGATGAGTTTTGTTAATCTACGATTAACCAAATTTTGATTATTAAATAATAATAATTATTATAAATAAATAATTGTTATTGTAATTACCAACAAAACAAATTTGGAAAACAATATTGAGCGTGGCAAGTGTTGGTAGTTGATGTTAAATATTTGTAGTCATCATATGTAAACCTGGCCCAACCCGAAAGCCCACGAAAGTCCCTTATCATGCAAAAATACTACACACACTTCATGCAAACCGTAAATCCCCTTCATTCACCCAAAAACCGATCTAGAACCCCCCTCTCCTCTCTCAATCAGCCGATCACCACAAGATCACCCAAAACCGCCGCCGATCACCACCATTCCTCCCCATTCGGCCACCCTCTCTCCTCATACATCCATTCTCTTGATCCTCCAGCCGTCGCAACGTGTTTTCTTGTCTGCCCACTTCGAGTTCTAAGGTAAAAATCGATCATTAGGGCTGAAGCTTGATGATTATGTGCGTTGGATGTGTTATTCATTGATTTGATTATGTTTTTGCTAAGGTTCTTGTTAGAGATCATAGGTTATAAAATGTACATGATTATAAGTCTAGCTAATGTTATGTGGTGATCGAGTAATGATCATTGGAAAGAGATTGAGTATAAATCGTATGGTTTGAGTTTTGCTAAAGCTTGTGCTCATGCAAAGACACTTGGATGAGTGTCCAAACTTGTTTTAGATGATAACATGGTCTTGTGAAGTCATTTGGTCATTGTTAGGATGCTTGTTTAGTGTAAACTTGAATGTTTCCTGATTCTCGCAGATTCTGTTAGCCAACTTGTGCACGTTGTAAATTGATAATAGTAAACTCAATCACTGCATTTCTTGAGTTCAAATTGTGTATTTTTTAGTCTAGTTTCTGGAAAGTCCAACCACGCTCAATTTGGATGTGTAAAACTCGAGTTATTGCCTCTTTAGTAAAGATAGGTCAAAACTATCCTTTTTGACAGCAAACAAAGGGTCCAGTGTTTTGATACACGTTTTGTATTTTGATGAGGTTATGGTCAAAATAAATGATTTGGAGACTAACTCCGTGAGTCTTGGAGCTCCTCCAAGTGGATTCACCATAAACTAGTGTATAGATGACTTGTAATGAATTCCTGTGTAAATTGTTATCAAAGCCTGATTTTATACGTTGAATTGGATTGAACCTTGTGTGATATGACTTGGGCATTGTAAGCATGTTTTGTTCACAAACTTATAAACCTATTTGTGTAATAGGTTGAGATTACTGTTGTGGTATTTGGTTTCTGTAAGGCCCCGTTCCCGGGACGCTTACAGCTGGACCGTCATTGCATAAAATATTTAAAACATACATTACCTTTGCAGCGGAATTTAAAAACTTTCATTAGTAATTAAAAACATGTCATCACATTACATCATTGTTAAATTTCAAAATATGACATTATAACAGAACGTGAAAGCCCGTCTCAAAACGTCCCCAGTAGCGTATGCATCAATGCCTGCAACTCCTCAGCATCGACAAAATACCTGTCAACTATCATGCATACAAAAAGTCAACGACTCTGAGTGAGTTCTAGTTTTATAAATAAAATACTTTACTTTCTTTAAAACAACCTTTTACTTTCGATCATGGTCACACATCATACGTACACATTGATAATAATTATTATTATCTTCATCATCGTTCATTCGTTCGTTAATTACATCTTTTACCATTAATCAGATCCTGTCTCATGCAATACCCCCGACTCATGTCCGAAGACCGATACTGTGCCGGGGCCTGTAAACAAACCCCCGACTCATGTTCGAAGACCGACACAGTACCGGGGTACGTGATAAGGATCCCGTCTCTGTTTGCATCACCCCCGACTCATGTCTGAAGACTAATATTGTGCTGGGGCCTGTAAACAAACCCCCGACTCATGTCCGAAGATCGACACAGTACCGGGGTGAGCATCGTGATCTCATTCGTGTCAATCTCAAGGATTAGACCCCCATACGAGTCATTATTAGACTCCCTGTGTGCATCCTTTGGGTTAGCTAAACCGCACACAATTGAGCTAACGACAACATGGCCGTGCACCTCCATTCAATTTGCTTGCAAGACTTTCATTCATTCATTACATTCCACTTTTCATTATCGTTATCTTTCACTTCGTTACATAATACTTTACGTATGCTCATTCATACATCATACCACGTAAAGTCATAACATCATACATAACGAATAACATAACATAATACATACGCTTTGAAAACTGATTAACGAAGAAAGATAACACATCACACACACACACACATCATAAACCTCATCACAACATCATGCATACATCAAGCATAAGCCATCACATCACAACGGGACCTATCTCAACCATCTACCTCTTAAAACCCCTTAGAAAATCCTAAGTCCAAAATGAGGCACATGGAACATTTCAGGCGCATGAGCATGAAAATTCTAAGTATAAAACAGTCTGGGCGCATTAGAACTATGCAGGCGCATGAGCCCTGCTTAGGCGCATTACCACTATACAGGCGCATGAGCCCTGCTTAGGCGCATTACCACTATGCAGGCGCATGAACCCTGCTTTGGCGCATCAACACTTATTTTGGGCGCATGAACTACTGTTCAGGCGTATGTCCACTATTTGGGCGCATGACCTTGGGTACATGAGGACACTTAGGCGCATGAGATAAGTTGGGCGCATGGGAACCTTCTGAAAATTTCTAAACTGCCATAAACACCCAAAACCTTTCTAACACCATCCAAACACGGATCTAACATTCTAAGGCACTTAAAACATACTAACAACAATTCTAACCACCAAAACAACATCAAAACATAAATCACAGAACATCATTCGAACAAATTGCAGAGACATTCGGTTAACTCTTTAAAATGTTTATTCGGTATGCACAATAGCCCCAAGAAGTTGAAAATCAGTAAAAGAGGGGTTCTAGAAACTCACCTGGTCACAACAAGAAGCTTCACGCTAAGTATGCCCACGATACACAGTCTGCATATAAGTTGACATGCAAACAGGTCATTTCTACATAGTTTTGGCAGCAATTTCGCTGACAGTTTCTCTGCTAGTTTCTTTGACAGTTTCACAGACAGTTTCGCTGACAGTTTCTCTGCTAGTTTCTCTGATAGTTTCGCTGACAGTTTCTCTGCTAGTTTCTCTGATAATTTCGCCCAACTTTCCCTGGGATTCTATGGCTGTGATGTTACCAGCGAAACTATAGTTTCGCTAGAAGAATCCATAGTTTCGTTGGAAGAACTGACAGTTTCTCTGGACGAACTGACAGTTTCTCTGGACGAACTCAGAGTTTATCTGGACGCATAAAAATGACGATCCAGCCCATTTTTAACCCAAAACTTCAACTTTTTACATCCAAATCCTTAGTTTTCCATCCATGAACTTATATCTAAGCTTTTTACATGATTTTATCCATAAAACGTGACTTTTGTATGATTTTTGTCACTTTTCAAAACCCCAAAACCCTAGAATTCGGGTATGATCTAAAGAGGCACTTGGGTGATGATTCTTACCTGGATTCTTGCTCTTTTCTTGTTGTTTGATGCCTAAAAACATAGATCTTCAATCATTTGTTCTACAAAGCCTGAAATCTTCACTTTCTCTCTCTACTTTCTCTCTCTAGAAAGTGGGTTGTTTGAGTTGCAAATGAGGATGAATATGGCTGGTATAAGCTATTTATAGGAGTGATTATGAGCCCTTGCGCCCATCTAACACATAGCCTATTATTATCAAACGGTTTGGTTTGACTTTTCTGGGGCATTACAAGTCCACCCCCTTATTTAGGTTTCGTCCTCGAAACCTGTCAGTGGTTAAACAGATAAGGGTAATATTGCCTCATCTCTTCCTCGGTTTCCCAATTGGACTCGGACCCCTTATCCAACTACTCTTACAGCTGAGGCATCAATTCCTTCATCTTTGAGGGAGCTAGATGATACGGCGCCTTAGCAACATGTTGGGCACCGGGTATCAGATCGATCTGGAACTCGATCTCGCGGTCCGGTGGCACACCTGGTAGATCCTCCGGGAATACGTCTGGGAAGCCACACACGACCGGTACGTCGAACCATCGTGGTACTGACGCATCCACATCTTTCACATAAACTAAGTAGGCACTACATCCACGCCTCGTGCACTTCTCTGCCACCACCATTGAGATTACCTCCGAAACCATACTGACCCTATCGCCGTAAATCGCCACCGAACTCCCACTAGGCGCGATCAAACAAATCATTTTCTTACGACACACGGTATTTGCCTCATAGGCTGCTAGCCAATCCTTCCCAAGGCACTCATTAATTCACCTAGATTCATCCTGGATAGTCTAGCAGGAAACACGTGCTCTCCCAATTCTATCGCGCAATCCTCTAGGGCATCAGGTATCCTAGTGGACTTACCAATAGCAATTTCTACATCGAAGGGCTCATCGACCTTCCTACTCCTAATGTGCAACTTATCACAGAAGGCAGCAGGAATGAAACTACTACTAGCACCACAATCGAAGCACAGATGCATAATTTAATTTACTAGAAACATACCTGACGTCATGCCGGAGTCCAATCTAGCCTCCTCTCCGTCATATCGAATGCTCTGACCTTCATCCACAGCTCCCCTTCCTTATATCGGAGCTTTCTGCCCTCGACTTCTTACAGTCCCTGCTCATGTGTCCAGTCTGGCCACAATCGTAACATTTAGACAAGCGACAATCCCTCACCCTGTGGCCCTCTTTTCCACACTGGAAGTAGATGTTCGATCCCCACCTGCACTCCCCCTTGTGGCCTCTACCACACTTCTTGCATACTTCCTCTCTCCATGTTACCATTTTCCGATCATCGACCCTCATCATCTTACCTCCAGCTGTAAATCCACCATCATTATCCCGCCTTCCATTCCCATTCTTAGCATAGCCCCGCTCCTTCTTTTCATCCACTATCGCCACTACCTCTCGCTCGTCATACAGCCTCCCCGCAAGGTCGACCACCAACCTAAACGTACTTGGCTGGGCAGTGATCAGATGTCCGCGGATATCTGCCGGTAGACCTTGAATGTACCTCTTGATCTTTCGTGACACAGGCGCCACCTGATCTGGCACCAACCTTGCCATCTCGTTGAACTTTGTTGTATACTGTTGGTGCGTCATCATTCCCGCCTCCAACTATAAGAACTCTCTCAACTTTGTCAAGCTCCCTATGAGGGCAAAATTCCTCAATTACCAACCTCTTCAGCTCCTTCCACCTCATCCTCCCGATTGCCCTGGTACCCTCGGTTTGGACAACGTTGTCCCACCAGTACAAAGCTGAATCCATAAATGAGTGGGTAGCGAACTTCACCTTCTGATCCTCTCGGCACTCGTTGATATCGAGTACCGCCTCCATCTCCCTCACCCAACGGTGAGCAGCCGCAACACTCTCATCCCCACCAAACGTAGGGGGCCTGCACCTTTGGAATGCCTCGTAGCTGCACCCCATCACGTTTTCCTGTACATGCTCCTCATCCCCCTCATCATCAATTGAGATAACCATATCGGTCTCTGGTTGCTCCCTTCCCCTTAAACCTCATTCCTCGCCTCCTTGTCTAGCAGTCTTCCTCTTCTCACCCTCCTTCTTCTCATCCTCCTTCACAGCTCTAATGACCTTGGTCACTACAGTCAGCAGAATTGTCTGCATGACCTGTTGGACTTCCTCTGCTACTACCTCCTTCATTGAGGCTCTCTGATTAGCACTCCTGTCCTCACCGTCCTGGTGACGAAGCTCTGGCTCTTCAGGAGCCGTCTCAGCAACCTTAGCTCTGCTCCTTATGACACGCAGTCTAACACCACATCCAGTATGACCTCCACCTCGAAAGACCTACCACCAGCCATCCTAAAACACTACAAGATTCAAACACCAATACGGTCATTCAAGGTAATAGCTCAAGTTATATCAAGTATAGTAAGTCCCTAATCACAGTGGCTAGTTGTGATTAGCCACTTACTTTACTCTTTATTCCCCAAGCATTTCCTATCCTGGCTACATCAGTATCTAAATCTACACAAAAGCACATAAACCACATAACACGCGCACATAATTCCCCTTTTCATTAACTTACATAAAACATTTACGTAAAACCTTTACCTGCAGGCATGTAGCTACTAGGACTGGCATCCCTTTTCTTTCGTCCCATTCATAGTTTAAGATTAGGTTTTTGAAAATATTTACCCAATTCTCTTAAACTTTAGCTCTGATACCAACTTGTAAGGCCCCGTTCCCGGGACGCTTACAGCTGGATCGTCATTACATAAAATATTTAAAACATACATTACCTTTGCATCGAAATTTAAAAACTTTCATTAGTAATTAAAAACATGTCATCATATTACATCATTGTTACATTTCAAAATATGACATTATAACAGAACGTGGAAGCCAGTCTCAAAACGTCCCCGGTAGTGATCCATGCCTGCAACTCCTCAGCATCGACAAAATACCTGCCAACTATCATGCATACAAAAAGTCAGTGAAGCTGAGTGAGTTCTAGTTTTATAAATAAAATACTTTACTTTCTTTAAAACAACCTTTTACTTACGATCATGGTCACACATCATACGTACACATTGATAATAATTATTATTATCTTCATCATCGTTCATTCGTTCGTTCATTACATCTTTTACCATTAATCAGATCCTGTCTCATGCAATACCCCCGACTCGTGTCCAAAGACC
This sequence comes from Flaveria sonorensis, assembly GCA_025506505.1. NCBI lineage: Eukaryota > Viridiplantae > Streptophyta > Magnoliopsida > Asterales > Asteraceae > Flaveria > Flaveria sonorensis. The sequence continues at coordinate 52,755,314 of CM046434.1, forward strand.
GATACTATGCCGGGGCCTGTAAACAAACCCCCGACTCATGTCCGAAGACCGACACAGTACCGGGGTTTGCGACAAGGATCCCGTCTCTGTTTGCAACACCCCCGACTCATGTCCGAAGACTGATACTATGCCGGGGCCTGTAAACAAACTCCCGACTCATGTCCGAAGACCAACACAGTACCGGGGTGAGCATAAAGACCTCATTCGGGTCAATCTCAAGGATTAGACCCCATTAGAGTCACTATTAGACTTCCTGTGTGCATCCTTTGGGTTAGCTGAACCGCACACAGTTGAGCTAACGACAACATGGTCGTGCAGCTCCATTCAATTTGCTTGAGAGACTTTCATTCATTCGTTACGTTCCACTTTTCATTATCATTATCTTTCACTTCATTACATAATACTTTACATATGCTCATTCATACATCATACCACATAAAGTCATAACATCATATATAACGTATAACATAACATAATACATACGCTTTGAAAACTGTTTAACGAAGAAAGATAACACATCACATACACACACACATCATAAACCTCATCATAACGTCATGCATACATCAAGCATAAGCCATCACATCACAACAGGATCTATCTCAACCATCTATCTCTTAAAACCCCTTAGAAAATCCTAAGACCAAAATGAGGCACATGGAACATTTCAGGCGCATGAGCATGAAAATTCTAAGTATAAAACAGTCTGGGCGCATTAGCACTATGCAGGCGCATGAGCCCTGCTTAGGTGCATTACCACTATGCAGGCGCATGAGCCCTGCTTAGGCGTATTACCACTATGCAGGCGCATGAGCCCTGCTTAGGCACATCACCACTTATTCTAGGCGCATGAACTACTGTTCAGGTGCATGTCCACTATTTGGGCGCATGACCTTAGGCGCATGAGGACACTTAAGCGCATGAGATAATTTGGGCGCATGGGAACCTTCTGAAAATTTCTAAACTGCCATAAACACCCAAAACCTTTCTAACACCATCCAAACACGGACTTAACATTCTAAGGCACTTAAAACATACTAACAACAATTCTAACCACCAAAACAACATCAAAACTTAAATCACAGAACATCATTCGAACAAATTGCAGAGACATTCGGTTAACTCTTTAAAACATTTATTCGGTATGCATAATAGCCCCAAGAAGTTGAAAATCAGTAAAAGAGGGGTTCTAGAAACTCACCTGGTCATAACAAGAAGCTTCACGCTAAGTATGCCCATGGTACACAGTCTGCATATAAGTTGACATGCAAACAGGTCATTTCTACATAGTTTTGACAGCAGTTTTGCTGACAGTTTCGCTGACAGTTTCTCTGCTAGTTTCTCTGACAGTTTCGCCGACAGTTTCGCCGACAGTTTCTCTGCTAGTTTCTCTGACAGTTTCGCTACAGTTTCGCTGACAGTTTCTCTGCTAGTTTCTCTGACAGTTTCTCCCATCTTTCGTTGGATTTCTATGGTTGTGAAGTTACCAGCGAAACTACAGTTTCGCTAGAAGAATCCACAGTTTTGCTGGAAGAACTGACAGTTTCTCTGGACGTATTTACAGTTTCTCTGGATGCATAAGAATGACGATCCAGCCCATTTTTAACCCAAAACTTCAACTTTTTACATTCAAATCCTTAGTTTTTCATCCATGAACTTATATCTAAGCTTTTTACATGATTTTATCCATAAAACATGACTTTTGTATGATTTTTGCCACTTTTCAAAACCCCAAAACCCTAGAATTCGGGTATGATCTAAAGAGGCACTTGGGTGATGATTCTTACTTGGATTCTTGCTCTTTTCTTGTTGTTTAATGCCCAAAAATACAGATCTTCAATCCTTTGTTCTACAAAGCCTCAAATCTTCATTTTCTCTCTCTACTTTCTCTCTCTAGAAAGTGGGTTGTTTGAGTTCCAAATGAGGATGAATATGGCTGGTATGAGCTATTTATAGGAGTGATTATGAGCCCTTACGCCCATCTAACACATAGCCCATTATTATCAAACGGTTTGCTTTGACTTTTCTAGGGCGTTACAGTTTCATTTGTCTGCCGTGCACCCTAAGGTGAGTTCACAGCCCCACTTTCATACTATACTCTCTTTTGGGGGAGAGAAACATGTTGATTTTCATAAACTGTATGGTACTTTAGATTGGTAATACTACATATACTGGTTTACTATTATGATACCACTACGCCCCATTTGGACCGTTAATATGGTATTAGCGAGGTGATTGTTAATAGATGTACTAGGTTTGACAAACCCCGCCCGGGCTAGTCGCGCTAGCTTGACTAGAGGTCAAACGGGTGAATGGTTAGCCTGTTTTACTGTGCTGTGGTCTCGTATCCACAGCCGGGGCATTCATTACATTATTACTGTCAGTTCGGAAGCGAAATTCATACACATAGTGACTTGTTGTAGGCTAGCTGCCTACTTATATGCTTTGATTACTGAATCTGGATTTCCTTACTATTACTTACTGTTTTCTGATAAACCTGTGAACTCACCAACTTTGTGTTGACACTTTAGCATGCTTCTTTCAGGTTCTTAAGGTGCGCACGATTAGGAGCATCTCACTAATGCATTCATCATCGTTGGGTCTAATGAGCGATTATAAATTTCTATCCATTATACTTTATTTGGTTTGCGTGTGTCTGTGCAATTTGATTTACAAATTATTACGCTTCCGTAATTATTTTGACGTTTACATTATTAACTCTGTTTTTGGGAATTTCAAAGGTTAACGAGCAATTATGTTTTGAAATTGATGTGTCGTTTGGTGTAACTGGTGGTTAAGATCCTGGTATGTCACCCGCCTAACGATGAAACCCCGTTTGTGGAAATTGAGGGTGTGAAAAAACTAGTGGTTCACAGCAGGCCACGTCACCACTGTAAGTTGAAGTTATAGTGGTAAAACTAGTGTTTCACAATAAACCTTAAAATTTCTTTTAAAAACAAATAGCATGACTATACTCAAATTAATGATATTATAACGATCTATTTAATGGTGTACTTTGTATTAAAAATAACATCATACAAAAAAGTTAAGGATGTTTTTAAAAAATAGTGAATTTTTTTTAAAAAAAGGAGGAAATTTTTGAAAATGGGGAAACAAATCAATGGTGTAGCCCTGGTGTAAAAGTTTATTACACTACATAATTATGGTGTAAGTGTTTGTAACATTAGTGTTAACGAGTTATTGCAATAAAGGTGGGTTAACAATCGTTTTATATATATATATGTATATATATATGTATATACATATATATATGTATATATATATGTATATATATATATATATATATATGTATATATATATATATATATATATATATATATATATATACATACAAACATACATACATACATACATACATATATATATATATATATATATATATATATATATAGAGAGAGAGAGAGAGAGAGAGAGGAGAAAGACTGGTTCAAATAAAAAATTAATTTGACTAAAAAGACTAAAAAGCAATATGGGAAGGACACATGGAAATATTTAGAATTTAGAATGAAGGGTAGTATTGTCATTTTACAATAATCAAGATATGAAACAACTTAAAAATTAGTTTCTTTTATTTCTTCAATATGCTTCTTTATTTTTAGATCTAGTTCTATTTTATCCATCTATTATTTAATTTTTTTATTTCATTCAATCAAAATTCAATTTTCTTTCTGTGAATCCTAGGATCGTTCAGGAATTATCAGGTTTGATTTGAACAAGTATTGATCGCGGAATTATCAACACTTACTGTTTAATAGATTATCAAACTAGAAATCAATCAAACAATAGAACAACCAGAATATAAGAATAATCAAACCACGAGTGTTAACGAATAATGATCGTAATTCTTTCTTGTTACTATTGATGTTTTGATGTAAATGTTGCTTATGTTGCTTGATCGTATGTTGATCGTCTCTCTACATCTGATCTTAATCTCATGTTATATAGAGATCTTATTCTATTCTGTTTCTAATCCATTGCTAATCTTTCGCTAACTTGTTGCTATAATTCAGCTAACTATAATTATCTGAATCCTCGCTATATTTATCAGCATAGGAGTTCGAGATTTACAATGAAATAAATACATATAATGTTGTTGATGTGAATTGTGGAATATTCGTTTGAAATATTTGTCTTCCATCTCCATTAATGTTGTTGTTCTGCCATGTTGACTTGTTGACTTTCTGTTAGTTGACTACTTGATGATGTGAAATCATACAAGTGTTAAACAGTCTTCCATAGGAATTTATTCTTCTGCAGGAACTTAGTCTTCTACAATAACACTTTAGTCTTCGGGGCTTGTTCTTCTGTGATTGTGCTTCCGCAGGAGTTCTTGTACTAGTTCTTCAGTGGCAATCTCTCCTTCAGTAGCTTCACTTGTTCTTTAGCCTTGTTCAACTGGAATTGTTCTTCCGCAGGAGATCTACGGATGTTCACTTCAGTTGTATTCCTGAGAACATCTACGGAAGAACACTTTATTTATCCGCAGTTGTTCTAACACTTGGTCAATTTTCCAAATTGACACAGTTTGATGTTCACTGCACACATTCACACATACATTATGAAATACATTATATCATATATTTATAACATATATAATGAGATGTAATATTATATTGTTCAATTCATAAACACAAATGCAATCAAAATCATTTATATCATATCATTCAAATAATAATTACAAAGTGTGATTACAAGAGTTGATTGATCATCTAAACCTATATATGAGTTCTAGACCTAACAATACTCCCCCTTAGGTTTAGACTCTAGTAATCATTGTATTTGAAATTAGTTAAACTCATTTGAATCTCAGTTTCATACTTTGACTATGCCCCCTAAATTTGTGATTAATCATAGACTTATGTATTTATTAAAAATTTAAGAAAATAGCATGAACAGCAATTAATTTGTCCCACTAATAATCATAGAGAAAATAAATGATGTTCATAGCTTGTTACAGGCAAACATAGGATATACTAGGGATCATACGATAATCTAGACATTTTCCTGAATATTACGTGAGATTATTTACTTGATCTAGTGTTGATTGCAAATATGTGGATCCGCAGAAATTCAATCAAGAGTGTAGTTTAACGTATCATGTTGTTTCTCATGTGTTGGTAAGAACTAAAGGTAACAAAGATGAACTCATCATTGAAATGTAAGTTAGTCCTCCAGAAGTTAGTCAAGTTATCACTTTATCACACTGAAACTATATTCCGTAGATTATAAGCTCTATCTTAAGATTTCTTTGAAATCTTATTAATGCTGAGATGATTTGCATGCTTTGCAATAAATGATCACAATTGATTCTTTGAGATCAGTTCCTTTTGGAACGTTTGATGATTAGCATCCGGTCACCAGGTCTTTACTCACGTAAAATAAAGGTGCTCGTTGACCCAGGTCTTTGCTTAAGCAAAACAGAGGGTCATGATGCTTAAAGATAGAGGTTATAAGGTGTTACAACATAGTAAGTGTGCATGGGTGTTATCCTGATCACATCCGGATTAGACTTACTTGAATGCTTCTCTCAATGACTTGTCCACTCTTAGTCACCTTGACTTTATGTTGTGCATGACATTGTTAAGTTTCCACTCAAGCTAAACCTATTCACATATCAAACACATCTGATCAGTAGGTAGTTGTTGATTGAAGAGCAGGAGTGAATGTCAAGTTATAGTGTACTATCATATCCTTAGAATATAAACTGCCTTAGGTAGTTATTTAAGAAAACTGTTTGCCTTTCTCATATGATTACAGGTAATCGACAAATATTGTTGTTGTTGTTGTGAACTATTCTAGGTTGAGAATGCCTAAGGATTCAATTAAGAAATTAAAGCTAACTGAATCAAAGGCTTTAGTGAACAAATCAGCAAGTTGATTTGTTGTGTCCACTTTGATCAACTTGATTAGGCCCTTTTCTGAACAATCTCTCAGAAAATGGTATCTGATTTCAATGTGTTTAGTTTTACTATGTTGAACTTGATTAGCAGTGATAAACATAGCAGCTGAGTAATCTATGTATATTGGAGTTTGAAGAAAATTATAACCATAGTTGAGTAATTGGTTTTGCAACCATAGAACCTGAGAGCACCCAGCTGAAGCAGCTATGTACTCAGCCTCAGCTGTGGATACTGAAACATTTGTCTGCTTTTTGCACTGCCAAGACACAAGCCATGGTCCTAAGAATTAACATCCTCCGGTTGTTGATTTCCTGTTGTTATTGCAGCCTCCGTAGTCACTGTCTGAATATGAGTAAAGTTTGAAATCTCCTTCTTTGGGTTACCAGAGACCAAGTGCTGGTTTCCCTTTGAGGTATCTGAAGATTCTCTTTACTTCATTATAGTGAGACTCCTTTGGTTCTGCTTGATACCTAGCACAAACACACACAGCAAATATTATGTTAGGTTTACTAGCAGTTAAGTACATTAATGATCCTATCATAGATCTATATAATCTTTGATTAATAGACTTCCCTATTGGATCTGGTACAATTTTGTCTATAGTAGATGCTGGTGTTTTGCATGAGGAGGATTCTGCAAAGTTGTATTTCTTAAGTGTTTGAAGGACATATTTTTCTTGATTGATGAAAATACCATCTGTTTTCTGATGAACTTGTAATCCTAGAAAGAATTTTAATTCTCCCATTGAACTCATCTGAAACTCAGATTGCATTAAGGCTTCAAACTCTTCACACAGTCTCTTGTTTGTTGATCCAAATATGATGTCATCAACATATATATATACAACTAAGAGATCCTGATGTTCATGTTTGAGGAAGAGTGTCTTGTCAATTGTACCTCTTTTGTACCCATGTTTCAGTAGGAATTTGGACAATGTTTCATACCATTTCCTTGGTGCTTAATGGAGACCATATAAAGCTTTGTCAAGCTTGTACACCCTGTGAGAATAATCTGGATCTTCAAAGCCTGGTGATTGAGAGACATAGACCTCTTCATCAATCTTTCCATATAAAAAGGCACATTTTACATCCATTTGGTAAATTGTAAACTTCTTATATGAAGCATAGGCTAAGAACACTCTAATTGCCTCAATCCTTGCAACTGGTACAAAGACTTCATCATAGTCTATGCCTTCCTCTTGTGTGTAGCCTTGTGTAATTAGTCTTGCTTTGTTTCTGATGATTATTCCCCTATCATCTAGCTTATTTTTGAATAACCATCTTGTGCTAATAGGATATTGGCCTTCAGGGAGATCAACTAGATTTCACACTTTCTGTTTCCTGAATTGCTGAAGTTCTTCTTGCATTGCTTCAATCCAACTGTTATCTTTCAAGGCTTCTGTTATGTTAGATGGAACTACCTATGAAAGAAAGCAGGAGAACAAACAGATGTTTCCTGCTCCCCCTTGTTTTCTAGTAATTCTGCTGTTGAGGTCACCTATCATGTTATCAATTGGGTGATACTTATGTGTTCTAACTATTGGCACATCATTAACTTGTATGGATGAGTCCAGGTTTGTGATGTTGGTTGTGGGTGATGGGGTCAGTTGTGATGGAGAGTTAACAAAATAGTCCATCTCATTTTCTGGTGCAGCTGAATGAGTTTCCGCAGGAATAGGTATGCCTTCCGGGGTTGTGGACATGCCTTCCGTAGCATGCAAATGATCAGCTGTATTCTCTGTAGCAGATATATCTGTATGTGGCAATGGTGTGAGGTGGTTTGAGGTGATTTGGTCCTTGGGGGATTTCAAACCATCATCTATGGAAGTAGAGACATCTACGGAAGTAGATGGTACTTCTGCTGATGTGCATGGTGTAAGATCATCCGAACCATCTTTGCTTGTTTGAGCTGATGCATCTGGATCATTGTCACTTTGGAACTCTAGAGGAACAATTCTGGGTGGATCACCTGCCAATGGTACACCCATATTTGGAGGAACATAGGGGTAACATGTATCTGCAGCACCTGTCATATTAAGATAACCAGAGTTAAATGAGTTAGTTAATGCATCTATATCAAACAGCCAAGATGATCCTTTAACAAACTATGAAAATAAGGATTCATCAAAGGATACATTAGGAGTTTCTTCCACTATGTTATCATGTGGAATGTATACTCTATATGATTTAGATGTTGCTGAATAACCAACAAAGAAACCATCATATGCATTTTCAACAAATTTTCCTAACTGTTCTTTTGTGTTTAATACAGATACGTGACACCCGAAAGCTTTAAGATATCCTATAAAACGTTTTCTTTTAAACAGCAGTTCATAGGGTGTTTTATTATGTTCTTTGACAATCAAAGTTCTGTTTTGAACAGTGCATGCTGTGTTCACAGCTTCTGCCCAAAATGTTATTGGTAGCTGTGAGTCAGCTAGCATTGTTCTTGTAGCTTCAATTAGAGTTCTGTTTCTCCTCTCAGTAACTCTATTCTGTTGTGGAGTTCTTGGTGTACTGAATTGTCTGGCTATGCCTTTGTCTTTGCAAAAAGTATCTAAAATATAGTTAACAAATTCAGTTCCATTATCACTTCTCAGTATCTTGATTCGTAGATCAAGTTGATTTTCTATCTTAGTGATGAATTCCATTAAAGTTTTTGATGTTTCACATTTATGTTTTAAGAAAAATACCCAAGTGAATCTAGTGAAATCATCAACAATCACCAAATAGTATTGCCTTTTGCCAATGCTTAACACATTGGTTGGACCAAAGAGATCCATGTGTAGTAACTTCAGTGGTGTTGTGTTTGTGTTAATTGTTTTTAACTTATGTGGGACTTTATGTTGTTTTCCTTTATAGCATGATAAACAGTGATTAGAACAGTAAAATTCTTTCTTTGGAACACCAATGACTAAGTCATTTTTCACCAATTTATTCATGTTTTTCAAGTTTGAATGAGCCATCCTTCTGTGCCACAGTTGTGCTTCATCTTCTGATGATTTAGAAAGCAGACATGTTTCTTTGCTTGTTAGTGTTGTGTTGTTCATGTCCAACACATAGGTGTTACCTTTTCTTGGTGCTTTAAGAAGGATCCAGTCTTCTAGAATTTTGAAACCTGGCTTAAGAATATAACAATCAGAGTTATCAAAGAAAGCAGTATAGTGTTGGTCACAGATTTGAGATACACTTAGTAAATTAAACTGTAAGTTTTCATAAAAATTAACTTTATCAAACTTTAAAACTCCATTTGTTACCATTCCTTCACCAGTGATTTTAACTCCCTTCTTATCCTCACCAAATACTACATATGAAGCATTTTTATGTTTGAAATCCTGCAGGAGGGTACAGTTTCCTGTCATGTGTCTGGAACAGCCACTGTCAACATACCATTTATTGTCAGCCCTCCTTGGATGTTCTTGCAAACAGAATAAAATTAGTTAGACTTAGGAGCCCAAGCCTTGATGGTCTTGGGCTTGCCATTGTTATCTAATATAGTGACTTTCTCATGAATGAGTCTTGAAGTTTCTAACTTAGTTTAGATGTCATTTTCTAACTTAGTTTTGATGTCATTTAATTCATTATGTGTTGTTTTGGGTGAGGATGTTTTTGGTGATAATGATGAGGTGTTTTCATCTTGTTTACTACTGCCTTTGTCAAAATCATCAAAGAAGTCATCATCTTCTTCAAGAGCTACCTTTTTGTGTGGTGCATTCCTTTGCACTTGTTGTTTTTCCTTCTTAATTTTTAATTGCACCTCAGCAACTGTTTTCTTTGTCTTAGTAATTTTCTGTTTTTGTTGTTGTTTCTTTTGTTTTGCACCTCTAGGATTATCATCCTCAAAAGATTTTGACTCTGACTCATTGGACTCTACATACTTCTTCTTGAGGGTCTTTGTTTTGTTCTTCTTGTTGAAAAAGCATTCCTTGGTAGAATGGTTTTTTTTGTTGCATATTGCATAATATTTGTTGAAGGAACAATCTGAAGTCAGGTGATTGTTCATATTACATATTGAGCAATAGCTGCTGAAGAAACAATCTTCTGTACTGTGATTGTGCATGTCACACCATTTATAGTACTTTTCTTCAGCATCACTGTCTGATGCAGCCTTAGCCTTTTTCTTAGTTGAAACCTTATGGTTCTTTAGTTCTGTGTCCAACTTTGCTGCTGATGATACCTTACCTCTACCTGACATGATGTCAAAGGGTTCTTGTTTAGCCTGTAAGTATTTCTTCTGAGCTTTGTCTTTGCTTAATGATTAAGCAATTTCTTGCTTATTCCGTATGACTTCTGTGGATCTCACAGACTTCCTCCGCAGATGATCTGCTGAAGTCATGGACTTTTCTTCTGAGGCTCTATTTGCTGGCTTTTCCTTGTTAAGTTTATTGAATGCATGTATGCCTTCATTTAGTTGCTCAATCCTTGTGTGGATTGTCTTCAGCAGGTTTCTTTGTTTTGGTGGATAGGGTAGTTTAAGTTCATTCAGTACCTTTGGGACTGAGTATTTAGTTAAAACAGTTTTACCCTTATACAAACCAGCATTATCAAACTTATCATCATCATGCAAGTCATCACAGTTATCATAATCAAATTCTGATTTAATTTGATTTGAGTGTTCTGATTCTGATGAATCAGATTCATATAATTCAGTTTCATTAGTTACATTACTATTATTTTTATTTGTTGACTCACACATGTTACTGGACACAAAGTGATTAGATAAACTGTTGGTCATGGACTCGGGAAAAGAAGTATAGTTATCATATACTGGTGGTGGAACTGCATGAAATCCCAATCCTGACTTGTTCTTTGACTTAATATGAGAGGTTAATAGTTTCTCATACTGTTGTGATGACAATTGGAATTTCTGCAATTTCATCTCAGTAGATGCATGATCTGACATAGACTTGGTTAAAGATGTAGTTAGATGCTCAACTTGTGCTTTTAGGTTGTAATTTTCAGATACAATTTTATCTAAATCCTTTTGTAAAGAATTAATTTTGACTTGATAAATTTTGTGTTCTCTAATATGAGATTCATTTATAAGCAGTGTTTCTTTTACTTTATCAGCCAATTATTGAGCATGTGTTCTATATCTTTCTACTTCATCTATGCAAGTGGAAGAACACAACCTTTCTCTTACCTCAACGGCCATTGGAGGAACTTTGTTTACAATGTTGGCCATTAAAGCTTGATTCACTGCAAGTTCTTCCTTTTCATACATGCTCCAGTCACAAGTACCGTCCTGCAAAATAATTAGACCGGTTTTTTAGCATTAGTGATACCTGTTTTATTGTTTGTTGTTAGTGGGGATGCATTGGTTAATTGAGGTTGTGTAAAGTTCTTTTGACTAGGTTGTCTTGAGTCAGTTGACTACTGTTGATTGCTGTTGCACTTCCTCGAAAAGTGTCCATATAAGTTGCATTTAAAGCATCTTACTTTAGTCTTGTCCACACCAATTTTTGTTGATCTTCCTCCCACGGACAGTCCTTTGTTTCTTTTCATGTACATCTTTGCTCTATAGGCGATCATTGCTATTTGCCATTGCAGATCCATCTCTTCTACCTCATTAGGATGAAGTTCTTCTAGATCTTGTTGACAAAAGTGACCAGGAGTCAATAGATAAGCCTGAAAGCTTGAACTAAAATCTGGAAAGGCAGCTTTCTGTTCCTCAGACTCCAGAACCACAGTAATTGGTTCTGTTTGATTGTTATTCTTTTTGGTTTTGGACTCATCAGCTTTTCCTTTAGTCTTTTTGTTCTAATTGCTGTGATTACTTGATTTTGAAGACTTTGCAGCATAGAAACTTGTCTCTTCTTCATGTTCACTCTAATCACAAGAGTTGTCTTCATCTTCATTGGAGATGAATGCACTTCCAGTACTTTTCAATTCTTTGAATTGATAAGGAGCTACAGGTGCTTTCACACTTTTGTTTCTTGTCTTTTCATCTAGCTCCAATGCTTCTACCTTTGCCACTAGAGTGTCTAGTCCTATTGCTTTTAAGTCAGTAGTGTTCTTAAACATAGACATAGTTTATGTCCAGTTCTCAGGCAATGAATGAAGCATCTTTTTGTTCAGCTCTTCATTGTTGTACTTAAGCTCAAGTATGTTCATCTCTGTAACAAGTTGCATGAATCTATGCAATTGTTGAGGAACTGACTCCCCCGGAATATGATGGAATGTTTCATATTGTGCACGGAGAGTATCCTTTTTTATGCTTCTAATCTCGTCACTTCCTTTACACAAAGTGTGTAGGATTTTCCATAACGAGTTAGCTGTTTTATATGAATCATACCTGATCAAGAGTTCTTCAGGCAAAGCCATAGTAAGCATACTATAGGCTTTGATGTCAATCTTGACTTTCTTAGCATCATCAGGTGATAAATTCTTTAGACTTATGGGTTGATTTTTATCCTTATAGTTTGCACCTAAAGCAGGTGGAATATAAGGTCCTTCGGTAATCGAAGCCCATAGGTCTGAATCTGTATAATTGATATGATTCCTGAACCTGATTTTCCATGTTTTAAAATCAGATTTGTTTTCCAGTTTAGGAGGTTGATAAGCACCAACAACTGAATTACTCATGATAATTAATTTTTATTTAGAAAGCAACAATTTTGTTTTAGCAGTAATCGATTAAACAAATCAAAGCTGATAGATCAATTGATCTGGATCAATGAACACTAAGCTCTGATACCACCTGTGAATCCTAGGATCGTTCAGGAATTATCAGGTTTGATTTGAACAAGTATTGATCGCGGAATTATCAACACTTGCTGTTTAAGAGATTATCAAACTAGAAATCAATCAAATAATAGTACAACCAGAATATAAGAATAATCAAACCACGAGTGTTAACGAATGATGATCGTAATGCTTTCTTGTTGCTATTGATGTTTTGATGTAAATGTTGCTTATGTTGTTTGATCGTATGTTGATCGTCTCTCTACATTTGATCTTGATCTCATGTTATATAGGGATCTTATTATATTCTGTTTCTAATCCATTGCTAATCTTTCGCTAACTTGTTGCTATAATTCAGCTAACTATAGTTATCTGAATCCTCGCCATATTTATCGGCATAGGAGTTCGAGATTTACAATGAAATAAATACATATAATGTTGTTGATGTGACGTGGAATATTCGCTTGAAATATATGTCTTCCATCGCCATTAATGTTGTTGTTCTGCCATGTTGACTTGTTGACTTTCTGTTAGTTGACTACTTGATGATGTGAAATCATACAAGTGTTAAACAGTCTTCCGTAGGAAGTTATTCTTCCGCAGGAACTTAGTCTTCCGCAGCAACACTTTAGTCTTTGGGGCTTGTTCTTCTGTGATTGTGCTTCCGCAGGAGTTCTTGTACTAGTTCTTCAGTGGCAATCTCTCCTTCAGTAGCTTCACTTGTTCTTTAGCCTTGTTCAACTGGAATTGTTCTTCCGCAGGAGATCTACGGATGTTCACTTCAGTTGTATTCCTGAGAACATCTATGGAAGAACACTTTATTCATCCGCAGTTGTTCTAACACTTGGTCAATTTTCCAAATTGACACAGTTTGATGTTCACTGCACACATTCACACATATATTATGAAATACATTATATCATATATTTATAACATATATAATGAGATGTAACATTATATTGTTCAATTCATAAACATAAATGTAATCAAAATCATTCATATCATATCATTCAAATAATAATTACAAAGTGTGATTACAAGAGTTGATTGATCATCTAAACCTATACATGAGTTCTAGACCTAACAGTTTCAATATAGAATCAATTTCTTCTTCTAGATCTGTTTATGCTGATCAATGTTCTTGAGCTTTTCTTCACTAACTTCATCTTCTGCTATCATCAGATTTAAACAAATGTAGTTTGATATTGCATTCGTTTTGATTTTGATTGATATGAAATATAGACGTATCTTGTTTTTCATTGAGATTTCATTTAGTTTTGTTCATATTTACAGGTTGAAACATTATCCTTTATATAACAGAGGTTGTTTTTACTCAAAATTCACTTTGACCTGCTCAATTTCATACTTCACGAGTTATACCATGATCAATGATGTTCAAATTAACGATATAATTCAATCAATTTATCGTGTTTTCTCATTATTGAGATTTGGTATAGATTTTTTATACTATTTTTTATATTAGCACAATCGATTGTACTGTTTCTTGAGATTAAAAATATTTTTTTCTAGTCTATGGTGATGACATGTCGTCTTCATAGACCATGCTATTTTATTTTTAATATTTATTTTTTATATTTTTCAGATTTTTCTCAATATTACAGGTTTTGAAAACAAATTTATGTATCAAAACGAGAGCTAATATTATAAATACCTAAAAGAAAGTCGATACGATTCGAGTCATATACAAACGAAACTACTAATGTAACATCATTTAAGGTTTTACAAACCATACAAATTAACTATTTAATGATTGTCATCTTAATCATCTTCATTGTTATTAAGATTTGATTTATTTTTCTTTCAAATTCATTCATATGTTCATGCAGTTCACGCACTTATTGCCTATGTGCATCAATTTCCTCATCATGATGTGATGAATACTCACTTATGCTTCATAAAGAGAGATGTTTCTTACCTTGGTCTAACACCTCTTATGTGACCACGCCTTTGTCCTAAGACGAGTTCCAAACGTTCTACCTCATATACGGGCGAATCACCCGCCTCCATTTCCATCTGTGCGTATTTTTTTTAATTTTTCCCTGCATTATTAAAGAACAAAATAAAAATTAGTAATATTTTTATGAAAGTTCGGCAACATAACTGCTGCTAAATGGAAAAACCATCCTATTCAAATATAAGTAATAAAAGATAACAATTCTATAGTTTTAATAACCAACAATGAAAGTAATAATATCCAAATGTTTGACTCATTTAAACGAAATATTACTCAAAATTCCCCAAAGTTATTTTAATAGACTTTAAATATCTAACTTTTAGTTTAAAACGATAAAATGGCCCGAACGACTTTCAAACACTTAAATTAAACAACTTGCTAGATTAACAAACTAACATACCAAATTCAGTTAAAGTACTAGCGACATACAAACACATAATGTTAACATATTTAACAAATCATATAGAAGAAAGTTTTAAACTTATCCAATCTTCTTCTGCACTCAGGTTGACCCATCCAAACCCTTTCCTATAATGTGCCCTCCTCCACGTCTTAATGTGGCTCAAAGCCCTAGTTTGGTGCTCCTTTAACTATTATAAATCATAATAATTAGATTTGAAAAAACTAATAATACATAATTGTATAAAACATGTTTTCTTACTTGAAAATATCGCCTCTGGGCATAGAAACGACCACCATGCAAACTTGGATAGAGATGTTTAGTTTTATTGTCTAAGCTTTTTGTGAAAAGTGTTTTTATTGTTCATTTGTGAACAATTATGCCTCTGGACTCTGGCCATCTAAAGGATGACTCCTAGCCCGTTTTATATCATCATAACCTCCCTGATCCAAAAAATGTTTCTTCATGTCATATATTCTGTCCATAAAAGTTCATTGACAGTCCATGTGAATTTCAAATTGTATTTCTTGCCAGTGATCTAAAGCACGATGAGCCTCTGGACATTACTAGAAAACTAGGTGTTTTGCTACGCACATGTGTGCTGCAAATGCATAGCAAACTGACATTTACGACACAACTACGACGCATATCCTGAGTAGCAAATACCCCGTCGCAAAATCATTTGCCACACATGTGCTACACATGTTGTGACGAATCTGCGACGCAAAGTTGGCGTTAAAATTTTGCTACGCATTTACTACACATGCCTTTGAATATTATTGTTATTATATTTTTACTTAAAAAGTTTTAATTATTGAGTTTGCTACGTATTTGCGACGATTTCAATTTACGACGTCTTTGCTACGTTGCGTATTTTTATAGCTTTGCGACGTATTTGTGACACAAGGCATTTATACCATTTGTGACGCATATGTGACGCCCGATATTATTTTTAAATTACGTTTTATACAATTCAGATTTTTCTATCTATCACGTATATGCTACACAACTAGGTAATTATTTATTTTTCATTTGTAACTGTTTGAGGCATTTTTGCTACACCATTAGTTTTATAATAATATTAAATAAAATAAAAAAAATACTAAAAAAATCTACAAATGTATTCACATAGCAAATCCAGGTAATCCACACACAATAACCCAAATTAAAAAAAAAACATGGATTAAAACCAAAGTTTACTATTGTAAACTACAAAGTATCTAAATTAACAAGTGAAAGTTACCACTAATTAGTGAGAGGATGAAAACTTCAATGTTTTTTTTTTGCATCGTTTGCCTCTCATCCTCCCTACTTTTCTTAGGAGCTTTACGTTGAGCTTGTAGTGTGCCCTCGAATGCTTTCCTATTAGCTTCACGTTGAGCTTGAAATCGAGCTTCAAGAGCTTCAAATCGAGCCTCAAGAACTTCAAATCGAGCCTCGGAGTCTTGAATTTGATTTTCCATAGCCAGGATCTAAAATAAGAGTAGAAACAAATCTAAGAATTAGTAAATAAACAATAGACATTTTGAATCAAATCAAGCCTTCAAACAATGTAAAATAAGTGGTCAAATTGAGTACAAGTGTCATAATTGAATGCGAACATATTACAAAACAATATTCAATAAGTAACATTCTTACATTTTTTACATTAATTTTTGCCTTCCCAAGATTCACCTAAGGTTTAGAAAGTAGTAACAAACTAACAATATAGAAGTTTGGATGTGATTCTACAAAGTCAAAGCATATCAGATGGCATTCCAACCCATGTCCTCGTAGCAAAAAATTCAAGCAAGAAAATGACTTAGATGTGAAGCTTCTCTATGTTTATATTTCAAATCAATAATTGAATAACTTTAACTAAACACATTCGGTCAAATTCTAAAAAATCAATAAAGGTCAACTATTAAACTGGATTGGAGGGAAAGTGAAATCTAAGGGCAAAATGTTACTTTGGTTGATACAAACGCACATACATACAAAATTTAGTTGACGCCATAGTACGTAATTGAGGAAACGGTATCTAAATTCAAACTAATACCACATTCACATACTTGTTAGTTTAAATTAAACATACTAACAGTAATATAAAAATGTTGTTTTACTTTTTTAAGACATATACTTGTTATTCAAATGGTTAGATACGATCAAGTAGAGTGATAGGTCAAAATAATTATGCCTTATCTTGAGGTGGTCCAACCCCGAAAGATGAGGATGGTCCCAGTCATTAGGTAGTTTATATATGTAGATTCTATCCCGAATACATGGGTGGAACACCCTCTAGCTTGCACAAACTTCCAAACCATAGTATCTCCTTAGTGAATTTGGGCCCGTACAACTCCTTCATATCTTTCAAGTGTTCCCCTAAAATTTATCCAAACAACATGAATGGTACGTACTATAGTAAATTAGTAACATTAGTATGATAGTTGTACAAAAATGATAAACAAAACATACTTGTATTTCTTCAACTCAAGCTGTACAAAAATCCATCCCCTCCAAGTTATTAATTTCAAGCACTCCTACCCAAAATCTTACTTTGGACTCTTTTGTGAGGTGGTTTCAAGAAAGACTTCTCTAAAACTTGGTTCCTTACCTATTTTATTTGGAAACAAGATATATGAAATCTTTGCAAGCCTTTTTAGCTAAAGATCACAATCTTTGGTTCAATTAAAGATTTGGCATTTGGAAACAAATTATTGCTCACTGAGGCAGTGAGAAACGAATTAAAATAGTTAGGCTCCCAACACAAATGATCCATGCTATTTGCAAGCCTTTTTAGCTAAAGATCACAATCTTTCTCTATAACAAAAAGCCAATTTAATTAAGAACACAAAGATGGATTACCATAAGCCACAATGTACAATTGAAATTCTCCGATGACTTCAGTCGTGTTTGATCCTTTAAGACAAGTATAATATAGGCTCTGAAAGTGATGATTCCGCTCAAGCACATCATCCACTGCTACTAATTATGTGTTTGAATATGATAGTTGATTGGTTGTCTAATTATAACAAACATGTAGTGTGTAGTGTGTTAATGTATCAAAAAACAATCTGGAACAGAGTACTTACATGATCGTGGGGCTCAATGTGTCATACTCATACCATACCCATGTTGTTTGATTAACGGGACCTGAAACAAGATTTGTCCCGTTCAATTCCATGATCCTCGTTGTTTCTAATAAATTTGCCCAAAATTTTCAATTTTTTAGTTAGAATAACACTCATGGGCACAAAACTTAGGTTCATATATTTGATGATGTGGGTTGGAATGCAATAAGGGAAAGCTTGGACTCCGAATAGAATTTGGGGGCAGGGTCTTTTTTGGTGAAAAACAATATCTCAAAGAGTTTTGGCGCTAGAAACAAGAGGGAATATGAATAATCTTCAAGGAAGGGGATAATGAAATTTTGAAATGATGAATTATGCTTTAAAAAAAAATTTGAAAAATTATTAAAATTAAATCAAGATTTAAATGTAAAACTAATAGTCATGGGGTTTTATAAAAGTATATTATTTATGATTTTAGATCATATCATGATATAGAGTCATGACATGTACAAAAAGTTATAAGTGACAAGTGTAAAAAATGAAAAATAGTTATTGACAAATTGGATTTTAAAAATCCAACTATTACTTATCAACCGTAATAATTCATACTATTAATTTAGATAGTGATTATCCTAATTTTTATTTTTATTACTAATAACAAACCCATCAACATGATACTCAAATATTTACGCTTAATTTGCACTTTATTTTACTAACGATAATAATTAAGAATGAAATAAAATAACATATAAGCGATATAGTATGTGTTATTATCTGTCAATGGCAAATAATTTTAGTTATTACAATTTTATTTGTTATAACTATTAGAGTTATGAATCAAAATGAAAAAAATATATATTATAAATCATGTACGTGTTTTAGTGGTATTAAGGGTAGAATTATAATATATCATAAGAGTCTTGATATTTGTTTAACTTTATTTTTAACGTGTAATGATTTAATTTCAAACTTTCAAATGCCAAAGATGAGAGATCTAAGATCAGCTAACATGCATTTGTTTAACTTCATTTTTAACGTTTTTTTTGTTTCACATACATGAATATACTATAAAAATTTACTTCTGAAGTTTTGTTCTAGATCTGTCACACATGTTTATAATTTGATGTTGATGCTTATGGGTTTGTGTTAGTGTGTGTATATATATGTTTGTGTGTCTTGACATATACACAAACGCATACATGTGTGATTATACAATCATAAAAATGTATTCTCGATAATGGTTTGTGATGGTGTGTACGTATCTATGTAATATTTATCGATATATGAAATAATAGTATTCTATGTATACCAAGTTGTGTGATAAATGAAACGTTTGGATCACGAAAAATGAAAACTATATATGACCGTGAAAACAGCGCAGCAACTGTGAAGCAATTTGCTACACGTTTGTGACAAAACTTAAAATAAAAACATATTTTGTCTCAAATGTGTAGCAATTTGTTTCACATTTGCTACACATCTCTCACAACCGTAAGTTATTTTTTATTTTTCATACATCAAATATTGTTTTTTTTGTTCGATCTTTCGCCCAACTCCATTACACATGATTAGGTTTTGCTACAACATACGTTTTCGTGTATTTATACCCAAGACACATAGATAAACAACACACATACACAATACACACACATACATAGAAACTTCAGTACTCATATACACATACACATACAATAAGATATATACATATACATATAATATTACACATGTTTTTGTGTATAGTATCTATATGTCTTACTATATGTACAGGTACATGTATATATGTGTATCTATTATTTATATAACATCATCAATGATTATTATATTACTCTTACATTGATTGAAGTTGTATTGAACAGTTATAATAATAATTAAATGATTATAATATTTGTTTATTGAGTTATATAACAACAATAATAATATTAATAAAAATAATAATAATAATAATAATAATAACAACAATAATAATAATTATTATAATAATTGTTTATTAAATTTATCTTTTATTGAATTCAAATCTAACAGATCAACTTTGACACTCCACTCTAACCCTTTTAAGTTTTTAAAGTTTCGGGTTTACTCCAACACAATTTTATATTTCTTTTAGGTTCTTATTTTTAAGTACATGTCAGGTCAAATATAAAGTATTTTCGTGCATATGTTTATATACGCTTCGAGATAATCGTCTACAGTTTGAAGTTCACCTACGTTTTGACGTAAGTTTTCTTTAGAAATGAGTCTGGTCAAATATAAAATATTTTCATTCTTCGGTATAAATCGAGTTACTTTATGTTTCAACATAAATTTAGTTCGGAAAATGAGTCGAGAAGATTGTAATTTATGTGCTTTTTATGCCCTTTTATATTGATTGAAGTTGTATTGAATAGTTATAATAATAATTAAATAATTATAATATTTATTATTGAGTTATATAATAATAATAACTATAACAACAATAATAATAACAATAATAATAATAAGAAGAATAACAACAATAATAATAACAACAACAATAACAACAGCACCACCACCACCAGTAACAACAACAACAATAATAATAAAATAATAATAAAATAATAATAACAATTGTTTATTGAATTCAAATCTAGTAGGTCAACTTTGACACATCACTTTAACCCATTTAAGTTTTTAAAGTTTCGAGTTTACTTCAATACAATTTTATATTCTTTTAGATTCTTTTTTAGGCATATGTCAAGTCAAATATAAAATATTTTCGTGCATATTTTTATATACGTTTTGAGATAATCATCTACAGTTTGATGTTCTCCTATGTTTTGACGTAAGTTTTATTTAGAAATGAATCAAGTCAAATATAAAATGTTTTCATTCATCAGTATAAATCGAGTTACTTTATGTTTCAACATAAGTTTAGTTAAGAAAACGAGTCGGGAAAATTGTAATTTATGTGCTTTTTTATTCCCGCTTTTACATGGTCTATGTTTCGTATAATACGTTTTCGTTTAACGGTATAAATTCGAGTTAGTTTATAATTTGACGTGAATTTAGTCCAGAGACAAGTCTGGGTGATTGTTAGCCTATACTTTATCACGTTATATATGATGCCGCCGCAATGCGCGACCGGTAAAAAATTAGTTGTATTTATTTATATATAATTACTGTTATAATTATATATTATTAATTATATTATTGATTTTCTTATATAAATAAACTTATGTTAAAAGTGTAAATAAACTAAACCACTTAATTTGTCATGTACAATTTAGTTAATATATAAATTAGAATAAATATTGTGTATCAAATGGATAGCAACAACATTTAAATATTTACATTTCGACTTATCTGTGATTTAATTATATTATTCATTGTAAATACGACTCATGTTATACAAAACTAATTCAATTTTCGATGCATGTGTGATACATTAGCAACAGAACTTATATTTTTTTACTATGCGTAGCAAATGTGTCACAATATATAAATATTTGAGTAAACTTCATTTTTACTCTCTGTGGTTTGGTGCAAATAACGGTTTGACTTCAAAGGTTTCAAAATTGTGATTTTACTCACTTTGGTTTTTATTTTATCTCAGTTAACGCCAACCAACTAACACCCATTAAATACTACTGTTAAAACCAAGGGTGTTTTGGTCCTTTTATATGAAAGGACTAATCTTGTAATTTATTAAAAGTTACGTTTCACTTAAATAAAATATCAAATTATCACCATTCACATCATCCTCATCATCATCTTACCATCTTCATATCATCATCATAAACCACATTTTACACAGAAACTACCACCACCACCACCCATCATAACCACCACTCACCACAACCACCACCCACCACAACCACCATCAAATTCATAACCACAAACCACCACGACACCATCACCACCATCCGTCACCACCATCGTTCACCACACCACCACCATTGCATCTCTCACTCCATCATTGAAGACGAAGATGGACAGATCTCTCCTAAACCAAAGACCCCCACTACACTACTCCACCACCATCGACCGCCCGTTACCACCATCGTCTTCTCCATCAGCATCTGCGTAGGGCCTTGATTAGGGGAAACCACCACCACTAACCACTAGAAAATTTATAGATTCGTTGATGTGCAATTACGCTCTAATGGGTGTGGTGGTGGTGCGATGGAGATGGGGTGCGGTCGTGCGATGGCGATGATTAAGAGAAAGATGGTAGAGAATGGCGGTAACGGTAGCCTGTGGTGGTGACTAATAAAAGTTGCAGATGGGTTGGGGTTGGGGGCTAGGGTTTTTACTGTTGGTGGTAGCCAATTGATGATGAAGATGAAAGGGGTATTGTCGTTTTCTAGCGGAAGATGGTGGCGGTGGTGTGGGGTTGGCCGGCAGAGGTGGCAGTGGTGTGGGGGTCGCCGAGAGAGGTGGCGGTGGTGTGGGGGTCGCAGGAAGAGGTGGCGGTGGTATGGGGGTTGCCGGAAGAGGTGGCGGTGGTGTGGGGGTCGCCGGAAGAGGTGGCGGTGGTGTGGGGGTCGCCGGAAGAGGTGGCGGTGGTGTGGGGGTCGCCTAGAGAGGTGGCGGTGGTGTGGGGGTCGCCGGAGGAGGTGGTGGTGGTGGTTCGGTGAATTTGTGAGAGTAATAACACTACACAAGTAGTCCTTTATTATTTATTAAATTATTGTTTTATTAATTTAAATAAATTACACAGGTAGTTCTTTATTAATTTGAGTAATTACATAATTAACCATTATTTGTTAAAATACTAAAATGCCCTTACTTTTAACAGAAATATTTAACGACGTTAGTGGTTTGGCATTAACTGAGACAAAATGAAAATCACAAGGAGTAAAATCGTAATTTTGAAACTTTTGGAGGCAAACCGTTGTTTGTACCAAACCACAGGAAGCAAAAGTGAAGTTTACTTTAAATATTTTTTATTAATACATATTTTTATTTTAGTTACTATTGTTTATATATTGATATATTTAAGGAAATTAAGTTTTGCTACACTTTTGTGACGAAATCGTTACGATTTTTTTGTTGTGTCGTAATTTCATAGCAAAATTCGTAAGAAACTTAAGGAACTTCGTTTGCTTTGCAATCTTGTTGTAAATGCATAGCAATTTGCGACGCAAAGAGTTACGTAACAAAACCCCATATGTTCTAGCAGTGAGATTAAGATATTCCTAAAAAAAAAAGTAATTAGCTAGTAAAATATAAAAAACGAACGAAGGGCACTCACCTATATAAAGAGGAGAGAGGTTGTTCTTCGTAAAAAAAAAAGAGGCATATGATCTTCGTCATTGAGAGTCTAATTTTGACCATTATGTATTCGTCTTCATCTTTACCAATTAGGATTTTCAGCATTCAATAGCATCTTATTATAATAAGATGATGCTCCACATATGTTTTTTACTAGTTATCTCCTTTTAACCACTCCTTCATTTCTTGGTTTAGAGTTTGGTCTATCTAGTGTCTTTGTTATTCATCCATATAGAACAATTGTCTTATTGAATCGAGTTTTTGTTCTTTGTAATCTTATAAGGTTTAGTGTTTGATTAATCATAGATTCACTATTGAATTTGTAAGTTGTACCCTTTCTTGTTGTTTCTTGAGATATTTCTAAATCGTTTGAATTCTTGACACGCATGATTAGTGAATGAGGTGCTGACGATAATAATGCATTAGTGACGTACACTCAGTTTGCTAATAGCGTGAATAAACAATAAAAATTACTTATATATAAAAAATAAAATCTCCCTTCTAAATATACAATCAAGTTACGGTTTCTATTTTATATAATATATAATACTTATAATATAAGTGACCCATGACACATGTAGGTTTATTTGATTGCCATTCGTTGGCTTTTATTCAGTTGGACGGTAAAGGCCGCATGAGTAAGAGAAGCATGCTTATAATAAACTACTAAAGTATGAATACGATACTAATAATTAATAATCTTTTATCTTCCTTAAGTGCATATTATAACGGACGTCATTCCATCATGCTAGATCCTTATACACATCATATCGTGCCACTTCATGTTTGTTTTGGTTAGCTTCCAATTAGACACGATCTACCTAAATTAACATTTAAATATGATTTGATAAATTACTTAAGGGGTGTTCGACATTGGTTATTAAAGAATAATTATTCGTTTATTGCTTTCATTCGTTTATTCTTTGTAAAAAAAAAAGCAACCAATACTTTTTATAACAAGTGATGTTAAATTAGTAACTTCAGATAATCTATGTAAAATAACCTGCAATTAGTTTAAAATGTCATCTATACACTCTAAATATAACACGTGATAAAAACAAATTAACTTTTCTCTGTTAACTTCAAAGTGGTTAAACGTATACAGTCATGATAACTACTTCTTAACCTTTTTTTATACCATGATATGATATTAGGCTTAAAAATCAAATTAGTGTTTTCATATTCTGATAGAAGTTGATAGCATTGTAAAGATAACAAATAATGTTTAAATTTTAAATAGTTTTATTTCATACTTAACGCTCACTAGGATTTTCTGATAATAAAACCTTATATACTATTATATTATTATAATTACTATTATCGTTTGTTTTTATTATTATTGGTTTTGTTGGTATAAGTTCAATGAACAATGAAATATGTGTGTGTATATATATATATATGTCCAATTTGATGTTTAAGAAATTTGTAAGGATACTTGAGACAATATTATAAAATATATAATATGTCTGACCTTGCCCCTATCTTTATCTGAGAGACCAAATTTTAGATGTTTTTGTGTAACGAACTTTGGTTTCTTCGTGACGCAATATATTATACGTACCATTATGTTTAAAGGAGATGGTTAGGTTAATTACTTCTTTGCCAATGATTATGCAAGAAATACCATAAATGCTACACCGATCATGCAAGTAAATTTTGTTTTCTTTAAAAGACGAGTTAGTTTACGAGTTGACGTTGACAAGTGGGTTGTTTTTTTGGGAAAGATTGGAAATGGGGTATGTTAATACGTACCCAACACGACAACAAAGATAGGCTATCGCGATGATTTTTCCCTAGGTTGTCACGACAAGATATCGTCGCTCTAGTGTTTGTTGACCTATGGGATAATGTTTCACCTCTGTCGTTTTCATGTTGATCTTTTGAAATTTGAAATCCATAACGGTCACTGAGGTTTCATGTTTCTTGTCATTTAGCATGTTGCTAGATTTGACTAGCGACCTATAACTCTAAAATTCATTCTAATGTCACTAGGCTGCCAATCGTTTTTCAACTCTAAAAAGCTCCATAAGGGGTGTTAAAGATCGGATATCTGGATTTTCAAAAAATTCGAATAATGGATTTCAATATCTGAATCCGTATCTGAAATTTTGGATATTTGAAATTCATATATCTGAAATTTAGGGGATTCAAATTTGGGTATTCGAATGGATATCCAAATTCTAATACGTATATTATTTAATAATTTTTATAAATTTAACAGTTCTTATTAAAAAACTTTTTGGATATGTGAATGTTTTAACAAAATATCCGAAGTTTGTAATTAATATTCATTATTTAATAGTTTTATAAAAACATTTTGGATAATTCTGAGATCTAAATATCCGAATTCTTTTTTAAAAACACTATTCGAATCCAAAATTCTTATATCCAAAACTTCATATATTTAAGATTTGGATATTTGAAATTCGCATATTTTTGCACACCCTTAAAGTAGCCATCTTTGCAAACGACTTTAGCAATGTCGCAACCTTAATGACACAACTCGGGCTGTTCACGAGCTGAACCGAACCGAGCGGACCTTTGCTCGTGCTTGGCTCGTTTCCAAACCAAACCGAGCCGATCGGCTCGTTTACAACCGAGCGGAAAATCGAACGAGCATTTTTCCAGCGTTAAATTTTCGAGCGAGCGTCGAGCGAGCGCAACGAGCGGCGGAAAATTTATACAACCCAACTATCTTGTGTGTCATACGATTTATATTGCAGCGAATAAGATGTAATGACTTAAAAATCAGCCACATTTCATTACATAATATTTTCATAGATGGCAATATGTTATGGCTGACGATGAGGCAAGGGTTGTAGCCTGATGCGGGCTCAAGTGTTGAAGACCGGGCCTTAATGTTTTTTGGAGGCCCAAGACCGCGCTGCATGAAAATGGGCATAACTTGGGCTACAAGCCTCCGTTTCTGACGTGCTACCAGTCAAAACGATCGTGGAAACGAGGGCTACGTCCTGGTAACCAGCCGTAGGTGGGTTATCCCGTTATTTTTCCAAAATAAGGCCTCTAAATGGGCTTTTGGGCCACTTTTATGTTTTTTTTCTAGTTTTTCGGTTTTGTTTTGAGCTTTTGTTTGGCTCATGGTTTTTTGTTTTAGGCCCGTTCGAATTTTGGCTTGTTATTTAAGTTGTCTTGGTGTAATGTGAATAGACACTTGATCATTTCTAAAATTAACAGTTTGTCTCTTCAAATTCGTGACTTTTGGAGTCGAATTTGGGTTTGGGTGAAGAACATCACGGGTATTCGCAGAATCAACGTGTTTGAGCTTCGATTTCATCTCGGGCGCTACATCATAGCCGATAAGGCGGAAAGCATATCGCAGAGAACGATGACGGTGAGAGCGGGAGATGATCGAAAAAAATCTCTTAACTGCTTAGGATTTCACTTTAATATTTAATGTAGAATTCTTTATTAGGTTGATTGATCAATTATGTATAAATATAATTATATATTTGTATATAATGGGTCAAATCTACTAGATTGTTATGTATAAACTATATATACATATTAATTCGAGCAGAACCAAACCGAGCGGACCTTTGCTCTTGCTTGACTTGTTTACAAACCGATCCGATTCAATCGGCTCGTTTACAACCGAGCAAAAATTCGAACAAACATTTTTCGAGCAAATTTTGAACAAACATCGAGCGGTTTAAACAGCACAAGACACAACAACCGAATTTTATAGGATGTTACACCCTCTTTTCAAATTTCCTAAAAAACAGCCCCCATATCATCATCGAATCTCTAATTAACCCATCTCCAAAAAGAATATATTCGAAATTCGTAAGTAACAAAAATACGAGAAATGATCTCTTGTTTTCGCAATAGATTATTTCCTCGTATAAGTGGATTATTGTTCTTGATCCTTAAGAATTTAGAGTATTATTTATTTAGAAATGCAAACGAACATGGTGATGAAATCATGCGCATGCAACTGCCCTAATGGCAGACAAACCATAATTAAATAACCAAAAGTCCACTGTTTTGTTTTGGTTGATGAAAACAAGCAACATCAATGGCGAATATATAAGCTTCCAACTTCAACTCAATGTCTATTTGATAAATTGTTATGGAAATTAAAACCGCTGAAACAACAAGACCTTCACAAGAGCTTGTAAGCACCAACCATGGGGATTTCGGTCAAGAAATTAGTAGATCATCTTACACATGTAATTTCTGCAAAAGGGGATTTTCTAATGCACAGGCACTAGGTGGTCACATGAATGTTCATAGAAAAGATAGAGCTATGTTGCATGAATCAATCCAAGAAACCCTAATTACAACAGATACCACAAAGGGTGTGAATTCGAATTCGAATTCAATCGAGGTTCTTGAAGTGCAGTCATCGGATGATGATAAGGATGAAAGTGTACCTAAGAGGGGGTGCGATTTCAAGAAACCAACACTGCAACTGTCTTTGTGGATCGAGCCATCGGCTGCAAGTGATTCGAGCATTAGGCCGAATAGATTTTCTTCGTTATCGCCTTCATCGACAGAAGTGGACCTCGAGCTTCGATTAGGAATGAACGCCGATTCGAATTCAAGAGATCATGTTGTAAGAGACTAACTAGACAATTAAATGAAAACAGGTTCAGTTCTTGTTAATTAAAGATGCTCTTTTTTTAACCTAAAGTCTGTCTTTGATTAATATGTTTTTATACAGTAACCACTTTTGTTATTCTTTATAATTTGCATCCATGATATTGCTTTCTTGTTCAAAATCTCTTGCATGTTGATCATAAATTCACAAGTAGTTTTCATGAGGGTCCAACAACTAACGTCGCACCGCCTGAAATCTTATCCCACACCATCTGTAAACAGATTTTTGAATACACAAGCTAACGACCATGTACCTAAAACTAGGACGATCGTTACAGTGTAAAGGCTGACGTCATGTGGGCAAACTCTCATCTAACAGTTATGGCTGCTAGAACGACATGTTAGGGGCGTAGCAGATAGCAGTTTGGTTGGAGGGCTTCCGTCATAGTCGTCAAATATACCAAACGCCGTTTGTTTGTCCATGCGAAGGATTGTTTGGGTGTGTGGTTAGATGGAGGGTGTTGTATGTTTAACAGGACCCTACATGATCATACATTTTCATAATCCAGTTTTGGTACGTTAGTTCATTTGACCAGTGAAAACAAGATCTCCAATCTTCATGAATGTTTGTACTCGGTCTTCAAAAGATAATGTTTCATGATTCTTTTTCTCTAAAGAAAAGTCCAAGTGTGAGATATCCCGAGCTACATCAATTTGTGTTTACGTGTTAAGTATGAGTGTTTTGCAAGTTAATGACAGTGACATACTAACAAAATTCTGGCATAGCAATAAATAATTTAGATATATGTTAATAATTGGTTTAAGCTACTAGTGGGTTAACATTGTAGGTACATATTCTTGATGGGTCAGTCCAGTCTAACGGGTCAGCAACAATTTAAGGAAGTTTTATGCAGTTTATTTACCAAGTCATGTAGGAGTTACCAAGTCCTTGTCACGGTTATCTTGCTAAGTTGTACGGGTCAGTTATTAACATCTTGTTTACCAGTCTTTTAACTATATATGTTGCTTTTGAGTAAGAGTGAAGAGTGATAGTTCTAGAAGTAAATTAAATAACCTATTTGTACATGAGTTTTCCTTGTTTGATTTTGGGGGCTGAACCAACATATATTACTCGGTTGACATTAACAATATAACCAAGATATCACAATCTTGCCATAATTTGTGAAGTACTATACGGTAAGAATATTAATAAATCTAATTGCATAAGTTGCCCAAGCTCTGTAGCGGGTTGTTAGTATGGCCGGTTTTTGTCATAGGTGTCCCTATCCATAGGTAAGGTTTCTATCTAGTGAAATCTTATCTTTACCATTGATGGTAATCTTCTTTTTTCATATAAACAAGTTGTCTTCAAGAGCATCTTTAATCCAATGATATTTCACATCAATATGTCTTGTTCTCTTATGAAACATAGAGTTTTTAGCAATGTGAATAGCACTCTGACTATCACAAAGAACCATGTAGGGTTGTTGCATAAAGCCAAGCTGTTGTATAAATCTTTTCAACCATAGTAGTTCTTTGCATGCTTCTGTTACTATCATATATTCTGCCTTAGTGGTGTACAAAGCTACACACTTTTTCAATCTTGACTTGCATGACATAGCTCCTCCTGCAAAAGTCATCAAATATCCAGAAGTGGACTTCATGTTGTCATTGTTCCAACCATATAAAAATTGTATAGCCAACAAATCTTGGCTCCCTATTTCCAAATGCTTTACCTAATTTGGAAGTACTACGTAGGTATATCAGAATTCACTTAACAACTTCCCAATGTTTTTTACCCGGATTAGACAGAATATGATTAACGACACCTACAACATGGTCAATATCAGGTCTTGTACACACCATGGCATATATCAAACTTTTAACTACTGAGGCATAGGGAACTCCATTCATTTCTTCGATCTCCTTCTTAGAAGATGGGCAATCATTATCATTTAGCTTAAAGTTAGGAGTAAGGGGTGAACTCATAACTTTAACTTTGGCCATGTTGAATCTACAAAGAACCTTCTCAACGTATTGCTCTTGTGACATGTGCAGCTTCTTTGAAGCTCTATCTCTAGATATATGAACTCTTAGAATTTGTTTAGTTAACCCCAAGTCTTTCATAGAAAACAACTTGCTCAAGTCTTTCTTCAGCTTCATAATTCTCCCTACATTCTTACCAATAATTAACATGCCATCAACATAAAGCAACCAGATAATAAAATCATTATCACCGTACTTTTAAAAGAAAACATAATGATTAGAGGAAGTCTTTTAGTAGCCTTACTCTCCCCATAACTAATTCAAACTTCTTGTACCATTGTTTTGGAGCTTGCTTCAACCCATAAAGACTTTTCTGAAGCTTATAGACATAGTCTTCTTTAACCTTAACCTAAAAGCCTTTAGGTTGCTCTATATAGATTTCTCTATCTAGGTTACCATGAAGAAATGTTGTCTTGACATCCATCTACTCAACCTCAAGATCAAGGCTAGTAGCCAAACCAAGAATCAGCCAATCCAAAAATCAGCCAAATAAAACTCATCTTCATAACTGGAGACAAAACCTCATCAAAAGCAATACCCATTTGACTGAACCCTTTGACCACCAGCCTAGCTTTATACCTTGTCTTTAAAGTATATTTGTCAGTCTTCACCTTATAGACCCAGTTATTTTTTAAAACTCTTTTGCCCTTAAGCAACTTCACCAACTCAAAAGTATTATTCTCATGCAAGGAATTCATCTCATCTTTCATGGCTTCAGCCCATTCCTTTTTGTGTTCATCTTCCTTGGCTTCTATATAACACTCGGGTTCTCCCATGTCAGTAAGTAAAACATACTCATCAATAGAATAACGACTAGAAGGATGACGATCTTTTGTAGATCGCCTGTGGGGGATAAAGGCTAGCATGTCTGGTACTGGTAACTCTGAATGAGAATTCTCAATCAACCTAAACTGCTATGGGACATTAACATTATCAGTATCATGTTGATCACTTTGATTATCATCTCTATTATATGGCTCAGAGTGCTGAGGAAGAATTGGATCCAAACCAAGAAGATCAGCAGTGCATTGAGAAACTATCTTTGTCTTTTTAATATCTTTCAAACTCCAATCTTCCATAAACACAACATCAAGACTCCTTATGAGTTTCTTCAAAACTAGACATATAAAATGTACCCAAACTCATCTTGTCCATAACCAAGAAATATACATTGCTTGGTCTTAACATCAAGCTTTGATCTTTCATCTTTGGGTATATGCATAAATGCCTTGCATCTAAAGACCCATGAATAATGGTATAAAACATCTTTGTCACTCCAAACCTGCGGGACCGTTAAAGGGTACTTAAGCTTGCACTTAGTTAACACACTTAGGAGGATCTTAAGATCACTTAACAATTCAAATAGGGAAGTGTGAACCTTTACTGAAGATACAAGATAAACACAAGTAAAACAAGAACAAAAGCACAAGATAAAGTTTTCAAGAAAGTTGTATATTGCTTCTCTAGTTCTATTACAAGTGTTGTACAAGTATGTTTTAAATACAAGAATCAGATACTACTTATACTACATCCTACAACCGTCAATATACAAAAAGACATTTGGAAGTGACTAATCTAGACAACAAGATCAGCTTAAAGTCAAAAGGCAGATTGCCTTTTGACTAGTGACTATGACAAGCCATAGCTCACTGACTTTCCTATTACAAAAAGCCAAGAAGGAACAAAAACAGAAACTTGCAGGCGAAGACCTTATCTACTTTATCATAAAGTATGGAAGTTTCACCAACTAGTGATAGCAGGTGAACTACCAGAGCATGCAGCGGAAAGTAGGTTACTTTATGATAAAGTTGATGGAAAAGGTATCTTTTCTCTCTCTTCAGAGGAAAATCAGTCTTGTCTTTAAACAGCTTCGGAAGACTTTATCTTGAGAGCTTCGGAAGACTTCATCTTTTACCATCGGAAGAGTTGAGTCTTTGGCTTCGGAAGACTTTACACTTAGAATATTTTCCAAGTTCAGTGTAAAGCTTCCGCAGCAGTTGCTTCTAAACTTTGGCTTCGGAAGATTTTACACTTAGCATTTTTCTTGAGTGTGTAAAACTTCCGAAGCTAGTTCACCTTTGTTTCGAAGTGCAT
Organism: Flaveria sonorensis; assembly: GCA_025506505.1. Classification (NCBI taxonomy): domain Eukaryota; kingdom Viridiplantae; phylum Streptophyta; class Magnoliopsida; order Asterales; family Asteraceae; genus Flaveria; species Flaveria sonorensis. The sequence continues at coordinate 52,787,272 of CM046434.1, forward strand.
GTTGGAAGACTTGGTTATTTTGGTATCTTTTGGTTGCATCAGCCTCTTAATTTAAGAGGTTCCTACAAACTCCCTCTAGGCTGATGCTACCAAAACAGAGAGGTTCTTTAGACTGGGATAGTCCACATGAGGATCTTCAGAATTCCTTTCTTCATTAGTAGATTTGGATTCTTCAGACTCATGAAGTACCTTCTCATGTCATAGAGATCATGCAGAGGGAGTTCAAGCATGTCACTTGTGAAGTAGACATGTTGTTCTCCCTGATCTCTAGTGACATACCATCTGTTTGGATCCTCAGCAAAAGTCCAGGACAGAATTTGTCTTCCAACAGAGAGAGGCTCTACCATGATAGGAGTTGGTTGAGAGTCCTCTTTATACACTTCCTCAGGATGTTCTGACTCATCCTGAGGTTAGGAGGAGTATGCCTTTCTTCTTTTCTTCTTTGAAGATGATCTTCTTTTGGCCATCCTCTTTTTCCTCCCTAATGATTTTAACTGAGAGGGTTGGTCTTCAGTACCAGGTTCTTTAGTGGATTCCCTCTCAGTTGGGATCTCCTCTCTCCTAGTTTCAAAAGGAGAGGGAGGAGAACCCTGTTGTGGGTTAGAAGATAAAGTTGGCTATTGTGCAGCTTCAGGTGCAGGTGGTGTTGTCTCTGTAGGTTCCACCTTTACCTCAACTTCAGGTTGAGCTTGACTTGATTATGAATGAAAGTCCACAAGCTCTCCCCTTTTTATCTTCTGCTTGACCACCCTTATGTGCTCATCCATTATGGATAGAGACATGGACCAAGCCTCCTTCCGGAGAACCCATACAGCTTCAAGAAGCTTATCATCCTTTGCCTATCTGCCGACTTTTTCTGACTTTTCTGGATGATGGCTCTTGATTTTGCAGCTTCTTCCCTTTGCCTCTTCTTTGCAGCTTGCCTTTCTTTCTTGGCTTGCTCTTCCAGCTGCTTATTGTATTCAAATAATATATAATCATAAGGCAAGGGAAGGAGTGCAGGTGCCTGATAGAGGCCTGTGACACTCAGGTAGTTGATCATTTTTAATCTTTATTCTCCATCAACTACCTGAGGTTGTTCAGCAGCCACAGTCTCTGACTCAAGACTTTCTTGAACTGGGGAGAGGACAGGAATGTTCTTGTAAAGCCTTTTTCTCCTTATTTCTTCCTTGTGTTTGAGGGTCAAGGCTGCATCCCCTGCTTTCTTCCTCTCTTTTGACAATTTAATGTCAGCCAGTTCATTTAACTCCTCTAAGGGGAGAGAGATGAGTTCATCTATGTTGTAGTTCCTGGTCCCCAGATAGTTGAGCCTGGCTGCCTTAATTCATCTTCTTGAGTGTTTGGTACAAGGGCAGCCAGAATTGCAGCTTGCATGAATCCTGGGGAACCACTTGAACTCTCTCCCCTCAGCTTCCTCTTCCTCTCTCTCTTTTCTTCTTCAATCTCTTCAGGAGTCATCTTCCTTTTGCCTTTGTCAATTGTAGATCTTGATGACTCAGTCTGAGGAGAGCTTTGGCCTTCATTGCTTGATTCAGCAGTCAAGCTCTGGCCAGAGAGAGGTTATGAAGCACCATCACTAGTTGGTGCCTCACTGAGGGTATGGGGTGCTGGAGGAGATCTTGTCTCAAGGTTCACAGTCTCAGCCTCTGGACCTTCAGTCAAGGCTTTCCCTTCGAAGCTAATCTTGGGGTCTACCTCAACATCCACTTGACCAAAGGCTTCAACTGCTAGCCTCTATCTATATGATGCAGTTCTCCTTTTGAATTCTGCCAGCACCCAGTCTTGAATTTGATTGGCTAATCTGACAGCTTGTCTGTTATTGCTTGGGTTGACAAGTGCCAGATCTACCAAGTTTATATTCTCATAGAAACTCAAGGTGGTGATGTTGAGAATTTCTTGTTGACTCTGAGCTCTAGAGATCATAAGAGCTTTCCTATCACTGTCATACCCCCAACCCCAGATTGGGTTCTCAGATGGGGTAGACATTGCTCTTGGTACTCCCTCCTCAAACAGTTGTTGAATGAGCAGTTCCAGATCACTGTATAGAGGAGGTTGCTGAGCATGGACAACTGCAAGATAGGATGGTGAGTCCTGTATGTCCATACTTGAGGAAGAACTCCCAGATTCTGTGGCTGTCAGAACTTCCTCCCCCTTTTTGGTAGCATCACCCTTATGCATATGTGAGCTGGGGAAGTGATCCATAACATCCACAGGTTCTTGTGGACCTAGATGAGTTTCTTCTGAACTTTGGCTTCGGAAGATTTTACACTTAGCATTTTTCTTGAGTGTGTAAAACTTCCGAAGCTAGTTCACCTTTGTTCCGAAGTGCATGTTGGAAGACTTGGTTGTTTTGGTATCTTTTGGTTGCATCAGCCTCTTAATTTCAGAGGTTCCTACAAAACCCTATTAGGAACATCAATAGAAAAAGGAACACAAGGATTAAGATTAATAACATGTATTGTAGAATTTAGAGCTTCACTCCAAAAGGAACCAGACAACTGAGCATGTGAGAGCAAACATCTAACCCTCTCAACCAATGTTCCATTCATTCGTTCAGCCAAACCATTCATTTGTGGTGTATTTAGGGGAGTCTTTTGATGTCAAATACCTTTCTATCTATAATAAGCATCAAAAGGACTAATGTATTCACTCCTATTATTAGTCCGAATACACTTGAGCTTCTTCCCAGTTTGTCTCTCAACCAAGGCTTGAAACTGCTTAAACACTTTTAATACGTGATTGTTAGATTTCAAAGTATAGACCCATACCTTCCTCTAATGATCATCAATGAATGTGATAAAATATAAGCAGCCCCCAAGTGATCAAGTTTTCATTGGACCACATACATCTGAAAGTACCAAATCAAGTATACCTTTTTTATGAGAAGGAGGATGAATTGTAAAGGAAACTCTATTTTTCTTTCCTTCTGGACAATGAGAAAACCTCTTCAAATGAACATTGTGTATACCAGGCAATGCATTTTTCTTCAACAGTAAAGACATCGCCTTTTCACTCATATGACCAAGTCACTTATGCCATAACTCTATCATATCAGTGTTCACTAATGAGTGAACCGACTCATTAAAGATCTTTGGATGTGCCATATACAACTTTGAGCTTCTTTTACCTCTTGCCACAATTAAAGAACCACAGGTGAGTTTCCAAATTCCATCACCAAAGGTATTGTGGTAACCATCATCATCGAGTAAACCTGCAAAGGTCAAATTAAGTCTGATATCTGGAACATGCTTTACATCATGTGCAATGCTCACCATATCATAATCACAACAAATGAAGAACTCCTCGGTAGCAGTGTTAACTTCAGCAGTGTCATTGCCACCATCATCTTTCTTTTGGTTGTTCTTTTAGTTGTTGTAATTCGCCTTCTTGTTCTCCTTTTTCAATTGTTCGCAAAATTGATTTGTATGTCCCTTTCTACCATAATGATAGCACTCAACATCAGCAAACTTTCCTCTAGACTTACTTTGATTTCTCATATCTTTATTTGGAATACTGCCTTTAACTAATTTCATGGTAATATTGTAATATTACCATTAGGTGCAGAGTTGGACAACGAAGTCCGAAAAGTCTCCCAAGAATCAAGTAGATTACCAAGCAACCATAAGTCTTATATTTCGTCTTCAAACTTAATACTATTCCTGTTAATTGATTAATAATTCCCAAAAAGCATTAAGATGATTAGTAACAAGAGTTTCATCATGGTAGTTTAGGTTTATTAATTGTTTGATCAAAGACAATTTATTGTTTCCGGTCTTTCAAGCATACAACTTCTCAATCTTGGTCCACAAAGTACGAGCATGAGTCTCCCCGCTAGTATGGTTCAACACGTTATCATCAACCCATTGATGAATATACCCACACACCTTTCTGTGCAAAATATTTCATTCTTTATTAGTTTTATCCTCGGGTTAATCAATAGAAAACACAAGCAAATAATAATCCTTCACATAAAGAAGATCTTCCATATTGTCTTTTCAAACATGATTATTGGGACCAATTAATTTCACAATCCTACTTGTATTATCCTCTATCGTTCAAACATGTCTTAACCCAATAACAAAAGCCAATGGCTTTAATACCACTCTGTTAGGGGTAAAAGTCACAACCGACCACAAACAGTAGTCAACACATAGCGGAATAAAACCTCGTTTGGTCAAAACTTCCCCCAACCCGAATGAACCTATGAGGACTCAAACAAATAGGGTATACAAACACAAAAAGAAAAAGACACCCAATTTTAGCATGGAAAACCTCTCAAAACCAAGAGTAAAAACCACGGGACTACTAGAGACACTTAAAATCTAATATCACCAAACTTAATAGTATAAGAGTCTTCTATAGCTATACTAGAAGCATATAACAAACATCATATACTTGAAATCAACTAACATCAAACACGTGGAATCAAAACAAGGCAAAAGAGAGAAGATATCACCAAATTCTGCAGTCAGAACAGGGTTTGCAAAACCTAACTTCTGAAAGTAATTAGAATAATTTCACCATTGGATAAGGTCACTCAAGTGTTATGAAGATGTTGTCCAAATTTCACAACAATCCAACGGCTCAATCTTCGAGAAACAACCAATCTCTACGGTTGGCTTTAATAGTGACGGGAATCACCCTCTTTTTGTCTACTCTCTACTCAATTCAATTCTGTATGCTAAAAAATGATCTATACTGTCGCTCTTAACTCGTGATCCTTTTATCCACTTAAGTTAAATAGATTGCACCCAAAAACTAGGCTGTCCTCATATGCCATAAACAATAGACCAACACTAAAAAGGTTCTTTACTCATGTATTTCTTCAAAAGCTAGAATCGATCATGTTTCTACAATGAAAGGTGATTTTTGCAACGAGGCTCTAAAGGTTGAAAATGGTGCATATAAGTATCATCGAAGGTCATCTACTTCAAGAGATGATGAGACGGCTAAAAGTTGTGTCCATGCAACATGGGGAGGAAAACGAGGAGAATGAAAAACCATCAAGAACCACTCCTTCTAGAAGATTTTGATTTACTGTAAAGGGTTGAGATTTTGTTTGGGTACTTTAAATGGTCAGGATCAAGTGTTGGTAACCTCTTCTTCTAGAAGGTTTTCATGACATTAAGGACTTGCAACCGCTGCTAACCACCACAAACTGCTGGTAACCGCCTATCTTCAAGGGCTAAGATTCATTCTCAGGAATATCCAATTTTAGTTCATGACTTGGTTAATTTTATTTAAACAGTAACTTAGAAATATATTTCTTATTGATTATTAGCTAGGTTTATTCTCCCGTGCTTTGCGCGGGTTTTTTTGGTACTTTGGTACATAATCGAACGTAACTTAAACCATCAAATTTAGTTCATACATCCATAAAATCAAATAAAGCATAAAATTCTAAAAGAGGATCATATTCAAATGTTTAACATTGTACAATGACCATCAAGCAACTTTTCCATTTTATATTTAACTGATTTGTTGCATTGTAACATTTCCAATAAATTTGCAAGTTTTAGAATTATATAGTCGGAATTCCTTCATCGTTAATAAAACAAATCATGTTCAAAATTCAAATTATGAAACACAAAACTGACTAAACATGCCAAAATAATATGTCTTTTTACATGTTTCATGTGCTTGTGGGTGTTCCAAAAGCATGCTATAAAAGTGACCACAAAAGCTTCTCTCAAAATATAGGCAAAATTGTATTCTTTTGTAATCTAGATATCTGGCCTTTTTTGCATAACTAATGTTGTCTCCTGCATAGAGAAAGAAGGCCACCAGAAAGGAAGGCAAACAAAAAAATTTCTTGTGTCATACCTACACACGCAACTGCAGTGTATAATGTTGTCACTTATTTTTGTTTGTCTATTAGTCCATTCCCCATATGTTTCTAAATCTACATGATTCTTTAGACATATATTTAACCAACTCAAGATTGTGTAGCAATTAACCAAAAAGGTCAAATGGTAGAACATTCTTTAGCTACAAAGTTTAATGATAGGTTGTACTTAAAAGCATCAAGCAATGGCCTTTAAAATGGTTGCAACATTAGCTCTTCACTCACATAAAAGTCAACCAATAATGTGTGCATGTTTATCATGAATTCAAATCACATTTTCTAATAATCTAGGCACACGCCTAAACCTGATCACTTTATGTTCTAATCATGTACAGTTTTTATAATAGAATTATCTAGATACAAATCAGAAAAGAATTGTCTAGATTCAAACATAAACTTTACTGAAAATAGGGCACTTAAACTCAAATTCAAAAAGCAGTCTCGAACACCCCTTTTTAAGCCCATTGTATAACCAACCCAAACATTAAAACGGTACTCAAAATTAGTTGAATTGAACCACCAAGTAAATTTCATTAGATAACAAAGAAAATTAAAATCCTTAAAACATGTGTTCATTTTCAACCTTTGAATTAATCCAAATTTATATATCTACTATTTTACAGTAATAACAAGCAAAATGGATCGAAAAACGAATGCAAATCGAAACTACTTTCAAATTCACTTGTATTATTGATTTTGTATATAGTGGTACCTACTAATACCACCAATCCTATATTTATACTGATTAACAATACAACTCAAATGATTGTTATAGTCTCAACTACCATTTTACACTATCTATCCTCACACTTTCAACATGTACAACAATGACCCTTACATGTCAACAATATTGACAGATTCAACATTTATATTTTGGATCAATACTATAAGCTTAGGAAGAAACTTATTTGCTTCGAAAGTTTTTGTAAGGCCCCGTTTCCGAGACGCTTACAATTGGTCAATCGTCGCATAAAACATTTAAAATACATCATTTTGCAGCGGAATTTAAACTTTTCATTAATAATTAAAACTGTGTCAAATCATCACATCGTTGGTTTACATCCCAAAAATTGTATTGACACAATAACATTCTCAAAAATGTGGATGCTAGACTCGAATCATCCCCAGTAGCTTATGCATCCATGCCTGCACCTCCTCAGCATCAACAATTACCTGCCAACTATTATCCATACAAAAGTCAGTGACGCTAAAGTTTTACTTTAACGAAGCTTTACCATGAACATACACTTTATCATACTTTAACATCGCATAAACTTTAACTTTATTCATCATCTTTATCAAACTTGTTCGATAACTATACTTTAGCTTTTACTTTAACATTTACTTTATTGGCATGTTACCCATACTTTATCTTTACTTTATCAATACTTTAGCTTTATTCGTTTACTTTATCTTTGAACTTAGCACAAAGCTTAGTTCCTTTATCAGCTGAGAACGCAACAAATGCTATTCTCCTTTAGCAGGCAGGCATACCCAAATTATAGCCCCTATATGAGAATGTAACGAATACCATCCTCCTTTAGCAGTTGAGCACACCAATGTGCAGCTCCTATATGAGAATGCACCAAGCATAACTCCTTTAGTGGTTGAACACACCAACGTGTAGCTCCTATGTGAGAATGCACCAAGCATAGCTCCGTTAGCGCTTGCGCACACCAATGTGTAGCTCCTATGTGAGAATGCACCAAGCATAGTTGCTTTAGCGATTGAGTACACCAATGTGTAGCTCCTATGTGAGAATGCACCAAGCATAGCTCCTTTAGCGGTTGAGTACACCAATGTGTAGCTCCTATGTGAGAATGCACCAAGCATAATTCCTTTAGCGATTGAGCACACCAATATGTAGCTCCTATGTGAGAATGCACCAAGTATAGCTCCTTTAGCGGTTGATCACACCAATATGTAGCTCCTATGTGAGAATGCATCAAGCATAACTCCTTTTAGCGATTGAGCACACCGATGTGTAGCTCCTATATGAGAATGCACCAAGCATAACTCCTTTAGCAATTGAGCACACCAATGTGTAGCTCCTATGTGAGAATGCAACGAATACAATTCACTTTTAGCAGTGCTTGCAAGAATTCTTTAGCGTGCTTTAACATTTTCACCGTTGTTCTTTATCGGGTAAATGTTCTTGAATTATTATTCAAGTTCTTTAATGTTTCACATGTGACTTTACCATCGTTCTTTAGCCTTTAACTGCAATGATATATATATAATATATATTTATATATGTACTTTAACTTTTTAGCATTATGTTCATCATCATTCGTTTTCGTTCTCCATTTAAAGTTAAAGTACATATCGTGCATACCTATCGTGCGAGAACTTCCTATCGCGCGAGAACAAACGATATGTATGTTAAAGTACATACCTATTGTGCGAGAACTTCCTATCGTTCTCCATTTAAACGATATGTATGTTAAAGTACATATCGTACGAGAACTTCCTATCGCACGAGAACTACCTGTCTCGCGAGAACTATCCCCTTTCGTGCGAGAACTATTCTCTTTTCGCGTGAGAACTTCATAGATTCAAATTTCATAAAGTTCAACTTAACTGCTCGAGTGAAAACTACGGGTTTCTCCTGCCCAGTCATAACTTATCGCATCTAAAGGCTGTTCTAGCATGCTTAACATCATAACAACATCAACTCAAGCATAAACACGAATTAACAAATGTTATAGTATGCATAATAGCCCCAAAACATAAAACTTGCGTAAAAAGGGGACTAGAAACTCACCTCTTGAAGTTCTAGCACAACCACAACCTTCCTGAAGCCTTTACCAAACGAAAACTACATAACCATGCATTATATTTATCAATAATCCATTCTTAGTACATAACACGAGTTACTACATGAGTTACATACCTCAAACACTTGGTTTCTTCACTTTCTCTCTCTACGCAGCCACTTTCTCTCTCTAACAGCAGCACTTCTTGCGTGAAAATGGAGTCAGACTGCGTGTTCTCAGCTATTTATACCCAGCTCAAACTTTTCTCATGAGGTTCTCGCGTGAGAACCTCCTTTCGTGCAAAACTTCGCCTTCTTTACTTTCTTGAAATTTTCGTGCGTTACAAGTCCACCCCGTTATTTAGGTTTCATCCTCGAAACTTTTCAGCTCTCGAACAGCTGCGGGTAATGCTCTCTCATCTCCTCCTTGGTCTCCCATGTAGACTTGGACCCCTTTCTGTGTCTCCACTGTACTCGCACAAGTGGAACCACATTATTCCTTAACCTTGTCTCCTTTCTATCAATGATGGCCGCTGGTTGCTCCACGTAATTAAGTCGTTCATCTACCTCGATATCCTCAAGTGGCACGATCATATCTTCATCGATTAAGCACTTTCTCATACGGGATACATGGAATGTCGGATGAATTCCACTTAACTCATCGGGTAGCTCTAACTTGTAAGCCACCCCTCCTACTCGAGCAATGTTTCGGAAAGGCCCTATATACCTCGGGCTTAGCTTCCCTCGCTTTCTGGACCGGATGGTCCCTTTCCAAGGCAAGACCTTTAACATAAGTCTATTACCCACCTTGAATTCAATCGGTCTACGTCTCCTTTCGGCATACGACTTCTATCTATCCTTTGCTGCTTTCACAAAGCTTTGATCTTCTCCAACTTTTAGGTCGTAGCCTCGATCATCTCAATGCTCCCTAAATCCTTCTGTCTGATATCACCCCAACATACGGGTGTTCTACACCTCCTATCGTATGGCATCTCAAAAGGATGCATACCAATACTGGCATGGTAACTGTTGTTATATGAGAACTCGGCTAACGATAAGTGTTCATCCTAACTTCTTCCAAAATCAATGATGCATGCTCGAAGCATGTCCTGTAGCGTCTGAATCGTCCTTTCTGACTGGTTATCTGTCTGAGGATGGTAAACCGTACTGATGTGTAACCTCGTCCCATCGCATCATGAAATCTCTTCTAAAACTTTGATGTAAACTGAGTGTCACTGTCAGACATGATAGACATCGATACACCATGACTAGTCACAATCTCCTTGATGAACAAATCCACCAACCTCTCAGATGAATACGTCTCACAGATTGGTAGAAAGTGAGCACTCTTTGTCAAACAGTCAACGATCACCCATATGGCATCGTATCCCCTTGCTGTACGTGACAACTTCGTAATGAAGTCCATGGTGATGTGTTCCCACTTCCACTCGGGTATATCCAAAGGTTGGATCTTCCCGTATGGCTTCTAATGCTCCGCCTTCACTTGCAGACAAGTAACGCACTTACTCACATACTCCACTACGTCACGCTTCATTCCCAGCCACCAATAATCCTTCTTCATATCCTGATACACCTTTGTAGCACCGGGATGAATTGAGTATCGAGTCTTGTGAGCCTCATCCATGATCTTCCCTCATAGGTCTCCATAACGAGGAATCCACATCCGCTCGAATCAGGTTCTAACACCGAGAGTGTTCTCACCCGACTCTGCGACTAGACCCCTCATCAGCTCGAAGTTAATCCAATCCTCCGTCAGAGCTTCATCTTGAAGTTCCTTGATCTACTTCATCACATCAGAGGTCATGATCATCTAATAAGCCTTTACCCAAATCGGTTCGGGTCTCTCCTTTCGGTTAAGGGCATCTGCCACCACGTTGGCCTTGCCCGAATGGTAGTGGATCTCATAATCGTAATCCTTGATAAGCTCCAACCATCTTCTTTGCCTCATATTAAGATCCTTTTCTCTAAGAAGTACTTCAAGCTCTTGTGGTTTGGGAAGATAGTGCACTTTGTCCCGTACCAGTAGTGCCTCCAAATCTTTAATGCAAAGACCACAACTGCCAACTCCAAACATGAGTAGGGTAGTTAGCCTCATGGATCTTCAACTGTCGGGATGCACAGGCTATAACTCTCCCTCGTTGCATCAACACGCAACCCAATCCTTAATAAGAAGCATCTGAATAGACCACCAAGTCTTCGCTCCCTTCGGGCAACGTCAAAACAGGAGCTTGAGTCAATCTCGTCTTTAGATCTTCGAAAGCATTCTCCTGCTCTAGACCCCGTACGAACTTCACATCCTTACGGTTCAACTTATTCAATTGTGAAGCTATCTTGGAGAAGTCTTGGATGAATCTCCTGTAGTAGCCCGCCAAACCCAAAAAACTAAGAATCTCAGATGGCGTCTTTGGAGACTTCCATTGCATCACCGCCTCAATTTTCGTCGGGCCTACCATAATCCCTTCAGGGTTAACCACATGACCCAAAAACTAAACCTTGCGTAACCAAAACGAGCATTTAGAGAACTTGGCTTACAGCTTCTCCCTTCTAAGCGTCTCTAGCACCTCCCGAATGTGACCGCATGCTCTTCTTCTGTATTCGAATAAATCAGGATATCATCGATAAACACAATCACTGATTTATCTAGCATCGGCCGACATACCCAATTCATCAAGTCCATAAAAGCAGCTGGCACGTTGGTTAAACCAAAGGACATCACGAGAAACTCGTAGTGTCCATAACGCGTACGAAAAGCTGTTTTAGGAATATCATGCTCCTTCACCTTCAGTGGGTGGTAACCAAATCAGAGGTCTATCCTCGAGAACCAACTGGCACCGTGAAGCTGATCATACAAGTCATCGATCCTTGGTAACGAATACCTATTCTTCATGGTTAACTTGTTCAGCTCACGGTAGTCGAAGCACATTCTCATACTACCATCATTCTTCTTCACAAATAAGACCGGAGCACCCCATGGAGAGATACGAGGTCGAATGAATCCCCTTATCCAACAACTCTGGCAGCTGAGTCATCAATTCCTTCATCTCGAAGGGAGCTAGACGATACGATGCCTTAGCAATAGGTTGGGCACCAGATATCAGATCGATCTGGAACTCAATCTCGCGGTCAGGTGGCACACCTGATAGATCCCACGGGAACACGTCTGGGAAATCACACACGACCGGTATGTCCGACAATCGCGGTACTGACACATCCACATCCTTCACGTAGGCTAGATAGGCACCACATTCACGCCTCATACACTTCTCTACCACCACCATCGAAATTACCTTTGGAACCATACTAACTCTATCGTCGTAAATCGTCACCGAACTCCCATCGGGCGCGGTCAATCGAATCATCTTCTTGCGACACACAATACTTGCCTCATAGGCTGCTAACCAAACCATCCCTAGGACTACATCAAATCCACCTAAGGGCATCAAAAACAGTCTAGCAGGAAACCTATGACCTTCCAACTCTATCGCACCATCCTCTAAGCACTATAAGATTCAAACACCAGTCAAGGTAATAGCTCAGATTATGTCAAGTATACTAAGTCCCAAATTATAGTGGTCAGTTGTGATTAGCCACTTACTTTACTCTTAATTCCCCAAGTATTTCCTATCCTGACTTCATCAGTATCCAAATCTACTAAGAGCACATAAACCACATAACACTCGCACATAATTCCTTTTTCCATTAACGTACATAAAACGTCTACCTGCAGGCATGTAGCTACGCGGACTGGCATCCCTTTCCCTCTCATCACATTCTCAGTTTAAGTTTAGGTTTCGAAAATAATTTACCCAATTCTCTTAAACTTTGGCTCTGATACCAACTTGTAAGGCCATGTTCCCGAGACGCTTATAATTGGTCAATCATCGCATAAAACATTTAAAATACATCATTTTGCAGCGGAGTTTAAACTTTTCATTAATAATTAAAACTGTGTCAAATCATCACATCGTTGGTTTACATCCCAAAAATTGTATTGACACAATAACATTCTCAAAAATATGGATGCCAGACTCGAATAATCCCCAATAGCTTATGCATCCATGCCTGCACGTCCTCAGCATCAACAATTACTTGGCAACTATAATGCATACAAATGTCAGCGACGCTGAGTGAGTTCTAGTTTTACTTTAACGAAACTTTACCATGAACATACATTTTATCATACTTTAACATCGCATAAACTTTAAGTTTATTCATCATCTTTATCGAACTTGTTCGATAACTATACTTTAGCTTTTACTTTAACATTTACTTTATCGTCACGTTACCCATACTTTATCTTTACTTTATTTGTACTTTAGCTTTATTCGTTTACTTTATCTTTGAACTTAGCACGAAACTTAGTTCCTTTATCAGGTAAGAACACAACAAGTGCCATTCTCCATTAACAGGCGGACATACCCAAAGTATAACCCCTATGTGAGAATGTAACGAATACCATCCTCCTTTAGCAGTTAAGCACACCGATGTGTAGCTCCTATGTGAGAACGCACCAAGAATAACTCCTTTAGTGGTTGAGAACACCAATGTGTATCTCCTATGTGAGAATGCACCAAGCATAGCTCCTTTAGCGGTTGAGCACACCAATGTGTAGCTCCTATGTGAGAATGCACCAAGCATAACTCCTTTAGCGATTGAGCACACCAATGTGTAGCTCCTATGTGAGAATGCACCAAGCATAGCTCCTTTAGCGGTTGAGCACACCAATGTGTAGCTTATATGTGAGAATGCACCAAGCATAACTCCCTTAGAAATTGAGCACACCAATGTGTAGCTCCTAAGTGAGAATGCACCAAGCGTAGCTCCTTTAGCGGTGGAGCACACCAATATGTAGCTCCTATGTAAGAATGCACCAAGCATAACTCCTTTAGCGATTAAGCACACCAATGTGTAGCTCCTATGTGAGAATGCACCAAGCATAACTCCTTTAGCCATTGAGCACACCAATGTGTAGCTCCTATGTGAGAATGCAACGAATACAATTCTCCTTTAGCAATGCTTGCAAGACTTCTTTAGTTCGCTTTAACATTTTCACAATTTTGCTTTATCGGGTAATTGTTCTTGAATTATTATTCAAGTTCTTTAACCTTTCACATGTGACTTTACCATCGTTCTTTAGCCTTTAACAACAATGATATATATATATATATATATATATATATATATATATATATATATATATATATATATATATACGTACTTTAACTCTTTAGCATTAAGTTTATCATTATTCGTCATCATTCATCATTCGTTTTCGTTCTCCATTTTTCATCATCGTTATCTTTCGCTTTCATTACATAATACTTACTTACGTATACGTACATACCAAGTAAAGTCACATCATAAACATAACGTTTTAAAATAGTTTTATCATGAAAAGATAACACATCACGCCTCACAGCATACCATGCAAAAACTTGAACACACATAATCATCATCTCGCGCGAGAAAAAGCCTTTCGCGTGAGAACCTTACCATATTCAAATCCTACAAATCAAATCATCACTGTCGCGTGAAAACTACAAGTCGCGCAAAATATTATTGTCGCGCGAAAACATACATATCGCACGAGAACTATTCCCTTTCGCGCGAGAACTTTGCAGATTCAAATTTCATAAAGTACAACTTAACTGCTCGAGCGAAAACTACGGGTTTCTCCCGCCCAGCCATAACTTATCGCGTCTAAGGGCTGTTCTAGCATGCTTAACATCATAAGAACATCAACTCAAGCATAAACACGCATTAACAAATGTTTTAGTATGCATAATAGCCCCAAAACATAAAACATGCGTAAAAAGAGGACTAGAAACTCACCTCTTGAAGTTCTAGCACAGCCACAACCATCCCAAAGCCTTTACCAGATGAAAACTACATAACCATGCGCTATATTCATCAATAATCCATTCTTAGTACATAGCACGAGTTACTACACGAGTTAGATACCTCAAACACTTGGATTCTTCACTTTCTCTCTCTACGCAGCCGCTTCTCTCCCTAACAGCAGCACTTTTCACGTGAAAATGGAGTCAAACTGGGTGTTCTCAGCTATTTATAACCAGCTCAAACTTTTCGCATGAGGTTCTCGTGCGAGAACCTCCTTTCGCGCAAAAACTTCGCCTGCTTTACTTTCTTGAAATTTTCGAGCGTTTCCTTTGAACTTGTGCTTCGGAAGTTTTCCTTTGGAAGTTTGACTTTTATATTTTGCAATAAATCCAACATATAGAACATCATACAGTATCAAAATCAAACAATATTCAAATCACAAACATAATTAATAAAAAAATATTTTAAACATATAAAATAAGTAAAGTAATTAGGGAATTTACCTTAATCTGTAAAAAAATCACATCAACTATGTATCTACAAAGATGCTCCTATGAAGGCTGCCATTAGTGAATGAACAAAGCATGCAAAAAATTATTCCTAGTAATACAAACACTAGATATCCTTTTTAATAGATAGAAAGTAAATTTGAAGAGAGTACCTTTAGCAAGTCTAATTTCAGATGACTAATATGAGGTTGTTGCCATCTGAACTTCTCTAGCCCTCTATCTTCCCACCATTCATACTTACCTACATCTTCCATTACTTTTGCAGTAAATAGCAAGAAGCAAAAAGAAAAAAAGAAAAAAAGAAAAAAGATGACACTTATTTATCATAATCAATCGATCGCATCGCACGCTTCTATTTCCAGAACAAATATAACAAAATACATACTTGTAAGTACATATATAAACATCTTAAATTCACAAATGCCCCAAAGATAAATGTCTTTTCAACATGGAGATAGTGATGTGTGTGAAAGGCGCATATATTTTTTATAAGATTTTTTTGCACATATTCAATTTTAAATGTTTTTTTACTTATACTAAACTACCAACACAAAAGACAAGTATACTTATCATGTGGTAATATAGTATTGATAAGAACCGAGTATCAATTCGTAAACACATCGAGCCTACTCAACAATCTTTACAATCAACTATCAGATTGGATTTTGTTTTAATAAAATGATAAGTTGCATTGATGTAGGGTTTTTAAAACAATAATTGAAAATAAAAGTAAAATTAAGACTTTTGGGTTTTAAACAGGGATTTAAGTCTATCATCCTAATTAGATTACACTTATGTAACTGTCGTGTGATTAAATATATAAGTTTAGGTAGTTATGTTAGCGTTTATAAACGCGAGCCAACGTGGATTTCTTGTCAGCCAGCTCCGTAGTGACAAGTACACCCAACATTGAGTAACTTACAATGCTAATCCTCCAAGCCACTAGTAATGTAGGTAAATGTTGTGTAACCTTTTAACATACGATTTCTAAAAACATAACTTAATATTAGAAAGAAAGTTGATAAAGTTTCTTTTTAACATACTATAAATTTTAGAAAACCATAACAATTACTATAGATTTCTCAGACTAATAAAAGGGAACTCGCAAATGATCAAAACGCTAAAGTTACATGATTTCTAATAACCATTTCTAGTTCATTCGCCATGGATTTGTTATGAAGAGCGGTTTCACGAATAAAAGCTAGTTCATACATTTTTCAACCTTGTATGACATTCACAATTACAAATCACAAGTTTATAACTTTTTATTCAAATGTAGATGCTACTTGTTAAAAGTTTACCCAAGATTACTATAACATTAACATAACATAAATCACACCATTAGTTCATCGCAAATTACATAAGTTTCATCAAATTAGGATGATAATAAGAGTTTATCTTATAATGAGCTTAGGCATAACAACAAAAAACATAGAAGATAGATATCAAATCATCGGTTTAATAGAACAATCAAACCGGTGATCCACAATAGATGATGTTTAGACAATCTCAAGCTTCTTCCAAGTGTTGTATGCACCTCCCGAGCCTCGCAAGGATCTTCAAGGCTTGATTCCCGAGAGAAATCAACAGGGTAACCCTCCACCAAAAGCTCCCTTAAATGATGACCTTAAGCCTCTATTTATAGGCATTCTGAAGTGTTTAAGCATTGCCTCTATTGAAATTCGATAATCGATGGATCAAATATTGCAATCGTATAGTTGTCGTTTATCAGATCTCTGATGCGGAATCTCACAGACCTGTTGATAATTTCAATTGAAGATCTATTGCAAGATTTAATGTAAGATGATGAATGAATGATGAATAATCAAGAACACATTAATAAATATTTTATTCATTCATATGTATGATGATTCTAGGAGATTACAAAGGGAGTTTGTAAGAAAAATCTCTCTCACACACACTCAACCTAATTGTTTCTCTCTAGACTAATTCTTAGCAATGCTTGCTTAGAGAATGCTTGCTTACTTAGTAATGCTTAAGGTATAAAATGACTACACTTAGTCTATTTATACTCTTTACATAAATAAACAAAATTACATTTAAGCCCTAATGATTACACAAATATTCTTCTAAGTCTGATAAATTCTCTGTAGCTGATGCGTGACTGCCAGGTGCTGATGTCATACGGGACGTCCGCTGATGTTGACTGTTGACTTTGACCACGGTTGACCAAGTTTGACCAAGTTTGACTTTGGTCAATTTTCTTCATTTTGATCATATTTTAAGCGTACCTTCACCGTGTTAGTTTTGGTAATCATCATGATATTCGACTCTTAGGTTTTAGTAAGTATCATCTTCAAATAGTCCAACAATACTCCCCCTAAGATGATGCTGCCAAAACCTCATGATTATCAAAACCTTGGATGTTGATTGATGTGCAGTCTTGAAGTGTAGTCTTCTCCCCTTTTTTGGTAGCATCTTCTTAAAAACTTCAGAAAAAGGCATTGATAAAAAGACTCTGTTTGGCACATAAAGACTTTTTTTTGGCACTTGATGGATGTTTCATCAGCTTGATCTTCTAGTCTTATTTTGAAGACTTGAAAATACACCCATTTGCAAACACTGTGGATTGCATAGGTAGCAATATAGTAGCTTTATCTCAACTTCAGAAGTGAAGGAAAAGCATCATACATTCTTCAGACTTGATATATACTCTCCCTCAACAAAAGCTTTAAAGGGTGAGGAACTTTTATGTATGAGACACCAAGAGGAGGATTCTTAGTTCTCAACAACTGGCAGGAGATCTTTGAAGGAAGCAGGAGTGTTCACTTGACATCTTGAACTAAATGAGAAACTCAGGCATGTTATGCAATTCATCACCTGCAAAAGTCTAAATCCTCTCGGTAGAGGTATTGCATGGAAGTTTCACTCCTAAATCAATAACACATGTAAATCTGTCAAAACTAAGAAAAATACTAAAAATGACAAATCTTTTTGGGATTTCAGATTTTTTCAAAAATATAATATTTACAAGCATGAATCCTTCAACTGCAATAAGATCATACTAATCCAAAATCCTCTACATCTAAAAAAGTTTAAAGTTTGAATAGACATAACAAAGAACAAAGTTGATTGTAAGTATGTTTGTCCACTTAAACTCATGCAAGGATCTATTTTCAACACTTTATGATATTTATCATGTTTAGGTTTGATTAGATATGCTAATTGGATACCCCACACTCAGAAGTATGGAAGAATTACCCTCCTCATGAAATGCAAGGTCACACTTTATCACAACTTGAACCAGGCTACTTAGAGTATAAATTCTCATGATATGATCCACTTTGGGATTATTTTATACTTCACTTTGGAAGTCGATCCTCATTGGGATTCTTTTAGCTTTGATCCACATTGGGATTCTTTTCTTTGCCTTTTTGGCATTCATCAGCACTTTTAATGCAAGGTCAACTAGGTCTATGCTCAGCACAACAGAAGTTGTCATTATGTTTACTCCAGGTCTGTATTTACATACAACAAAGGAGAAACAGATGCTTTTATCAATGAGAAATTTATAAACCATTTTTGCATGGTGTGTTTAGGTAACCACACACGTAAACGCTTGGAAAAGTCATTACTTACCAATACCCTAAGATGGTTTTGGTCCACAATGCATATCGATTTAGTTCATCATAAATATGCTTATCTTGAATCCAAGTTGAGCCTACTGACATATCAAACAGAGCCTTGTCAGTGTTTATTGATTTTAAAAAATAGATGTAGAAGATAGTAGATGAGTGTACTGTCATTTCTCATGTAAATGCAGGAAGATTCAAAAATAATATTTTTAGACTTTTCTTGATTTTCTGATTTTTAGGATTTTTGGTTTTGAGAAAATTAAGAAATGGCATATGTATTATCAAATCAATAGAGATCATCAACAGTTAGTCCATGTAGCAATGTAATCAGACTAAGCAGATTGAATGAAACATCAGTTGTTTCTGTATTGCCATCATAGTTTCTATTAATGATTGATGTCCTGCATTGAATCATGGTTAGTTTCTGCTCCATTTGACTCAGTTGCATCATAAACATCATGAGCAGGAAGAACGTTCCTGTTATAGGAAGGGATTAGCTACTGCTAACTTTTCTTGAGTTGGAAGGCCTCCATAACTATCCCTAACACACTAGCAAATTAGTTAGATATTTCAACCCAGGCCATTACTGTCCTAAGCTATCCATCAGCATCTTTGTATGTGACTTGCTGGTATGTGTATGATTTTGCTTTATCTGATGATGTATCAGATTCACCTCCTAAAACTACTTTCTTTCTCTAACATTTTTTTGATTGTAAACCAACGACTCAACTTTAGCTTGTTTAACAAAAGGAGTTTGTTTGGCTTTTGAAAATCTTTTGGTTGGTTTAGAAAATCTATTTTTCTTTTGAATGTTTTGTGGAGGTGTAGCAAAGAATCTTTGTCCTTAATCATGTTTGTTTCTTCTAGGCATGTGATCATATTCATCATAAGAATTATAATCATGATTATAATAATTTGATGGATGTGATCTTCTATGATAGCCATTATGCCAAGCATCATTCCTATATTTGTCATACTTATGTTATGTGTATGACCCAGGATGATATCTTGATGCCGAATAATCATAACGTTTAAAATGTTCAAAATCATACCCATGCCGATGTGATCAAGGAGAAGAGTAGCTATGACGTCTGTTGTAGTACTCATGCTCCGATCTCGATGAGTATGACTCTGATGGATGATAAGATCTTTGACCTCTTCTATGTTGTGATGTTGGAGAGTTGTTGTATGAACACTCTGAAGTGGTATGATTCTCCATGTCATAATTTAAGCAGTAAGGAGTAGGTCTGGATCTTCTTCTCTTAGACTTGAATGATGAAGTTGAATTTGATTGGAACTTCATAGCCTTTTGCCTTGGTTGTTTTTGTTGTTTTCTCTTATGAGGACATATATATGTATCACTCTCAGTGTTTTTACACTCAAACGTATTAAGTGAATCTGAATTGCATGTCTCGTAGAGAATTGGTTGTTGTTTTGGAGTTTCTAATGTAGCTTTTGAGGTTGATGATTGGTTTGGATCAGGTGTAGAAGACTTGGTTTGATTTTTCTTCTTTCTTTTAGATCTGGTTTTCTTCCTTTTCACTTGTTCTTTGATTTCTTGTACCTCAGGCTTCTGTTTGTTCTAACACTCCATCTTAATCTTTGCCTTCAATTCGGCCTTTGTGAATTCTAGTTCAAGAAATCCAGCTGGTTTGAATTTCTCATAGAGAACCATAGCCTTTTGTTTGTTTTCAGGCTTTGCTGTTTTGGATTTCTATGGTTGTCTTTGTTTTGGATTGATTTCTTCAATGACATGATTAGTACATGTCAATGTTGCTTTGTTTGGTTGGTTGGTTTCTTCATCACTGTCATCACTTACAGGATCTCCATCTTGACCATCACAGGAATGAAAGGTTTCATTCTATGATGATTCAGGTTTGAGGTACAGCTTTGATGTTGTTTCAGGAGAAGTGATTTGAGTGATAGTGGATGGTTTGTCTGATGGATAATGATCATGCATATTTGAATCTTCTTTGACTTGACTTGTCATTGAAGTTGGCATTTCTGTGTAGTTATCATTGTAAGGAGGAGGAACAACACGGTATGTAATTCCATCACTCTTCTTCTGATCTCTTTGTGCGTCAAGCAGTTCTTCAAACTTGCTGGCAATCATCTTTAAATTCTCAAGTTCAACTTCTGTTGATGCATGATCTGCTTTTGTCTTTGTTAGAGACTCAGTGAGTCTTGTAACTTGAGCTTGAAGACTAAATCTTTCTCCAAGGAGTTTGTCTACATCCTTCATAAGAGAATTGATTTTATCTTCAAAGGCTTTATGTTGTATCTTCATTTCTGCATTTGTAGCCTTTTCTGTATTGATTGCTTGATTTAGACGCTTAATGTAATGTTGCAAGTCATTGATTGTTTTGGTTGTACTTGCTCTTAATATTTTGGCTTCAACTTCAGCCTGTGTGTTTGTTAACTTCACAGAGAGTTCAGTTGCTTGAGCATTCAACTTGTGATTTTCTTTAAGCAATTTATCAACTTCTTTCTCTAATGAACTGATTTGATTTGCAAAAGTTTGTAGTTCCTCTACATGTGAAGCTCTTTCCTCCTTTATCATGTATGATATATTGTTGCAATATTTCCGATATGCCTGTACTTCATCTATGCATGCTGATGAGCATAGATTGATCTTTCTGTCTTCAGGAATTTCAGGCAATGGAGAAATGTTTATGTTGTTGATGTTTGTGGCTTTTGCAAGCTCAGTAGTTAACTCTTCAAGTTTGATTTGTTGTTGAACCATTTTGTCTTGCATCTGGTTCATCTCTTAAGCTAAACTGATGTTTTGTTGATTCAATGTCTTGATTAGTGCTTGATAATTTCTTTGAGATTGTTCCATCTCTGACCTACATTTGATCAAATCATTAGACAATGTGTTGTTTGAGTTTGCAAGATCACATAAATGTAAACGCATTAGTTCTTTCTCAATATGACTGATGTACAACTGAATGTTTGTCCTGTCAAACAATGAACTGATGTTATTGTTTGATATGTTATTGTTGTTTGTTTGGTTATAGCTTTTGTTTGATTTGTTGTTGTTGTTTGTTTGGTTGTAGCTTTTGTTTGATTTGTTGTCATTGTTTGGTTGGTTACAGCAGCTTGGTTTGCTCTGTTTGAATTCTTGAAACCTTTTTCTACCTGCAGCAAGAAAGATGGCTCGGTTTCTCGAAACACAAGTGTTAGTGATTGATGTTAAATTTTCCATTTTGTTTAAAAGCAAAAATGATTCGAAATTTGTTTTTGTGTTTAAATCAAAATCAAATTTAAACTTTAATTGAATCCAAATAACGTCAAAACTCAATTTAATTAAATCGGCCTATTTGAAGAGTTAACTTTGTTCAATTACAATTTAGTTAAGCCAGACTAAGATTAATCTAGCTCAATTAAAAAGTAATAAAATTTAGATCTTTCAATTGAAATTAAATGGTTTTTTAAACAATTTAAATTTAATCCCAATGAAATTAATCAAAGTAGAATTTTTTGGCTCAGTTAAATTTATTATAAAACACAAACAAAACACAAGAGATGAAAGTCAAAATTAGATGTGTGCTTATATGTATCGGTCAAAATAAACAAAATAGTTCAAATTTAAATTCCCAAACACCTAACTACTCTCAATCCTTCTGCTCTCACTCTCTCGATCTCTCTAACTCTTTATCTCAGCTTTCTTAATTGATCTCTCGGACGGATGAACCTTCAACAGCAGCTTTCGGTGGAGATTGATGGTGGTGAAGGTGATCCGATCGTGATTAAGTGGTGGTGATTGAAGTGTAAATAGTAAGTTTTTGATGGTAATCGGTTGTTGTTTTCGATTATGGTGGTCAGTGATGGTGTTGTGTTGCTCCGATTGGAAGATTGGAGTTGGTGTCGATGATGATGGTTGATGGTATGGTTGCAGTCGATTGGTGTTGACACCAATGGTGAGGGTGTTTCTCAACTCTTTTTCTTCTTGTTCGTCCGCTATGGACAAAGGTGAATGAGTGATTTATTCTATTTCTTGTCCGCTGTGGACTAAGATTGAATTGTCTGTTGTTCGATTTATCATCCGCTGTGTCAAGGTAACGTCCGCTGTGGAAAGGGTTGTGTATGTCCACTGTGGTTTGAAGATGGATCGGGATTGTGATTTAAACCATCCGCTGTGATGAACGATTTATGTCCGTTGTGAACAAGTTTTACTTGTCCGCTGTGGACAGGTTTGCTTATCTGCTATGAGCAGCTGTGAGGACAGTGTGTTCAGTCTTTGCTTGTCCGCTGTGGATAAGTTGTGTGATGGATGAATCAACGTCCGCTTTGGACCAAAGTGTATGTCCGATGTGGTTACATACATGTTCGCTGTGGAGGTTTTTGTTTTTTTCGATGTCCGTTGTGGACCTTTTTGTTCAACGTCCGCTGTGGAACTTATCGTTCAACGTCAGCTGTGGAACTTTTGTTTGTTCAACGTCCGCTGTGGAGTTGAACGTCCTCTGTGTATGTTGTTTGCTCGTTCGCTTTGGACCGAAATGTATGTCCGCTGTGGACCGGTTTTACTTGTCCGTTGTGGACAAGTTTGTGTGGTTAACGTCTGCTGTGGACTTGGTGTGGTTAACGTCTGCTGTGGACTTGGTTTGTTCAACGTCTGTGACCGGTTTTACTTGTCCGTTGTGGATAGTTTGTGTGGTTAACGTCCGCTGTCGACTTGATTCAAGGATGGTGTCGGCTGCGTGTTGGGTGTTGATGTTTGTCAGTAGTGTGTCTGCTGTGGAAATGATGATTCAAGTCTACTGTGTGTTTTGAAGATGATTTCTCGTTCTTCAACACGTCCGCTGTAGGTGTTAACACATCTGTTGTGAGTGTTAACACATCAGGTGTGGATGTGTTTGTTCATCAGTTGTTAACACTTGGACAAAATGACTTGGACAAAATGAATGTTTGTCAGCTGTGAACCTTGTGTATCAGCTGTAGATTTAACACATCAGCTGTGGACACTTGGTTGCAAATATGATGAAGATTGTCAGCTGTGGGATAAGAACATCAGCTGTGGAATTAGAACACTTAGTCAAAAATCAAATACAAGTGTAATTTGTATACTTTGAAAATTCGATTATGAATGGAATTCACTTGCAAATACACAAATTGATGTTTGAATGACTGTTGAATGATTGTATGATGAACAAATGAATCAAAATCTGAATTAAATCATAGATTTGGCTGATTTTGAGATTTCAAAGCAGTTTGACTTTGAAAAAGTCAAACTTCATGTTCTTGAATGAACAAACTTTTGATTCTTAGGTTTCTGATGGAATTTGATAAAATCAAAGGTTATAATAGCTGTAGATAAGTGATTCTAAGCTAAAACAACAATCAATTTCATATAATCATCACCTAAAGTCGGATTTAGATGATGAACTCATGAAGAACACAATGAAGAACAAAAACTCAGATATAAGAATCAATGTTCAAAAATGTATGATTTGGATGTTGTGTATGATAAACGAACCTTAGATTTGATGTTTCTAAGCTAAAACCACTATCAATTTCAGCTAAACAACATCAGATTCGTGATTTTTGATGATTTTCCTCAAGAACAGTGAACTTTTCTCAAGAACACAAAATTTTCAAAAATCTTCAAATTCAAGAGTTGTGGATGTTCAATTGATATGAAACTTTGCAGATGTGTTAATTATCACAAACTAAATCTATTAGAATCTTAAATTCGATCAAACAACAACAAAATCAAAATTTCGTGTTTATGAGCATTTGAATACTTGAAGAACAAGTTTGCTTAAATCTTTAAATTAGTGACTCAAATGAACTTCAATTGATATGAAAACTTGCAGATCTTCACGAAATAACAAATCTAAGCTAATGGTAGCTTGATTTCATCAAAAACAACAACAATTTGCAGATCAAACTTGTGATTCAAATTTTTGAGAAAAATTTAAAGAACAAGGAGCCAAAGCTCTTATACCAACTGTGGAAATTCGAATACTGATGGATCGAATATTGCAATCGTATTGTTGCCGTTTATCAGATCTATGATGCGGAATCTTACAGACCTGTTGATGATTTCAAGTGAAGATCTGTTGCAAGATTTAATGTATGATGATGAATGAATGATGAACAATCAAGAATACATATTCATAAATATTTCATTCATTCATATGTATGATGATGCTAGGAGATTACAAAGAGAGTTTGTAAAAAAAATCTCTCTCACACACACTCAACCTAATTGTTTCTCTCTAGACTAATTCTTAGCAATGCTTGCTTAGAGAATGTTTGCTTACTTAGTAATGCTTAGGGTATAAAATGACTACGCTTAATCTATTTATACTATTTACATAAATGAACAAAATTATATTTAAGCCCTAATGATTACATAAATATTCTTCTAAGTCTGATAAATTCTCTGTTGCTGATGCGTGACTGCCGGGTGCTGTCGTCATTCGAGACGTCCGCTAATGTTGACTGTTGACTTTGATCACGGTTGATCAAGTTTGACTTTGGTCAATTTTCTTTGTTTTGATCATATTTTCAGCGTAGCTTCACCGTGTCAGTTTTGGTAATCATCATGAGATACGACACTTAGGTTTTGGTAAGTATCATCTTCAAATAGTCCAACAGCCTCATACCTAAAAGACATGGCCCCGTGCTAGTACAATGATTACGAAAGTTGGTTGACTCGTAAATGCAGGTTTAGTCGGGCACGAACTCGTGTTTAAGGTAGGCACGCCTCCATGGCTCATAGGGCACGGCCCCGTTCTTACTTTTAGGATATGGGTACTTTTTAATGAGGCATGACCTCATGCTTTGACTTCAAAACTTAGTTTTTTATAAATTCTTGCTAAGTATGCTTCTTTTGTCCATCTTGACCTTTTAAACACTTGAAAACACAATTTAATATTTTTAAGTTTAGTTTTATCATTTTACGCAAGATATTAAAAAATAATTGATTTGCTTTTGATAGGTTTTCTATATATTTTTTAGAGCACATCAAATAGCCTAAACTTGAGAAGTTTTATTGAAGCATTACCTTAAACACCTTGTATGCATCTTAAAATTGCTAATTTCCTATAAAGATATTCATAAAATTAATCAAAACATGCAAAGATGATGAATCACCTGGAGAAGAGTGATAGCATAAGTAATATAGTTGCACATTCTCCCATGAGTGGTTTGACGAATCCCATTTTCATTAATGGAAACCTCAGTACCCTTTGGTACATGTACATAACGACAACTCCAACAACATAAAATAGAGATAGAAAGCACAGAGTCGCAGAAGGAAAACGGTGACCTAATCCTCCTACATACCGCTTCATCTTGATGGTGGTGGCATCGATGTCAAAGGTGGTAGCGACACCGGTAGAAATGCCAGCGGTGGTCTAATATATCTCTCGATTTCTTTCACTCTCTTCTCCCATGCTTTACCCCATCTTCAAGCAACTCCGGAGGACAAAGTAGGTTCTCTCAGCCCCACCCTTTTTTTTCTGAGCAACTCCTCTCTTTCCTCTTCTTGAACATCTGATGTGCATATAACACGTACACATCAAAAGACAAGGTGGATAGTTTGATTGGTTTGTCTTTCATCAAGCAATCACCCTAACACATGCAGAAAAGATGAGTAACTGAATCTGAAAATGTTGTATTATACTGTTCGTTGCCCATGTTCTTTAATTATATAGGTAATATTAGACATAACTAAAAAATGCTTATTATCTCCTAGGGCGTTTCTCTTTTTCACATATGTTACATTCTTCTCACTAATTTTGAGTTAAATTTTATGTTGGAATTCATGGTCTTGCAATTAATATATTCCAAAGCGAGTCTTAGGGGTCGTTTGGTTCGCAGAATGTTTTGCGAAGTAATTGGAATTGGAATTGGAATTGGAATTGGAATTGGAAATTGTTAAAATTAATAACGTGTTTGGTTGGTCAATTTTGAGTGGAATTGTAATTTTAATTTTGAACGTTTCATTGGATTGTTAAACGTTCAATGGGTAAGTGGATGGAATGTGAATTCCAATGAATGTAGGAAAATTTTACAATTCCAATTCCGTCCGTTGACCAACCAAATAGGATTTTGGATGGAAAATTTTCCAATTCCAATTTTAATTCCTGAGAATTCTATTAGCCAAACGAAGCCTTAGAGTTTTTATATCATGTGTGAAACCTGATTAGTTGAGAAGATGTAGCTCAAAATTTTCGAGTGTAACCAATCTGAGAAATACATATTGGTAGTGTGTGGGTCTCTCGGAGCTAGAACAACGCACATGGTAATGTGTTAGTCATGTTACAATATGGTGGAAATATGATATAGTTCGTATACGGTAATGGATTGGTCACGTCTAGTCGTTGAGACTCGTGCCCCCCTTAACTGTACATTTACCATACGATGGGGTTAGTTTCTCATGTGTGAATTGTCTGCCATAAGCAAACATGTAAAGTTAGTTTTTTTATATGATGTTCCTTGTGTGAGACATGAGGTCTTGTGGGCATACATGTAAAGATAGTTTATTTGTTAGATGTGAAAAGTTTTGTGAGTTACCCATAAGATTAATGTAGTGTACCTTATTTCCAAGATGTGGATATGTAATACGCAATTTACTTCTCATAAAGTATTTGTGGATTCATATAATCTAAACAATTCGTTAACTCGTAACATAACCCACTGACACCTAATATACATGACACTACATTTTTTTAGAATTAGAATTTAGACAAACATATATTTATAGACATCAACATCGAGTGCTAGATATACAGTAAAAAAAAGTTAAGTTTTTCATATATCTCGTTGATTTGTAATATTTGTGTGCTTTTTTCTATTTCACTTATGTTATTGTTTCCAATAACTTGCCGGCGTCCATATTGCCGTATATATAGTAGAATATTATAATTCTATTGAGATGAATTTATCTAACTTAAGGTAAATTAATTATGGTCATACGAAAGAACTATAATATTAAGATTTAATAGACGGCTTAGACCCAAGTGAGCATTGGTTCCTGCAAATGTTAATTACAGTGGTGCAATTAAAGATGAAGAGATACGAGCGACAAGTAATGTCCGTTACAAATGGGTTGTCGTGATATATTGTTGAAAAATAGTGTAGGAGAAGAGTACAAATGTTAGAAGATGTGTAAAAATTATGTAATATTTTACGGTATTTAAAGATGTAGAAAATATAAATTTTTTAGTTACTATTTTTTTATTGTTGTAACCATTTAGGATAAAGGTGAGCATCTCCTGTGCCAACCCAAGAAAATCGATGACCGAAAAGGTCAAGACCAACCAGAAATACACAAAATTTGTCCGGTTTTTGTTCGGTTTCTATGCCAGTCCCGATCTTTAACCTATGATCTCTTTAAGAGTATACATCTCATATGCCAACCCAAGAAAACCGCTAAAACCACCCGTAACACACAAAATCAGTCAAGTTCTCAACTTGCATTTTTCACCTTATTGGTTTCGTCTTGGCCGGTTCGGTCTAGGGCTGTTTGGTCTTTAGCCCATGACACCCCTAGTTTGGGAAAGGCAAAAGATGTGTAACAATAAGAAAAAAATGAGCAGCAACGAATGTGTAGAACGCAACAAAATATCATCACACCAAGCATAAAACCACAATGTCATAGCAAGGGGCAACAATGTTGTTGCACTTTATCATAATCCACCTCAGCAAATCATGCCCAATAGTGTAATCGTTACACATAACCTTCTAAAACGGAGGGGAGTGGTCACTAAAGTGACGACACTCATTCATTCCACGCGGTCACATATCACCTTTTTTACTTCACACACTAACTCTCATTTATGATTAGAAATGCCTATCATTCCCCTCCCTAAACATTCTCTAATAAATATACAATATTTATCGTACAATTTACATGTGTATCTACAACTGATGTATCCCGTGAAGATGAGTTTGTTCTAGAACGAGTTGTGCTGCTTTCGTCACTAGGAGGGTGAGATGGTGTGCAGTGCTCTTCCACTCTCTCATAAAACTTTACCCAATATTACCATAAAATTAACATAATATCAACCACACGATTAGTTTATCACAAATTACACATGTTTCACCACATTATGATAATATTAAGAGTTTAGCTCATAATAAGCTTGAACCTAACAACAAAAGTAGAAGATAGAAATTAAATTATCGATATATTAGAACAATTAAACTGGTAATCCATTGTAGATGATGTTAAATTATCCCGAGCCTCTTCTAAGTATTGAATGTACATCTCGTGCTTTCCAAAGTTCTTCAAAAGTTGGATTCCCAAGACCAAACCAACGACACTTCACCTCCTAAAAGCTCTCTTATATGTTGCGAATGAACCACTAATTATAGGCTTTCTGGAGTGTTTGGTACGACCCCATGCTAATTCGATATACGTAAAAATTGATCGACTCGTACAAGTGTTAGGTTGTCAGGCATGACCCCATGTTTAATGAAGCACGACCCCATGTTGGGCCTGGGCATGATCTGTGTCTCCCGATGGAGAACAATACTTTTCTCCTATCTGACTGACGAATAGTGGGGTGTGCCAAATTTAGCACAAACACATGTTTCAAGCTGTGAATGGGGGCGTGTCTCATGGGGCATGGCCCATACATAACCTTTGAAGCTTGATTTTTTTTAATTTTCTTTTTTTTTTAAGTTTCTTTTGTCCATCTTAGTATTTTATTTTTCAAACCTGAAAACACAATTTAAAGGATTTAATACCAAATCATCAATTTTAGCAAAATTTTGAAATTATTTAATGTGTAATTGATATGTTTTATATGTATAATTTAGAGTGAATCAATATACCATCTACAAATGATGTGCCACGTGAGGTGTGCCACCGTTGACATAAAACATCGGTTATTGAATCCTACGATATATTTGATGTGTTGCTACTAGAAGGGTGGGGTGGTATGTGGTGCTCTTCCATTTTGTGAGAATTTGGCCAACCCATCACTGTTGTTCCGGTCTTGTAATATATATTAGATAGCCTTTTTTCTGAGTGTGAGGTTTTATTGTGGCAAATAGTACACATATTTATGTTTATGATACTAACAACATCAGCAAGCACGTGCTGTCCAGCCTCCAGTTCTCCATTTTTCCTACCGCTGCCACCGCCAAGCCCACATCATCTATACAAATATTAAAGCTTAAGGTACAAACTTATGATGCATGGTTCCTCTTTTAAGCTTTCCCTACATGATTCTAGCGATAGATTGCCATCTCTGGCCTCATCACAGAAGCTTCCCTCTTCCCTCTCTTTAACAAACTTGAATGACCCTCAAAGAGAAAATCGTGAAATGAAGAAGAAAATCAAGAAAACTTCCATAACATATCTAAAAACCCCAAATTCTTAGACGAAGAAGAAGAAGAAGGTTTGAAAATAAGACTCAGATCTCCACTTACACACAGCAGATGGCATTTCAAAGGACTTGTATAATATTTCGTATGATTAAGTTACTTATTAATATAACAATGAAAAAATAAAAAGTTATATTTATAAGTTATAAATATTCGAATATTTTTTTTAATAATATAACATACAATTGACCCATGTAAAACTAAAAATCAGTTGTCTTAAAATTACATTAACATAAAATATATAAATTTATCAATAAATATTTTTTTCATTCTAGTTTTTTTTAAATTGAATCTTATTTCGTTATAATAATATGTATAGTTCAAAACAATATGATTACACAATAAAGTTTATAATATAAAAAATTAAATTCAACACAAAATGAATTATTACTATTAATTGAGTTTCTTAAAATAAAAAAATTTGACTAAATAATATATTAGTTTAGACGAATTTTTTTTTTAAAAAGTAACATTAAAATTTCATATGGTATCCTAGTTATTTTTTTATTATATATTATAAACTATAGATTTTTTATGAAAGAAAGTATAACAAAAATGTAATTAATCATCCATCTCAAAGGAGCGGTGAAATAAGTCAAACAAACTTGCCAACAACCATGGCTAAGAAACGTTATTGCAAGTGCTACAAATAGATAACTAAATTCAAATAAATAAAAAATATGTTATTATACAGCTTATAACATGTAATTTTTAATTTTATATAAAATTTTACATTATCTTATTAAAAAGTTAGAAGTCGTGTCAAATACTCAAATATAATACATTTTCATTCGACAATATAAATTCGAACTACTCTTTAATTTGACGTAAATTTAACTCGGATATAAGTTGGGTCAATTGTATTTTACATCTTATCACGTCACGTAATTCATTAATTATCAATATACTTTTATCATAATAACCAAAAAAAAAAAACTTAATTTGAATCCTCTTACCTGATAAGGAAACCCCTATCGGAAACCCACAACACCACCGGTTAAACCCTAACCACCACCACTACCACCACCGTTAATGGCGATTCTTCATCTCCTTCCTCCACCACCATCTCTACCCTCACCACCCTCCTTCCGCCCCCCACCCAAAACCCACACACCCAAAGCCACCATCAACGGCGACCACACCACCTCCTCCCCACCCAACCCTCCCGCCGCGGCCGCAAAAAGTCCACCACCACCACCACCACCACCACTACCAAAACCTCTAACCGGAAGACCAAACCACAACCAGAATCAACCACAATCGAAATCGAAGACGAATTGTATGATTACGACGACGGAATGGACTTCCCTTACGAAGACCCTCCTCTGATCTGCTGCTTCGGAGCCGTACAGAAGGAATTCGTTCCAACCGTTAGGGTTTCGGACCAACAAATGCACCCCGACATGTACTCCGAGTGGAAGATGCTGCAGTGGGACCCGCCGGAGTTCGCACGTGCGCCCGGCGGGCCGCCGTCGAACGTAGCGATAGCGCACGTGAGGCTCGGCGGTCGGGCGGCGTTCATGGGGAAGGTTGGGGGTGATGAGTTTGGGCAGGAGTTGGTGTTGATGATGAATAAGGAGAAGGTGCAGACCAGAGGTGTGAAGATTGATGAAATGGGGAAGACTGCTTGTGCTTATATGAAGATTGGGTTTGATGACAAGGGGAAGATGAAGGTGGAGAAGGTTAGAGATGCTGCTGAGGATTCTTTGATGAGTTCTGAGTTGAATCTTGCTGTGCTTAAAGAGGTAATTTTTATGTTGTTATTGATGGTTTTAGTGAATTGTTTTAATTTTGTGTGTTTGTTTGAAAGTATATCATCGTTGTTATGGTAATTGGAACAGTTTCTGTGGTAATCATACCAATTGCTGGATTTGATATTTTGGTTTAAAAAATTGTTCTTGTTTAGGTATTTTATGGTTTGTTGATTATGTATGGTAGGAATTAGAGTTTCAAAGAGTTACCAGCTTCATTTTGGGTCAATTACTTATCTTGAGACACTTTGGTTCCAACAAAACAAAAACTTGGCTAACATTATTCATCTGTTCACCTCTGTAGGATCTCTCTTGCTATAATGTGTGTGGGATTGAGGTTAATTGAATATCAGTGTTTGATTAGTAATAGTTTACGTTGTTTGTATCAGTGATATGATGTCAATATAATGTTAGATTGTTAACTGGTGATTTTACATCTTTTAATGTGTATGTGATTATGTGGTCATTTTATGGTTGATTGATAGCAATAGTTCAATGTAAGTTTACCGTCTTCTTTTCATATGGAAAAGACTATATTTTTTCCAGAGGAGGCAATTTCAAATCATTTATTGATGAATATGTCAATTTGTTTTGTATGCTTTTGTCCCTAATGTGTCAAATGGTAAATAAAAATCTTGCTAAAAGGAAAATGGTCAAAGAAATTTTACTGGTTGAAAGTCGGCCAAAGTGTAAGCTAATTGTCTACATCATTTTATTAAACAAAATAGATTTTGCTGTCATCTGATAGTTTCTGTGATCATA
Organism: Flaveria sonorensis; assembly: GCA_025506505.1. Taxonomy (NCBI): domain Eukaryota; kingdom Viridiplantae; phylum Streptophyta; class Magnoliopsida; order Asterales; family Asteraceae; genus Flaveria; species Flaveria sonorensis. The sequence continues at coordinate 52,819,698 of CM046434.1, forward strand.
TTCAGTGAGTTAACTATGAATGAAAAAGTTTCATAAAGTAAAAAAGGTTTCTGCAGGTCAACCTGACCAACCTGTTTTGACCCGTATAGGAAAGTACCTTTTTTTTATTTCAACTTGCTAACCCAAACCTAATCAGACCCAATTTGACCCATACATGTGACTTTCGGGTGTCACATTGGTTACATTCTAATCTCATTTGACAATAATATTTTCTTGTTTAGAAAAACTTTGTAATCTCTTAAACAGATTCAATACTAGGGCTGTTATCTTATATTTTTATCTCCTGAACATCACATTGTTTTTAGGCAAGAATCTTCCACTTCAATTCAGAAGTCCTTTTATCTGACTCGATGCAAGCCTCATTATTCAGAGCAATCTCATGGTCAAAAAAGTTCGGCAGCCTGATATTCTTCGACATGAATCTCCCATTACCCCTATGGAAATCCCGTCATGAGACACGAAAAATAATAAACAAAGCATGGGAGCAAGCTGACATCATCGAGGTCAACAAACAAGAGCTTGAGTTCCTTCTAGATGAACACTACCATGAAAGAAGAAGAAACTACATCCCTCAATACTTTGCAGAATCTTTCGACGAAACAAAAGAAAAGGGGAAAGATTATTATCACTACACACGCGAAGAGATCGCCCCATTATGGCATGATAATCTAAAGTTCTTATTCGTGACTGATGGCACCCTTCGGCTTCATTACTATTCACCATTGTTTGATGGGGTTGTCGTGGGGACAGAGGATGTGTTAATTACACCTTTCACTTGTGATAGAACGGGTTCTGGTGATGCAGTTGTTGCGGGTATTTTGAGAAAACTGACGAGCCACCCCGAAATGTTTGAGAACCAAGATGTTTTAGAACGACAGCTTCGGTTTGCTATTGCTGCTGGGATTATATCGCAGTGGACTATAGGTGCGGTTAGAGGTTTTCCAACAGAAAGTGCTACACAAAACTTGAAAGAACAGGTTTATGTGCCTTCAATGTGGTGACGTATACGATGAACAACTGTAAGAACCAGATTTGCAGTTTTGGTTGTTATTGTTTGGTTCAAGTACCGGTTGGTTGAGGTTAGTTTAAGTTATTGTACGGTTATTTGTTGCAACTCTTAAATGTATTTGTAAAATTTGAAATGGAAATACTATAGCTTACAATGCCTTCATTAGTTAGCTTTATTATAATTAAGCGCCATGTTGTCGACTTATAAACTATGATGTCTATAAACTAAAATGTGTCTGATAATCTGTCACATTAGCAATAATCTGTAACTAAAATGCTCTTATTTCTACAAGATGTATCTAATCATATATTATTTTTCCAACCAATTTTATCATCTAATATGCTCCTATTTCTACATCTGTTATCATCTTTTATATTTATTTTCTATTTTTTATTTTTTATTTAAAAGTTTTTGTAAAATTAAGACCTTTCTTTTCCATTAAAGTTTTTATATATATATATGTATATATATATATATATATATATATATATATATATATATATAAACTTTTTTTTTCTTAAAAAGATACACTTGTTGCACACTCTTAAATTCGATACGTAAGACAATCTAGAAGCAAGAAAAACATATTGTTACAATCCAACATTATTCATATACAAAAAACAAGAAATATATAATCAATAGGTAATAGAAAAGTGACAGCTAACATCATATAGGATTAGGGGGCGCTGGGGTGGGGTTAGAGGTGCACAAACTGTGTTGAAACTCAAAACCGGGTAGGGTAAAACCTGATTTGGGTTTTGGTAAAAAAAATTCAAATCAAGTTTGACCGGGTTTCGGGTCGGGTCCAACCCGGTTTCAAGAGGGCAAAAATGGTAAAATAAATCGGTTTTGTACCGGGTGGGTTGGGGTGTGGAGGGGACAAACCGGTTTGAACTCTACGGTTGAATCGGGTTGGGTGGCTACCGGTTGAACCTGGTTCGGGTTCGGGTCAGGTCATCGGGTCGGCTAACCGGGTTGGATACCTCTAGGTGGGGATCCCCCATTAAAATTGGGCCAATGATATAAAATTCAAACCTTTTAATCAGCCCAATATTTATACAAGCCCATTAGTTTTCTTACCTTCCAAGTTCCACCCATGACCCACCATTCTTGAATCTGCATACGTATGGCACGTTGATGTAAATCAAAATATATGCAACTTGTGATGACATTCTTGTTCTTAACATGATACATTTTAGTTTGTTCCTTTCTTAACAATGGTTATGATGTAAATAATATTATACATCCTGTAATAAAATGCCAGGGCAGTCCCCTTCCCAAAAAAAAAAATGTTACACATCCGCTGCCATTGCTCCTTCAGACAGTGAGGCTCGGTTTTAATCCACGGTCGAGGAGTCACAACAACCCTCTAAAAGACTACCAAAGTCCTAGAAAGGGCATAAAAAGGTGTGAACAAGGACTCGTAGTGATCTGATAATGATTCATTGTAATCAGACAATAATAACCGTACAATGTTGTTATTGTCACCATCACTCCAAAACTAACAATGTCCAATTAATGGCGTGGCATTGGAGATTGTTACCGCATGAGCGGGTAGCGAGTGGCTCATCAATCCGTTAAAAATTAGTATATAAAATTTAAAACATGTAAGTATAACCGTTTACTATCTTTATTACACCCACTTGCCTATTTATGATCCATTTAAGCCAGCTCCCAACCACTCTAACATGCCAACCTTAACCCGTTTTAATTAAACATGTAGAGTGGGTCGTGTTTGAGTTGCATGGCTTTATATGTATAAATTATAGTTACCGTCTTTGACACCAGTAAACATTTGAATCACGTGAGGTTGCATCAATTAAGGAGCATTTAGGGCATTTATAAAAGTTTTACATGTAAGTTAACGTCCATCAAAGTTAGACAAATTTATTACAAATTGACATGTTCAGTGTAAAAAACTTATATTAAATGATAGTTGGGGATAAATTTTGAAAACGAGTGGAAAGACAATTCATGTAATTAAGCTTTTTTATTTAATAAAAATCATAACCCAACTTTAGACAAATGTTTAGTCAACAATGATTGCTTTTTATTCGAAAGGAATCGGCCTGTAGTGGAATTCCCGCATGAATTCATAGAAGTTATTATTAGTCTACCAATAATAAATGGTATAGTAATTATTGTGAAATCACCAATAATAAATGGTATAGTAATTATTGGGAAATCACTTTATGACAACACCAAAACAATCCTATACTAAATCTTACGAGTGTTCTTTGGTTTAAACCCAAAGATGATTTATATTATCTAAAGTAATTTAAGAGTAAGAATATAATAGATTTGCTATACAATAATAATAATAATAATAATAATAATAATAATAATAATAATAATAATAATAATAATAATAAAGCAAGAGGCAGGAGGCACCCTATAACACCTCACACGGTTTAAGCCCCAATGGTCGCCGGATCGAAAATTTCGACACACAACAAGAAGACGCCTAACGAAGCCTCCTGTAAACGCCTTGCCTCAACACCTTTGAAGCACTGCCATCACCATCACCGAGAGAAGCGCTTTTTCAAACCAAGTTTCAGATGTAATATAACACAGCCTAAACTCGTAGTAAACAAACTGTAAAAAGCAACTAAATTACAGATGAATTCAGCTCTAGGAATGAAAACTAACCATATCTGGTAACATATTAAGTTCCAAATTCAGATTACCTACAATTAGCACACAGCAGCAACACAAAAACATGCTCTAAAATAACACATACTAAAGGTTAAAAAAAAAGATCCCTAACCTTTTACAAGATAACATTTGACATGCAGCATCAACTTCAGTCTTCACCAATTCCATGTGCATAACTTAGTAAAAGTAGCCTTTGCATTTGGTCGATTCGCACAAACACTTTTTTCTCTGGGGCCCGCTTTTCTTCTCGGCCCGTGGAGTCCCATAATTAAACGTTAATTCATGCAAAGGAGGAATGTGTCTGATTGCATAAAATCCGATATGAAGATATGATTCCTCTTTGTTTTCACGCAATATTGGCTGCCAATAAACATTAGGCGAACAACTATGGTTCATAAACCGACCCACGTTTCCTTTATTTTTGGCACTCACAATTAAGGGAAATGGGGGCTTAACGGGCTCATCAGTAGGAACAGGCTCCAGCGGGTCAAAAGATCGGGTTGTATCAAGTATGTAATCATCGTCACTATCACTACCGTTTTCAATCACTTCACCTGCATACTCGCATATAAAAGCTCCAGCCCGAATCGGATCCCATGACCTAAGTCCCCAACCTTTATTCTTTGTTCTGAATACTTCCAAACGGAGTTTGAGGCCCGTTTGAGAAATCCGGTTTCTACAGGTGGAAGGGCATAAACAAGAAGGCCCACACTCATGAATAACTGAATTGTGACTTAAAAGAACACCACCACTTGAATATGGAAGATAACCACCGTTTCTTTCAACACAAGGGCAGTTAGTGGCGGGTTGACATCCATTAGCGCACTTACAGCTTGAAGATTTTGGTGAACGAAACGGTTTTGCATATTTTAAACTCGACGAATAAGTAAAATAAGCAGGGCCCTTTTCACTGTCCACATCGTTTACAAGGCAAATTGGTAAATTCTCTGCACCAGAAGTAAGATCAGGTAAAATAACACCAACACGTGTAGTAACACCATCTCTCCACTGTTGAATTGACTTCCATAACATAAAACCTTCAGGTTGACCTGGAACCCGAATCAATTTGTACTTGAAAACATTACAACCCATCTTTCCTTTTTCGATCCAAGATTCATGGAGTTTGTAAACACCATCATAAACATATATTTTCCCAGTTACACTTGTTCCATCTTTAAGACCACGAACGACCCGTACCTCATTACCTTTATGCAAACTTTTTTCTAAAGCAAGATTACCTCTTTCAAGCTTTTGATCCCTCATTAATTTATCACTTCTTTGAACACCACCTTGACCAGTATAAATCAAAACCTCACCGTCATCTCCATCATCTTCATATCCTCCAGATGTAACAATGCTAACAGCAATGGGCTCTTCATCACCACTAACCTTGAAAGTTAAATAATCAATCCCAGCCATGATTGGCGCATGAAGTCCAGCTAAGCATAACTCCATTCGGAAAAAGAAAACATCGCCAATGTTCACACCAGGTACTGCACCAACCCGTCTTTTAACATTAGCCCGGGCTCCTTTATTCATCAATATTGTACCTGACCTTAAGTCAGCCCGTCTAGATATACCAGGAATAACCCCTTTTGCATCATCAAGCTGCATGATTTTTCTCCTAAGTAAATTATAAACCATAATCACACGTTGGACTAAATCACGATCACTATCAGCTTGAAGAGTTGTATTGATATCCACAAGATTAAAACATCTTAAAAGATGATTAACCTGTTGATCAATGTCAACTTCAGAATTAGAAATAGCTACAGCTTGTGGGCCCTTCACAATTTTACGGGCTTTATGTTTTCTCTTGACAACATCACTACTGTCCTCCGTATCCACAGTGAACCCATTTTCATAACTATCAGTTTGAGCATATCCATCATCATATGGTTCGTGATTCTTGGTGCTCCCTCTTGGTCTCCCTCTGCCACTAGTGTTTGCTGGCGGGGCGGGTGTTCTAAACGAATTCAAAGGGACTGGTGACGGGATAGCATTAGCATTAGCATTAGCATTAGCATTAGACCTTCCTTGATCCGGTACCTCAATGGGCCTCGGGGGCTCGTTTGAACTAAAAAAGGGGAAAAATTGAGCCGCCCCAGGGGGAAACGGGCCATGTGGAGCACCAAACGCAAACGGTGGAGCTTGTGGTGATGCAGATGAACTCGCGTGTGAAGGAAAAATCGGTACAAGACATCTCAACGGCTTAACAGTTATAACCCTAGACTTGTCAATAGGACCAGAAGGAACCGAATCCGAACCTAAATTATCTTCCATCAATCTCAATGAAACACACCAGTCTTCAAATTTCAACCAAAACCCCCTGAACAAAACCACAACTACCAGAAGATTAACACATAAAAATCCAAACTTTAACCTAATTCACACCCTTGAAACTAACGATTGTCTGCTAAATCCACCATACAACGCCAAAAGATGACATCTCAGACCGCAAACTCCGCTTCAAACTGTCCTCCTGAAACATGCAAGTTCAAATCTACGTTTAACGAATAATTCGGATCTAGGGTTTTAGCGAACTAAACAGAACACCACCCAAAAAACATGACAAAAAGCCCTAAAACAAATCAAAACCCCAAACAATCAACGCGAAACTAAAGATCAACAGCCCAATATCTAAAAATCAAAGATCTGAAATGAATTGAGAAGCGGTGATCTGTAGGTGTAAACGGAGTGAATAAAAGCAAAATCAAAGATGAAAAAGGTGTTTAAGGGTCAGATTTGTAGAAAGAATTGAAGAAAAAGCCATTGAGATCTAAGAGTTTGAGAGATTACCTTCACTTTGATAGCTTGAGTTCCGGCGAAAAAATTGTTCGGAAAGTAATCTACAGAACCCTTGAGCGATTTTACATCTATTGTTCTAATTTTACGTTTAATCTATCCTTTGAGTCACAACCTAATCTAGATATAATATAAAATATAGAGAAAATTAAGAAAGTGGTGATTTTATTGAGTATGATATATTTATATTATAAAATTTTCTCTTTTAGTCAGAACTAGGCTTTTCAGATAGCTCGTAAATGAAAGTTCAATTGAAATAACTTGTTCGCATTTGATTTGGTTGGAAAATAGCGTTCTCGTCTCAACAAATTAACTGTAAATGACTTGAGTAATAGTTGGCATTGGCTTGCCTTGGTTCAGCTCGTTTAAGTTGTCTAAATTTTAATGTTTATGTCATAGTTCGTTCTCATTGTTTCTCACCTTATATTTTATGGCCCGTGTTTCAAACCTAGATGCATAGCCCAAGTGACTAACTCTAGTATTTGAATACTTATAAGTGATCGTGTGACATGTTTTGTTATTTTTTTTTCATTAGCTGGCTTGATTGTTGACATATTATTTGACTCGTGTGTGTTAATGTGAACTTTGATCCCTACCTTCATCAACTGCTTGGAACTTCTCTACTTGTTTAATCTAGGGATGTTCAAACAACTTCGACCTTAAAGTTCGCTTGACATTAACTCTGTTGTAAACAATCTGGCTTGACTTCGATCAATATATAAACAAGCTAAATTCAAGCTGAGCATGGCTCGATTTGGATCAACTCGTGAATAGCACTATCAGCTTTATGTGACTGGGCTTTTAAAATATATTCATAATGCATACAAAAATGCATGTCATACCTATTCAACTACATATGGCTTGTTCAGTTCATCAAAATTTTCCTGGATTTGAAGTCTTGAATGTATTATATCACAATTTATTTTTACTCTTTCTCAACTTATATTTGTAGCCTAAGTCTCAAACCCTAAATTATACGGCCTAAGCGTCTAATCCTAATATTAGCAAACTAATTATTGATTTGGTTACGAGTTCAGTTACCTTTTTTCATTATTTGACTCATTTGTTAACTTTGTAATTGGTTCAAGTGTTTTAAGGTGATGTTTTGTGCCACAATTCCATCAATTACTCGTTTTAGAGAACTTCTCAAAACTTCCATATTGTTTTAGTCTTGGGATGTTCAAATAGCATCCAGCTCGAAGCTTATTTCATATTGGCTCGGTTGTAATCAATGTGACTTAGCTTGAATCAATTAACATGCAATTAAGTTCAAGTTGACCTTGCCTCTGTACAATTGATTCATGAATAGCCTTATCGATTTTATGTGACTCGTGTTTTAGGCTTATTAACATTAATGCATATGTAAATGCATTTTATACCCATCCAACTCCCTAGCATCAGAAACTTCATTAGTTTAATTATGAAGATACACGCCAAATTCCCATATAACGCCAAAATGTAAAACTCAGGACCACAAATCTCGCTTCAAGCTCTAAAACATACAAGTTCAAATCTATGTTTAAAGGTCAAATTGGATCTAGGGTTTTAGTAAGTTAAACATAATTCAACCTAAACATGTAAAAAGTCTCAAAACAATTTAAAACCCAAAATCTATACAAATTTTACGAACAGAAGCTCTTATTTTCATATTTGCCACTCCTTACTTTATTTTTGAATCCATTTCTTGGAAGAAAATAAGTTTATTATAATAAAAATAAACAAACTTACTTGACACATGATACATTTTAAGGACCTCAAAAATTATATTTTCCCGCCTTCCAATCTTATTAAATATGTAAAATAACTTTCCTTCTAATTAAAACAATCAATTTTTTTTATTTTAAGTTAAGTATAAATAATTATTGGTTTATATTTTCTAAAATTAAGTTTTTATAATCTTACGGTTTTTTTGAAAAAAAATTAAGAGACACAAGAAAATGAATCTGACATAAAACCTAGAGCAAGAAAATAGAATCCAACACACGACAAAGGAATCTAGCAGAACAGAAGAGTTTCTCAACCTTGATTACAAGTTATTCAAGTTAATATTTTTTTATTCAACTAGTACTGATTTTTATAGATAGATTTTTTAAAGCTCATAATTAGTAATATGTTGTGTCGGTAAACTAGAAATGCTTCCTAAACCAAAACTACCATTACTTTTTTTCCTATGATCATAGCCTTGAATATATATGATATACAAAATTGGTGCGGACACCACATTTAGCACAAAAGCATAAGGTAAAACACTATATATGATCGTTTGTAGTTTAAACAGATATAATTTAATTTTACATGTAGGTTCAGTGTGGCTGCAAATAACACCAATGTCATGCCAAAACACCAAAGAAGGCTAATTTAACTGTGAAAGGTCTGTCATCTCATAACTGTAACCACCAAAAAAATTGAGTAAACCTTTGAGTCCAAAGAGCATGTCCAAAAAAGTTAGTTTGTTATAATAATCCATCAAACTTATAACCAAGCAACTTTAGGTCAGACTAAAAAATTAAAAAAAAACTATGAATGCTAAGCTAATAATAAACACCTCTCTTAGCTTACCCGATCAACCGTGTTTAAGGCCAGATCGTCGGGAAACCTCAAATCACCACTATCCCGCACTGGTGGTTAGGATTGGAAAGATGTAAGAAGAGAAGAGTCACCACCACCTTGAACTACTGGGTTTTCAGGCTAATCGAAACCCTAATGAGACGGTGGGTGAGCAAATTCTAAGCTTTATTTTATCAATGTTTGTATACGTAGGATCTAAAATCAAACACAATAAACAAACATCCATGATGACCTAAAATCAAATAAATGTACATGATGAGAAAAAGTTGAATACGAAGAAAAAATCCAGCAGAGACATGGCCGGTGATTGCATAAGCTGAAGGCGATAAGGACAGTCGTTAGAGCTAGCCGGGATCAGGAGCTTTCGGAACCACTACCACCACCCTGAACCATCGTTAAGCGCTTATGTAAACCAAATAAAAGTAAGAAGGCGGTGGCAATAAAATGCCTAAAAAAGAAAAGGTTTCATAAAGTGAGTAATTGTATGTTATCCTATCCATGTTTTATAGTCTTGTACATCGTTTCTGTAATAACTTGTAAAATACTATTCTCCTCGTGAGCTTTAAATATGAAGATAGTCATTAAATGAATTTACATGCAAAATCCTTCTATTCTAATAAAAGAGTAATTAGGTTGCCATATGGCAAATTTCTAAGGCCTTGGTAGCCACTTGACAAATTCTAAGGCTTTAATTCTAAGTATTCCCACCCATTCGAAATATAAAATGTTTATGAGTTACGATTATGACACGCGGATCTTTAAAAATGCTATACTTGCCTTTATAGATATTAATAGTTTCTAAATTTAAACATTCCAAATCTCATATTATTTCTTTTTAAGTTATTAAGTTATCCATTTCCTTATTCGATATAAATTATTTAAACTTTCAAAGATTCTAAATAATATACAATTTATCTAATTGTTTAATTAACAGTGATTTGCTCTCTATTTCAAAACAGTTGAACATATTTTTTTAGAATTAAAAAAACATTTCAACAAAGATGACTACGTGATACACTATTTTATTCAAACCTTCTTAAGTTTATTTTGAAACTGTATTCTACATTAAGATTATAATGAATGCCTAGTTAAGGGATTTTTAAATCATAAAATCATTCTTTAATACTCATTTAATGAATTCCCGAATTCCTAATTCCTAATCGTAATTAACACTTTCCTATTTTCACTGTAATTTTACCGTTCATATTCAAAAATAAATTTTCCTATAAAACTCATCATACCATATCATACTTACTAGGTGTTTACCATATCGCGCGTTGCGCGATTGGTTCTTTCATGCTTACTATCATTGCAGGACCGGTGAAGGGGGTCAATGCAACAGTTTCACAATAGTTGGAGAGATTTAGAACACTTAACAGATTAAATACGAAATTGATTGAGATTGAAACAATAAACACAAGTAAAGAACACAATAAGATGGTTTTTAAAATTGTTGTATATTGCTCTCAAGTGTTTTACAACGTGTTACAAAGCTTAGTTCTATGGACTGGTAACTGAGATACTTTATGCTACATCCTACAGCCGGTCATATTTTAAAGGCCAGCTAGATACACTAATCTAGATAACAAGATCAATGTAAAGTCACAAATCCATATTGTCTTTTTGACTAGTGACTATGACATGCTATAGTTCACATCTTTATCTAATACAACAAAGATAAAAGTACATAAATAGAAAGTTACAGACTCTAAGATCATAATCTACAGTTAAAAAAAATATGGAATTTTCACCAAATTGTATGAGTGGGTGAGTCTTCAGAAGTGGTAGCGGAAAGTGGTTCAGCTTTTGTCAAAAGTGAGTCAGAGAAAACATGTCTTCTCTGTCTTCGGAAGAAATAAGTTTCTTGGCTTCGGAAAACTTTGTCTTGAAGCTTCGGAAGACTTCATCTTTGGCTTCGGAAGAAATGGTCTTTTGGCTTCGAAAGATTTGATACTTAGTGAATTTCATTGAGTTGTATCAAATCTTCCGAAGTAACTTTCCTTGTACTTCACATGTGCATGCTGAGAACTTTTTGATTGCATCAGCCTTCTAAGTATACTCTTACAATCATGCCTTGTTATGTTGCGTTACCAATGATGATATTCTATCAACCAACACAACTCATTCACATTATAATATCAGTTCGTGCATTTGCTTCATAGGTTGAGATAAGGAAATACTAAACACACACAACAACTCTTATAGAGTATATGAACACAAATATTTTGGGTGTAAAAAAATTCTGCTTAAATAGAAAGACGGAAAACGTATAGACGCATGCAAAGCTAAAAACCTCATTTCTTAAATTGTAGACTAAAAACAACTCAATTTAAGTTCAACTCTTCTAACAACTTTGGTAACATAACCTTTTAAGAATTAAAACTGAACTCATTATAGCAATTAATCTATGTTGTTTAATTCTTACTGCTTCCAACCAGCATATAAAATGAAAAAAAAAATATTTAATAAGACCTAAAAGAGCTAGACACCCAGATCCGAAAGCTCCAAACTTGAAAGTTGTTAATCTGCTAAAAGAACAACGGAACTAAAATCATGTTCCAACCGTAAATAGTTCTTAAAATGAAATCCTAAATACAGTCATGTTAAATTAGAAATATAAATCAAATCCAATATGAGATTGATTTGAGATATAAATATGGAAACGTGAGACTTGGATTTATAAGCATTAATGAACAGACACCAAGTATACAATGGTTAACATTATATATACATGTAAATGTGTAAATTGCTTTAACTTTGGCAAAACTCAGAATGAGTTAACAGAATACCATAATAATTGCATATTATCAATATAAAAGTAACAGTTTGATGCAAATGAAACTTTTATTGATGCAATTAGCTTCTATAAGTAAGTGACAAATTTAAAAATATTCATAGAAATTAAGTGAAAAAGATCAGAAAAAATCCATTAAACAGAAAGGAACAAAATAAATAAAGGATGAAGTTAGTTATAGCTTGCAAAGAGTCAAGAACTTCATAAGAGTTACTCACTTACTCACTAACAATAAACATAGAACTTGATAAAACTCTGCTATAGTTTTCATAAAAGCAAATCTAAAAAAACGAAGTAAAAGAGATTAAGTAAACTTCAATGGGTACAGTATTGATAAATCAAAGTTTCAACTTATTAAAAACGCAAAACGAACCTGTGTTAAAAGTGACCGGAGAGAAAGAGAAAAGGACCAAAAACTGCTAATTTTAATGCACAACCACCTGAAGAATCAAGTAAAAAGATTAAAGTCTAATCAATGGTAAGTTACTGGCTAGATTATACAACTACAATATTCTCGAGGAGAAACATGAGGCCATTTGTGTACTCTGTGTATTTGTTGTTGATAGCCAAATGGGAAGAAAGCTAACAGTTTAATGGCAGAGAAAAGAATTTGATATGTTTGTTTATGATGAGTTCTCTCCGTCAAGTTTTGTAAAACAACTATTTTACACATGGATTTACAACAAAAGAGTCTACGACGGAGTACCATCCATGGTCATATACTGACGGCCAATACCACCATTGAAGCCTCCCCAAATGTATCAACAAACATCACAAACCTATAACACCAAGCCAAGGTAATCATGCTCCATGAATAATAATGGACCTGAAATGTCTCTTACATAAATTGTCTAGCTATCAAATTAAAGTTTGGAAGACACAAATCAAAATAAAAAGCCATCATACATCATAGGCTTTTAACATGCAAATGAACAAGATCCATATATGTTGCTAGACATTAACAAGAACTAATGCCTTCAAGTCAACTCCAACCAGTTCCCTAACTGTATAAGCACAACAACCTGCAAAACCAAAAGAAAACTATCAATAAACAACATAAAGCCACAATGCTCAAAAACAAAGGACAAGAACAGCAATAGGGAACCTTAACCCTCCCAAAACCGATACATTTGACTACTCTGTGTATTTGTTGTTGATAGCCAAATGGGGAGAAAGCTAACAGTTTAATGGCAGAGAAACGAATTTGATATGTTTGTTTATGATGAGTTCTCTCCGTCAAGTTTTGTAAAACAACTATTTTACACATGGATTTACAACAGCAAAAAAGTCTACCCCGAAGTACCATCCATGGCCATATACTGACAGCCAATACCACTATTGAAGCCTCCCCAAATGCATCTACAAACGTCACAAACCAATAACACCAAGCCAAGGTAATCGTGCTCCACGAATAATAATGGACATGGAATGTCTCTTACATAAATTTTCTGGCTATCAAATTAACGTTTGGAATACACAAATCAAAATAAAAAGCCATCATACATCACAGGCATTTAACATGCAGATGAACAAGATCCATATATGTTGCAAGACATTAACAAGAACTAATGCCTTCAAGTCAACTCCAACCAGTTACCTAACTATATAAGCACAACAACCTGCAAAACCAAAAGAAAACTATCAATAAACAACATAAAGCCACAACGCTCAAAATCAAAGGACAAGAATAGCAATAGGGAACCTTAACCCTCCCAAAACCGATACACACAGAAAGTGTCACACCCTCAATTTCCACAAACGGGGTTCTACCGTTGAGCGCGTGACATACCAGGTTATCAGCCGATAGTTACACCAAACGACACAATAATTACAAAACATAGTTGTTCAATATTATTAGAGATTCCCAAAAGCATAATTAATAATGAATTCAAGAAAACATTTGCGGAAACATAATCATTTATAAGTTAACTATCGCCAAAACATGCGCAACCCAAATTTACGTAAACTTACGAAAACTAATGTTTAAAAGGTTTTAGAAAGCAATTAGAAATGTGATAAAAATGATGCAATGCTTCTACTCGTGTGCATCTTATGAACCTGAAAGAAACGTGCTAAAGAGTCAATACAGGGTTGGTAAGTTCACAAGTTTTGATAAACGGTAACGTAATTTAAAGAAGATCCAGTAAACAAAGTAATACCAGTAGATAGCTAGTTTACATAACAAGTAACATAGTGTATAAAGTTCGCAACTGAAGCTGACAAACAGGGCCGGCTTAAGCTTTTTGGGAGCCTTAAGCAGATACTAAAACTAAGGCCCTTCTCATAAACTTCTTTTTGTTTTCCATCCTTAATTGGGTTCCATAAATTCTAAAAACCAGCAAATCAGAACAAATAAAAAGCAGCTTGACATTTTGTTTTTCACTTTGACACAAATCAGTTAATCATAAATGCAAGAAATTTATCAAAGTGTAAAGTTAACTCATGAAGAATTAAGTATCTATCAAAGAGCAATGTTAACTCACCAAGTGATGTAACTACGAGGTAGAAGATACTTAGCGAGCTTCTTTAGACCAGCTTCTGGACCAACATAGAAAGTGGATGCCATTGCCAACTGATCAAGTGCTCTTCTGCAATATATTTGCAGGTTGAATATATGAGATTTTAACTAAAATGTGAATCAAATAGAATATCATTGTTTAGCTTATAATCAACTAAATTAAAGTATTACTTTTTTACATTTATTTTGTTATTTTATATCCAATCATAATCGTTTATGCAATTCTATACTACCATTCATTACTATAGTCTTTAAACTATTTTGTTTAACACATAAGCAATAAATTGAATAGCCTCTGTTAAATTATCAACCTCACTAACATAAAAAATTGAACTGTGGTTGAGAATTGAACCAAGTCAGCAACATCAACAATTGAATAGAAAAGCCTTAAGAATCTTTAGAGTTTGTCGTTATATGAAATAACGATCAATATTTAAAGTTTTACCAAACCTCACAAACAAATTAGGAGCTTTAGGGGGAGTTCACATAAACAGATTAGGGCAAATAAACAAAGAAATTGTAATGACTATTTCATATTAGATTATTAGAGGAAAAAAACAGATTAAGGGTTTTGATATGAGATTAAAATAGTATAATGTATATCTTTTCGATTGCACAACAAATAAGTGACTACTCGGTGGTTTGATCTCCATAGATTCGGGTAACGATCTCGATTGAACAATAGAGGACGAAATATGTCGACTCGCCCATGTTCATCCAATACAAAACACAGAGAAGACCATAAAAAAGAGTACATGGGCAGAGGGCGACGCAATTTTCAAAGTGTTTGTTGTGTCTTTTGATTTCTAGCTTTCATACCTCTATCGATTCGGTTACTCACCAAGCCTAAGTTATACATATGATTGAAGCCCAAGTTATACATATGATTAAAGCCTAAGTTATGCATATGATCGAAGCCCAAGTTATACTACAGGAAGTATTTGAATTCGGAGGCCCTACCCAAGTGGAGGCCCCAAGCCCTAGCTTGGGTTCATCCTATACTTGGGTCGGCCCTGCTAACAAATATAAGTATGCCTCGGCTGTGGTTACCATACCACAACAATAGAAATGAGGTCAATTAAACACCCGTTTGACATGCAGTTGTGCTAGCGCGACTAGCCCAGGTAGGGTTTGTCAAACCCAGTAGATCTACTCAGAATTATCTCGCTAAAGAACATACATTAACGGCTCGAAAGTTAGGACTTAAGTTGGTACAACACCAGTAATCATGCGATAATTACAGTAATACTGATCAAATGAATGAATGTTTAAAATGAACATGTTTTTTTTTCAAAAAAAAATATGTAAAGTGAGACTGTAACTCACCTTAAATAGCACGGCACAAGTAAAAGAATGCAGAGAACAAGTAATTAGGTTCCCGAGTAACCTGAATGCACATATAATGTCTAATTAATATACAATATTAACTCTTGAACTATACGGTTTCGCGTTCCCGACTCGATTACAATGCATGCTATCGATATCCCCCATTCATAAGCAATCACATTCAAACATTAATTCACTTCAAATGTATAAGACTCAATTATTGTGTATAGAAAAATACGGTTTCTATGCTTTAATTATTTAACTTTTTATTGTAAAGCCCATACGTTAAGACACATAACCTACACATCACAAACGCATAACAACCCATTCGTGACATGATTATGATAAGTAATTTACGTATGAATTTATGTACCCAATATATATATATATATTACACACACATTACATCATACATAGTACGTGTATATATATATATATATATATATATATATATATATATATATATATATATATATATATATATATATATATATATATATATATATATTCACACATATGCTGCACCAACATATCCCACGTACTACATGCATAACATGTGAAATGGGACACATACAAAGAAACTTACATACATAAACAATGTATAACACACCCATAACGTACAGCCATACACACGCCCACATGAAACATTTACTAAACCCCTCCCCCATGCATTCATGCTGAATGACATACATGCTTTCTCAATGTATAGCATACATACACACAAGATTTCATCATACCCCCATACCCATACACATATCACATGTACGAAAATCCAAAGTCAAAAGTCAGAAGCCAAAGCCCATTGCCATCCCATGCCCCTTAACAAGCATCCATGCATACTCACACATACAATCACACCTCCATACCAACCCCTCGGCCATATATGACCCACCCACTACATCGACTGAACACACAACATCATCACACACAAAACACACACACCACAAGAAACATACACGCACAACATCACAAACATACCAGAAAAAACACACATAAACAACAACACACATACACATACCCGATGCACACCCACATAACCCCATCCCTTAGAACCCGCTTACACGAACGTAAGCAGAAAACACAGCCCGAAATCATATCGTAACGTACATGAACGGAATAGAAAAGAATTCGTACCGCACGGGCTGTCGAGGGATCGGTTGTCGCGACTGCTAGGGCAGTGCTGTTGATCGCCGAGCGTTCACTACCGAAGAAAAAAAACCGGCGAAGATGATCGATTAATGAGAAAGGTTGTCGAGGAGTTGAGATGGTTGGTGACTGCAGGGGATGGTTGCACGGTTGTCGAGCCAGAAAATACGAGGTATCACTAAAAGCACAAACCCAAAAGAAGACATTAAATTAGAAAGAAAAATCAAAATGCAAGATGACACCCATAATCAAGATGACACGCCTGCAACAGTAATTTACAAAGGCCGGCCAACAAAATCATATAAAAGGGTGATCAGTCAACTTAGATTCAATAGACAACAACCATTAAATCAACATAAAAGACTAAACAACAATAGCCTGTACCCTTGAAATTCCAATTGAAAATCGATCAAACATGATCATCAGTTAACCTTTCAACTGAGAATCGATTCAGTATTACAAAATTCAAGTTTATCCTTGCCTCATGTATTCTAACACAAACACAAATCAATCCTTTAAAATCTAACATAAAAACATAAACATATTAGAAGGAGAAAACAAAACAACCAAAAAAATCCCTAAAAGAACACATGCAGCAGGGTTTCAAGTCTAAAAAAGAGGTGGGAACACATCTAACAAGAGAGTGGTAACAATAGATTTAAGAATCAACCGCAAAAATTGTCACACCCTCAAAATCCACGTGCGAGGTTTTACCGCAAGGCAAGTGAACAAACCAGGATCACAGTCATTAGTTACTCAGAACGACACTATATGAAACTTTTAAAACAAATCAGAGTTGAAACTTTAAAACATTTGCTGAAGCGTTTTGTAAATATTTCAAACATAGAGTACCAAATGTAAACTGCTCAAAGCACCCGCCCAAATCAAAGTATGAAAATATACAATAAGACAAAAACAGATGAAAGTTTGTTTCAAAGTATGCATGACTCGTGCGTGCTCCTACGGCAGCTGCTAGTAACGACCTGAGAAAAGCATACTAAAATGTCAACACGATGGTTGGTGTGTTCAAAAGTTTGTAATCAACATAAACAGTAGCGTTAGTAAAATATAAACAAGTGCATTGAAATAGATAGCTAGTCTAATTTCATTAGTAATAAACAATAGTGATTTCGCGATTGAAGCTGACTATATTTGTCTGTTGCCTCCCGACACGACATACTAGGTCGTGACGCTGTTAGTTGTTTAGGACAATATTGCACCCACTTGACCTTCAGTCTTACGGGTGGGGCTTGTCAGACCCAGTAGTACTACCCAAAATTTCCCGCTAATTACCATTATTAACGATCCGAAAGTGTGAGGACTTTCAAGGTATAATACACTATGTTACACTATACACAACTTACAATAATAAAGCGTTAGTAAAGAGTATGCTATCTCCCCCAAAAAGAGAGTGTTTAAAAGTGGGGCATGAACTCACCTGGTCGCAAACGAATGATAACAAAAGCTAATGATGAGTGGAAAGGCAAACCTTCAAAGGTTACCTAGAACACTCGAGTACATAAGTACGTATAACCAGAAAGTTTAACAGCCTTAAGTGCTTAATAAACACGTTGACCCAAGGGTTTTGCAAAACAAAGACTCATTTGACCTAGTTGACCCGTTTGACCAGTCGGTGACATGTTAATTGAAATCTTGTTCGATCAAGTATAGCAACTCATACACATGATTATCATACAAGTTATTCACATACAACACAATCATAAGTTCTATCACGATCATCATCCTAGCATAGTTTATCATACAACACATACGAATCTCAACCAATCAATCATGCTCGATACAATTATAATTACATCACAAGTAATAAATCATACATGGAGTCTAATCATGCACTACAAGCCATGTGAAGACACTGACAACTTCACACCCTAAACCCTGCCAATCCTACTAAGTAGGGGCCTCAGATTCGCACACGTGTATGATGACCATTATCACATTACTCAACAAGATTCACACCAACTAACATACACAACAACTATCTATTATAATTCCAAACATGGTTCTATAGTCTCCTAACATTACCTAACACCTTGCAATAACCCATAAAAACCTAAACTCCCCAAATAATCCATCAAGTATCCATATGACTCAAATAACACATTCTAACACATTAAACATCATCAACAAGTATTCTAGCATGATCCTAACATCATGAACATGCCCAATTCACAATATCCAATGATCTACATGAATAAAGTTTCCCTTTCGGGAAAGTAACACCCAAAATCCATCTAACACTCAATTCATTCATAAATTCATCAACTTTATACCTAATCAAGTTCATAACAATCATCTAAACCTGATAAACATCATCAATTCATCATAATTCCCAAATCTCATACATAAAAGTTTCTACTTATAGCAAGGTATGAACAACTTATCAAATCCACGAATTTCTTGCATAATCTATGTAAACTAACATCAATGCAATACAACTAACAACAAAACATCATCCAATATCAACAATTTCGTCATTAACCATGTTAATTGAGCTAGGGTTCTTCTTGAATCAAAAACTATGAAAAACTAATCAAAATGTTACCTTTAATGTGTAATGATCAAGAATTGGACTTGCTAACGCGTAGTAGTGATTGAAATCAAGCAAAATCGAATGATGTGTTGTGTTCTTGGATCAAAATCGCAAAGGGGAGGGAGGGGAAGGGTGTTTGGCTGATTTTGGGGTGTGGGGGGGCTAGGGTTTTTGATTTTTAGTTTATATATGGTAAGTATTTATCTATTAACCCCTTATTGTCTTATAATTTGTAAATCTTGCTTTTAAATCATTTTTTAACCATATAAAACATAAATCATTATCAACTAACCATAATCATATAATCCAACTTGTAAACACCACACATGAATCATAAATCACACGTAGTCATGTTATAATGGGAAACTGTAAATAACACTTAACATTCATGAATCACATAACCAAATGTTAAGAATCAACATTACTAATTAGGTTATTATCCGTTAACCATAGTTAATTATTATTAGGTCACCAACATTCAAGGACAACTAGTGTGTGCTCATGACACGTGTATGCAAGACCTAACAGAACTCACGAAGTTTGGTAACGGAAAATTACCGGATGTCACATTATCCCCGTGTTGAAAAGATTTTCGTCCCGAAAATTGCGTTACATGGTTGTGTTACATCACTGGTTTACTGCATTGGCACAAAGAAATCAGGTGAGTTTTGGGTGGGTTGTCACATCATCCTCATGTTGAAAGAAATTTCGTCTCGAAATTTAATCATTACCTTCGCCGGCTGTTATCTTCATTTCGAACAGATGAGGATACTTAAGTTACATCTGATCCTCACGTTCCCATGTGAAATCCGGTCCACGTCTTGAGTTCCAATGAGCTTTTACTATGGGTATCTTGCTTTGCTTAAGGGTCTTGACTTCACGATCCATCACCTCAATTGGTTCTTCAATGAATCGCAGTTGTTCATCTACTTGCACTTCCTCGAGGGGTACCACCATCGTCTCGTCAGCTAAACACTTTTTCAGATTAAAGACATGAAATACATTGTGAACTCCACTCAACGAGTCAGGCAGGTCTAATTGATACGCCACTGGACCTATGCTTTCCAAAATCTCAAATGGCCCAACGTATCTCGGATTAAGCTTGCCCCTTTTGCCGAATCGAATCACACCTTTCCACGATGAGACTTTCAGCAAAACTTTATCGCCAACCTGAAACTCCAAAGGTTTCTATCGCTTGTCTGCATAGCACTTCTGTCGGTCTCGTGCTATAGCCATACGGTTCCTTATCTGCATGATCTTATCGGTAGTCTCGTTCACCAACTCGAGGCCTGTTAGCTGACTATCACCAATTTCAGCCTAGCAAATTAGTGATCTACATTTTCACCCATACAATGCCTCAAATGGTGCTGCCTTAATGCTGATGTGATAGCTATTGTTGTAAGAAAATTCCACCAACGGTAGGTAAACTTCCCAGTTATTCCCGAAATCAATCACACAAGCGCACAACATGTCCTCCACTGTTTGAATAGTATGTTTGCTTTGCCCATCTGTTTGTGGATGATAAGCAGTGCTCATGTCCAGGCATGTACCCAAGGATTTCTATAACGACTTCCAGAAATATGATGTAAAACGAGCATCACGGTCAGAAATAATCGAGATCGGTACACCATGTCTCGAAACTACCTCCTTTAAATAAATTCTAGTTAACTTTTCCATTTTATTAGTTTCCTTCATTGCCAAGAAGTGGGCAGACTTAGTCAATCGGTCTACGATCACCCATATCATGTCACAACCAGTAGGAGTCCGGGCTAATTTAGTAATAAAGTCCATAGAAATATGTTCCCACTTCCACAAAGGAATCTTAAGTTGTTGTAGTAACCCAGATGGCTTTTGATATTCAACTTTAACCTTCGAACAAGTTAGGCACTTGCTCACGTACGTAGCTACGTTTGCCTTCATATTAGGCCACCAATAGTGCGCCTTCAGGTCATGATATATCTTGTCTGAACCAGGGTGTATAGAATACTTAGACTTATGTGCTTCACTCATAACCAAGTCTCTTAGGTTTCCATACAAAAGCACCCAAAGTTTATCCATGAAGTAACGAATTCCATCGGCTTTCACTTCAAATTGTTTGTCCATCCCACGTAAAGATTTAGATCCAATGTTTTTCGCTTTCAAAGCTTCTATCTGAGAGATTTGTTCAAGCAATTGAGTGCTAATTGTAAGCTACAAAGCTCACACTCATCGGGGCTTAGCAGTTTCCTTTCTACTCAACACGTCAGCGACTACATTCGCCTTTCCCGGGTGATATTTGATAGCGCAATCATAATCGTTCAACAATTCCACTCAGCATCACTGCCTCATGTTCAGCTCCTTCTGCTCAAAGATATGCTGAAGACTCTTGTGATCGATGTAGATAGTGCACTTGGTACCGTACAAGTAATGTCTCTAGATCTTTAAGGAAAAACTACCGCACCTAGCTCCAAGTCATGGGTGGTGTAGTTCTTCTCGTGCACCTTCATTTGTCTCGAAGCCTAGGCTATCACCTTGTCACGTTGCATCAAGACGCAACCAAGTCCTTGGATAGAAGCATCACAGTAGACCACAAAGTCATCACTTCCCTCCGTAATGCCAATATCGGTGCGCTACAAAGTTTCTGTTTCAACGACTGAAAAGCGGTCTCTTGACTCTCACCCCATTTATACGTTGTTCCTTTATGAGTTAAGGTTGTGAGAGGTTGAGCGATCTTAGAAAATCCCTAAATGAAACGCCGATAATATCCTGCCAGTCCAAGAAATTGTCGTATCTCACTAGGCATCTTAGGAACCGACCAATTCTTTATCGCTTCAATCTTTACAGGATCCACATGTATTCCTTTTTCATTTACAATATGACCTAGAAATTGCACCTCTCGAATCCAGAAGTCACACTTAGAGAATTTGGCATACAATTGTTCCCTTTTTAGCAGTTCTAAGATTAACCGCAGATGTTCCTCATGCTCCTCTTTGATCTTAGAATAGATCAATATGTCATCAATAAACACAATGACAAACTGATCGAGGTAGGGTTAGCACACATAGTTCATGAGATCCATGAATACTGCTGGTGCATTTATCAACCCAAATGGCATGACCAAGAATTCATAATGGCCATAACGAATTCTGAATGTCGTCTTCGAGATTTCTTCCTCTCGAACTCTCGGTTGATGATAACCAGACCTCAAATCAATCTTAGAGTAATAGCTTGATCCTTGGAGTTGATCAAACAAATCATCTATACGAGGCAAAGGGTATCGATTCTTGACTGTAACTTTGTTCATTTCTCTGTAATCGATACATATTCGAAATGTGCCATCCTTTTTCTTAACAAAGAGAACAGGGACTCCCCATGGTGATGAGCTCAGCCAAATAAACCCTTTATCCAACAGCTCTTGGAGTTGTGTAGATAGTTCTTGCAGTTCATTTGGGGCTAACCGGTAAGGTGCTCTCGCAATCGAAGCTGCTTCGGGAGTTAAATCAATTTGAAACTGAACTTGACGATGAGGTGGTAGTCCAGGCAGATCCTCTGGAAACACCTCTGGAAAATCACGAACTATCGGAATATTCTCTATCTTCTTTTCTTCATGTTGCTTGTCAGTTACAAGGGCTAATATGGCTAAGCGACCCTTGCGTAGCCACTTCTGCGCTTTCATAAAGAATATGATGCCTATCACAGCACCACTTTTCTCGCTTTTAGCCGAGAGAATTTCCCCATCCAGGAGAGGAATGCGGATAATCTTCTCATGGCAAATGACTTCCGCCTGCTTCTCGGACAGCCAATCCATGCCCACGACCACATCGAAACTCCCAAGTGTAATAGGCATGAGGTTGATATCAAAGGTATGACCAGCAAGTTCTATCTTGCAACCCTTAAGGATGTATGTAACGTAGATTTGCTTACCGTCAGCTAATTTTACGGTATATCTAGATTCCAACGTAGAAGGCATATCACTTAAGAGACTACAAAACTTAGTAGAGATAAAACTTCTATCAGCTTCAGTGTCAAACAATACAGTAGCAAAATGACCATTAACAGGAAATGTACCAATAACAGTAGCAGGGTCGTTTAGAGCCTCACCTGAACCCATGACAAAGGCTCTCCCCTTAGCCCCTCCATTGTTGCCACCGTTATTGTCACCATTGCCGTTGTTGTTGTTGTTTCCATCATTGCCAGAACCATTCCCGTTTTTCTTTAACTGAGGACAATTCCTCTTATAGTGTCCTTCCTTTCCACATTCAAAACAACCTTTTGGCATTTCTTGAGGTTGTTAGGGCTTCTTCATCAACTCACCATGGCAATCCTTTGCCGCGTGTCCAGCCTTACCTCAACGCTGGCATCGGAAATTCTCACACCTGCCAGTGTGGTGGTAGTTACATCGGTTACATTTAGGATACTTACCCACGTACCCTCCTTGTCCTGGTGCTGATGAGGATCCCTGATTGAAGCTGCGATTGTTATCAAAACTTCTCTGTTGTAGCTGCTGAGCCTGATTGTTTGATGAAGAACCTTTATTACTAGTGGTTTCCCACTTACGCTTGTTGTGGGGTACACTAGCCACCGCGCCCCGCTTAGGTAACTTCCCTAGTTCCACTACCTGATCAGTCAGCCTGTGGGCTAACCGGATAGCTTGTTGTATGGTAGTGGGGTTAGAGGCTATCACCATACTCTGGATCTCAGGCACCAAACCACGTAGATACAACTCGATCCTCTTATGCATCAGGTTCACCATCCCCGGGCACAAGGTTGCCAACTCGTGAGACCTGGTGGTATAGGCCTCGATATCAGACCCTTGCATCTTTAGTTGCCAAAGCTCAGCTTCCAATTTTTTCACCTCATCATGAGTGCAATATTCTTCTGTCATCATCGTCTTGAATTCTTTCCTCGTACACTTTGCTGTCGTGCTCCTGTTGTGCTCCCAACCTTTTAATCTTTCCTCGACATTCCGTTGCAGTCGATCATGTGAGGCAAACACAGCGGTGATAGCCCTGTAAGTGGTGCAAGGTAGATGGTATAATATGGAATCTCTAGTCATGGTAGGGATTGGGAATGGAACACACTCATCTTCTACCATCATGATCAGTGTAGTACGATACCAGTCCCAATTGTCAGGATTAGCCATGTTCCGCTTGATCACAGGCTCGCCCGTAAGATACGCATCAAATATAAACACAGGGGGTTGAGAACCATAACTCGTAGACGATGAAGGAATAGTAGGAACCTCGGGTTCCTTTCCCGGCTGGTGTAGGGGATGAAGATGATGATGATGCCATACTGCAGTGTATGCGATGTGTATGCCAATGAGTAACAGTAAGGGAATAAGTAACGAGTAACTAACTAACTATGTGCGGTTATGACTAGTGTGTATGCAACCTAGTTCCCTATAACCAATGGCTCTGATATCAATCTGTCACATCCTCAAAATCCACGTGCGGGGTTTTACCGCGAGGCAAGTGAACAAACTAGGATCCCAGTCATTAGTTACTCAAAACGACACTATATGAAACTTTCAAAACAAATCAGAGTTGAAACTTTAAAACATTTGCGGAAGCGTTTTGTAAATATTTCAAACATAGAGTACCAAATGTAAACTGCCCAAAGCACGCGCCCAAACCAACGTATGAAAATACGCAATAAGACAAAAACAGATGAATGTTTGTTTTAAAGTATGCATGACTCGTGCGTGCTCCTACGGTAACGACATGAGAAAAGCATACTATAGTGTCAACACGACAGTTGGTAAGTTCAAGAGTTTGTAATCAACATAAACAGTAGCGTTAGTAAAATATAAGCAAGTGCATTGAAATTGATAGCTAGTCTAATTTCCTTAGTAATAAACAATAGTGATTTCGCGATCGAAGCTGACTATGTTTGTCTGTTGCCTCCCGCCACGACATACCAGGTCATGACGTATTAGTTGTTTAGGACAATATTGCACCGGCTTGACCTCCAGTCTTACGGTTGGGGCTTGTCAGACCCAGTAGTACTACCCAAAATTTTCCGCTAATTACCATTATTAACGATCCGAAAGTGTGAGGACTTTCAAGGTATAACACATTATGTTACACTATACACAACTTACAATAATAAAGCGTTAGTAAAGAGTATGCTATCTCCCCCAAAAAGAGAGTGTTTAAAAGTGGGGCATGAACTCACCTGGTGTGCAAACAAATGATAACAAAAGCTAACAATAAGTGGAAAGACAACCCTTCAAAGGTTACCTAGAACATGTGAGTACATAAGTACGTATAACCAAAAAGTTTAACAACAATAAACACGTTGACCTAAGGGTTTTGCAAAACAAATACTCATTTGACCTAGTTGACCCGTTGGTGACATGTTAATTGAAATCTTGTTCGATCAAGTATAGCAACTCATACACATGATTATCATACAAGTTATTCACGTACATTACAATCATAAGTTCTATCATGATCATCATCCTAACATAGTTTATCATACAACACATACGAATCTCAACCAATCAATCATGCTTGATAATTTATAATTACATCACAAGTAATAAATCATACATGGAGTCTAATCATGCACTACATGCCATGTGAAGACACTGACGACTTCACACCCTAAACCCTGCCAATCCTACTAAATAGGGCCTCAGATTCACACGCGTGTATGACGATCATTATCATATTACTCAACATGATTCACACCAACTAACATACACAATAATGATCTATTATAATTCCAAACATGGTTGCATAATCTCCTAACATAACCCAACACCTTGTAATAACCCATAAAAACCTAAACTTCCCAAATAATCCATCAAGTATCCATACGACCCAAATAACGCATTCTAACACATTAAACATCATCAACAAGTATTCTAGCATGATCCTAACATTATGAACATGCCCAATTCACAATATCCAATGATCTACATGAATAAAGTTTCTCTTTCGGGAAAGTAACACCCAAAATCCATCTAACACTTAATTCATTCATAAATTCATCAACTTTAT
The DNA here is from genome assembly GCA_025506505.1 of Flaveria sonorensis. Lineage (NCBI taxonomy): Eukaryota > Viridiplantae > Streptophyta > Magnoliopsida > Asterales > Asteraceae > Flaveria > Flaveria sonorensis. The sequence goes on from CM046434.1 coordinate 52,846,056, forward strand.
ACCTAATCAAGTTCATAACAATCATCTAAACATGATAAACATCATCAATTCATCATAATTCCCAAATCTCATACATAAAAGTTTCTACTTATAGCAAGGTATGAACAACACATCAAATCCACGAATTTCTTGCATTATCCATGTAAACTAACATCAATACAATACAACTAACAACAAAACATCATCCAATATCAACAATTTTGTCATTAACCATGTTAATTAAACTAGGGTTCTTCTTGAATCAAAAACTGTGAAAAACTAATCAAAATGTTACCTTTAATCGTGAAATGATCAAGAATTGGACTTGCTAACGCGTAGTAGTGATTGAAATCAAGCAAAATCAAATGATGTGTTGTGTTCTTGGATCAAAATCGTAAAGGGGAGGGAGGGGAAGGGTGTTCGGCCGATTTTGGGGTGTGGGGGGGCTAGGGTTTTTGATTTTTAGTTTATATATGGTAAGTATTTATCTATTAACCTCTTATTGTTTTATAATTTGTAAATCTTGTTTTTAAATCATTTTTAACCATATAAAACATGAATCATTATCAACTAACCATAATCATATAATCTAACTTGTAAACACCACACATGAATCATAAATCATACGTAGTCACGTTATAATAGAAAAACTGTAAATAACACTTAACATTCATGAATCACATAACCAAATGTTAATAATCAACATTACTAATTAGGCTATTATCCGTTAACCATAGTTAATTTTTATTAGGTCACCAACGTTCAAGGACAACTAGTGTGTGCTCACGACACGTGTATTCAAGACCTTATAAAACTAACAGAGTTTGGTAACGCAAAATTACTGGATGTCACAAAAATATAGCAAGACCGACGCCGGTCTCTATAAAGGCATGTTGAAGAAGCGGAGTCAATGCAACCTACAGCGTATGCGGAAGCAGTGGTAATCTAAACCCTTGGGTGACCATCCAACGACGCGGGAGAACAACCGTGCAAGATGGCATCAAAGGGCAACCACTAAAAACAGTAACAGAGGTCAGAACACCACCAAAAAATCATAGAAACCCTTAAAATGGGAAATGGAGATGACAGAACCAATTTAAAGTATGAGGTGTGCAAAATATGGGTTGTATATGTAGCAATAAAATGTGTACAACTACTATTCATTCACTTGCTAAAATAATATTATGTAATTTGTTCACCAATCAAGCTTTTTTAAAATCGATCAACAGGACACGTTCTCTTGACCCTCTGTCAGGTACGTCTCATTGTTTCTTTAATTTATTTTTCTGAATTACGTTCGAATGCTTTTCAGACTGTGATGTATCCTCTGACATCATATTGCTTTATTTAATGAACAATATGCAACTTTAAATGCATCGTTAGAGAATCAATAATTTGCAATGAATTGCGATCATGGACCTCAATTTTATAAACTTTGAAAATGATTTGTGTAACGGGAGCAGATTTAAGGTGACATCAATGTACAATCGAGTTATAGAGGCGGAGGTTATATCGAGAAGCAACATTGGTAGCCGTACGTTCATTCTAAGACTTAGTTTGACACCTTCGAACAAAAGAATTCCATTCAAATATAAATGAAGGCAGTTTCAGATAATTGTTTGTTTTGCATTGTCAATAAACAAAAGTCAAATACAATATTTGTCGGAGTTGGTTTCTACCTAAAAGACTATTTTTACACGGGGTCAGTTATATGTGGTATTATCGAGGATCAAGAGTAGAGATGGACTGAAACTATTGATCTCAGATCAAGAAAATAAGTCCACTAATGTACGAGGATTGCAGTTTCCAAGGGCGTATTTGCACATCTATGATTTTTCAGGTTTTAATTGTAATATTATAATTTTATTTTGATGTATTACTTTATGTTAGAGCATTCACATCCAACTCTTAATCTTCATATTTATAATTATACTAAAATCAATACTTTTTCTTTCTTTTTTTTAATTAAATAATATTTTTAATACTTTTATCATTATATTTTTAATAGAAATGAATATTGTTTTACAAAATATAGAGATGTGAAGAACATGTTCTCTATCATCTATTTACTACCACTTACAACCATTTTCTATAATATAGAGAACGCACTCACGAATATATAAAGAATGGGCTGTGAATGCTCTTATTCTTTAAAAGCAGTAACATAATTTTGAAATATATCCGACCAGTATAATACACGAGCTACTAAGACTAGTATGATATATAAAATTAAGATGCCATTTGAAATTAACATGTCACTCATATATATTCCTGGCTAAAGCCATCTTGCTTGCGTGACAATGAAATGAAGAAAAAACTGATTAAGCCTATTTACTATTTATATAGCTGGGCTGAAGCTTGACTAAAGTGGGTTATGTTACTCATATCTTATCCACTTTTGTTTGATAGAAACTCAAGTCCATTAATAACATAACTGTCCCACTGTCCTTCACGGGCCCGTACGAGTTCATCAATTGACATACAGTATACCAGTCAGAATAATAATAATAGAGCACTACTATCTAAACATCTCTTAATTATAAATCACCATCTTAAATTTTTATACGGGTTGTGTAACATTATATGCGTCACATAGGTGGGTCGTATAGTCCTATACAGTGCGTATTACCCCTCTGACAGTCATTTGAATTAGATTCTAACCACCAACCACTAAGAATGTCTATGATTGAGCCACTCATAGACTATTCAATTCAAGTTCGACTAGATTTTATACAAAACTTAACTTGCAGGAGTTGAGCCAAATCAGGACTTGAAGTTTATTTAACAAACAAGTTGACTTGACACATTTACACCATTAAATTCCGGTCGACATTAAAAGTAATGTTTGGTCAAAATCTTAATTAATGATGTATGTACAAGCCATGTCGACCCAAAACAATCGTATTATTGAAATCACTTGTATTAGTGTATTACAATTTATCTATTCTATAAGGAGTTTTTCTTCAGTATCCCTCTAGAAAATTAAAGATTACCAATCTTCATCTTATATTTGGGGACCTATAAAACTTTAAAAGTGTACAAGTTCTTGTTTTCTGAACTCTCACGCCTTTTGAATTCCTTTGGACTAAATTCAGATCTATTTTCGTAATTTTCACATATGATATTGTATAATAGAATCATACTATTAATACGTGATAAATATGAGATAAAAAAAAAAATAGTGAACAACTAGAGTTTAGATGGCTTTCTGTTTGGATGGACTTGATTTCTACCCAAGTTGTTATATGAATCATTTAGAAAATATCAAAATGTTATGACAATTACTTGTTTGTATGTATGAAGACAAATACATGTCATTAATAAATTTGTAAGCCAGCAAACTGAAATGAAACTGCATTTGGCCTCATTCCAAAATGCAACATGTTACTTCCATCCCTATAACTCTTTGTTGGACTTCATTCATTAGATAATCTCAGTTAGAATATATTCATCAGAAACCACGTTATTTTGGTGTTATTATATTATTAACAACTTAACGTTGTATATTTAAAACTATTAACATCATGGTTGTCGCTTAACAAAAGGTGTAACTATTACTCCCATGACTTTATCAAACAGATAAAAGTAATTATATTTCCAGTAAACTTACAGATAAGTTTCATTTATTGTGTATATCGGATTTACAATCTGCTTAACTATAAGTCTTGAGAAGATACAACACTGAAACAAAATGAATAGTCGGAAATTTATTACATGTTTCATGATCATAGAATAAAATTTATTTGATATAAACATTACCATATAAAACTTTCCTAAATAATATTATTCACTACTACAAGGATGACTATTACTATAAGTTTCCTAAACATTACCATATAAAACTTTCCTAAATAATATTATTCATTACCATATAAAACTTTCCTAAATAAGTTATAGGGGACGAACTGTCGTTTGTGACAGTTTTACGACCATTTTAGCCGTCGTAATCACTAACAACTTCTCCACAAGATTTTATGAAATGACTATTTTGGGACAAGATTTAGCTACTGTATTCTCCTTCTCAACATTAGCACCTCCATGTCTTTTGTGACGGAGTACTTAGTGACTAGAATTGCGGCTAGATCAAGTGTTTCGCGAGCAAAATTGCAAAAAGTTTTAGCGATCGATATCGCGAACCTTATTGTTGACCGGAAATTTTTTTGTAGTAGAAAACCTTTGTTTATTCCGATAACTCGTTAACCCTAATGTAACGAACACTTACATTATAATTACGCGGTGTAACTAACTTTTACACTATGTTACACAACTGATGTAACGGTTTTCCTCCCTCATTTTTGAAAAAACTTCAACCTTTTCTAAAAACCTTCTTAACTTTTTTGTATGATGTTATTTTTTTATACAAATTATACCATTTAATAGATCATTTTAATAACTTTAATTCGAATACAGTATTGCTTTAAAAAAAATTTTAACTTTCTTTGTGTAGCACTAATTTTACCACTGTAACTTTAATTTACAGTTGAGACATACCCTTCTATGAACCACTAGTTAGATTAATGGATTATTGCAATAAAAAAATGTTAACATTTGATCCATGTTATATTTTGTTTTTTTATCATTCAAATCTTCATAAAAGCATAAAAATACAAATCAAACCAACATATTATATAAATTTATAAAATTTTACAAACTACTGTTTAATAATAGAGATTGAAGTTAAGTGATTTTTTCATCCCTATGATTATATAAAAATTGTCATTTGAATCTAAATATTTAAATATTTAAATTTTACCATTTGAATACCCCTAAGTAATACCATTAACTTTTTTTGTTAACTTTCTAGCATGAGGGTTATTTTAGTCAAAACACTTACAAAATAAAAAACCAATTCCACGTGAGAGTTTTAGGCATTTAGTCTCTTTTGATTATTGCAAATATGATTTGACTCCACATTAGTCTTTCGTTGTTTTGTCTTGTTGATGTCTTTTGGTTTGCTAGTAATGTTAACTTTACCCGTTTTGTTAGGTTATTGAACTTTTTTGGTTTAAATTTATAATTTTGGTAATAATTATTTGTGTTTTATGATTATTACTCATGAACTTTTAATGTCATATTGTTCACCGTGCTTTTACTTTCATAATGATTTGTGTTTTTATGATTATGATTAAATAATTTGTGTTATATGACTTATGGTGTATGCTTTATATAGATAAAAATTAAGTCACTTTTAGGTTGTGAGCGTTATATTTTATCTTATCTAACATATGATTCAAATCGTAATGGTGATTACTAAAATAGATTCAAATCGTAATGTAATTGTTATATTTTATATAGGTAAGTTAACGGAAAAAATTAACGACGTTAATTAAGTGCAGTTAAACTGATTCAAATGGTAAATTTAATAAAACCTTAAGATGTGAATGATAAAATTTAAAATTTTAGATTTAAATACTAATTTTTATGAAATACCACTGATGCAAAAAGCACTTAACTCTAGAAATTCAAAAGGATACATTTAATACATCTTCAACAATTTTCTAATGTTTAATGATAAAATTGATATATTTTACAAAACAAATAAATTTACAAAATACATTGGCATAACAATTTAGAGGTGTAAAAATATCTGAATCTGAAATATCTGAAAATCCGAATTATCCGAAAAAGCGGATATTTGAATTTTGGATAGCGAAATTTTCGGATTTGGACTCGGATAGTGTTTTTGGAAAATTTTGGATATTCGGATATCCAAATTATCAGAAAATATTTTTATGAAAGCTATTTAAATAATAAATTTTAATTATAAATTTCCGTTATTTTCGGATATTTCGGATAATTTTATAGAACATTCAGATATCTAAAAGTTTTTCCAATAAAAAATATTAACTTTTATATCATTTACTAAATAATTAATATTTTTTTAGAATTCGGATATTCGTTTAAATATCCGAATCCAAATCCAAAATTTTGGATATCCGAAATTCAGTTCGGATTTGAATATTGAAATCTACTATCCGAAAATTTATGATATCCGAAGTTTTGATATCCAATTCGGATATCCGAAAATTCGATTTTGAACACCCCTATATAACATGTAGTCAAGTAATGAGCCTACCTTATATTTCTTTTCTAAATGTTTTATGATCGTTTTTACATCCAAATTATACTTTCTTACTTTATATTAAAAGCTTGTGGCTGAATTTATGACTAAAGTATTTTTATCTTTCTAAAAGGTTTACAAATGAATTTGCTAAACAAACTTTTCTGTATGTCTTCGAAATTTTGCCATCGTTTTATAGATAATTAACCAAGATGAATACAATACCGAATGAAAGTAAAAGAAAAAAAATAATTACAAGAAAAAAAATAAACTTAAGAAACATAAACGACAAGAACAATTGCTGGAAAGTCTTCTAAAAATACCTGAAACATGAGTGTGATGTTCTAAAAATTGCTGGAAAGTCTTCAGATTGAGATGTGTGAAAGATATATTTTAAGTAGCATCTTTAACAATGCATAAAAATATTGTATTTATATTGTGAATTCTAGATTTGATACAGTTCAATCAATTCGAGTCTCTACATTACATTGGGTAATGTTAGATTAAAATATGATTTATTGCTTGGAGCTTAACAGGCTCACATCAGTTAAAGAACTGTTGAACTATGCCTTTCAGGAGATATAGGTACCTGTTGATTGGCAGTTGGACTCAGCAATATCATTTGCCGAACTGCCTTCGTTAAGCAAATGGACTCAGTGTACCCGTGTTGGGTGCTTCGCACCCATCTAGCAGTCACTAGGTGCCTTTAACCATATAAGAACACTTCATTGTAGAAGTCCATCCATATAAATCATTTTGCAATTTGTCACTACTTTAATTTAAGACAACTCATCTTACACTAAACTAAATATTTACAGTTCTATATTACAACTATGCAACTTTGATCCATGATATGTCATTTATCTTTGCTTCGTTTTAGATGTGTCATAATATTTGTTTATTGATTTATAATAATACTATATGTTTATTGAATTGTATGTGTTTATTGAATTTAATAATGATTAGTCGACTTTAACACATCACTTTGATGCCCATTAAGTTTTTAAAGTTTCAGGTTTCTCCGGTACAATTTTTACTTAAGAAACTAATTTCTTACGTTTGTATTTTTAGGTACGTGTCGGTACGATTCAGGCCATTTATAAAATATTTTTGTCATATTTTATACGCTTTGAGATGATCTACGTTACGACGTTCGCCTATGTTATTTGTGACACCCTACATATATCCCATATCAGCCGTGGACAGAAGAAATTCCTGGTTCATAAGGAATGTCTGGTCTATAATATCACCAACGCGTTTTGGGCGTATTGGCTGTGGATGAGAGGAGAACTCCACAGTTAGGCGTGCTCAGGTGGCAGTAATCTAGGGATGGGTGACCTCCCTGGAAAGGTTTCACCCGAGCAACCAAAAGCAAATCCGTGAGCTCCTCGTGGGCGAAGCGGACAATATTGGTGATGTGAGGGGCCGGATGTTACAGAATGGTATCAGAGCCACTCCTATACCATTCGGGATGATGGGACATGTCACACCCCAACCTTAACGGCGGAAACGTCGAGATGTGAGGGTTAAGATTGTTCATGCCACACAACGCTATTTCAAAGTGTCAATATTATTAATTACCAAGGTTCATAACATGCATTGAGAATAAAACATAAGATGCAAGCAATCATAAATACAAAACATTCCATAGCGTCATGTGACAATATAAGTCATTTTATTATTCTAGGTCCAATCCTAGATGTGATCAAGTCTTCAGGAGCACTTAAGCGGTAACAAGTCCTGAAACATGTTAAAAATAAATGTCAACATAATGTTGGTGAGTTTCCATAGGTTTTCATACATATATGTATATCAAAGTTGGCAATTCATATCATAGGTTATTGAATAAAGTAACTAGGGATAGATGAACAAATGTAACAATCAAACCTTGACAGATTACAAGATTACAAGATTACAAGATTAAACGATTAGCTAAGTGTACTTGGTTCCCATAGTGCTCAAGAATACGACACTAGGGCCACCAAATAGGCTTGTCGGGCCCATAGATCTATGACGTCGCCAGGCTAGCAATAGTTAATGATTGTACATATTATAGTCATCACATGGTAATTACAAGAGTTCAACTAACCACGACAAATAAGAAGAACTGCCCAAATGTTTACAAGATTCAAACGAGTTTACAAGTGCATTTATCATAAGGTTAACATGTTTCACCCCAAAGTGTGAAAATATATATAAAAGGGGTATGGAAAAACTCACATGGATTATAAAGGTGAACAAATAAGAAGTCTAGTTTTACACGCCGACGATATGCTCTAATTCAACCTAAAGACAACGTATCATATTAATAACGATATTCTAATGTTAACGGTTCATGGGAATTCACGGTTTAAATTGGTGCATTTGGATGACAATTGTGGTGATATTGGTTATAAATCATTTAACTATGGTTTTAAATTATAAGGTAGATGTCATTTATAATTGATTTAATATTTAAATGATTTAAATAAGAATTTTAGTGAGTAAACCATTTATAAAAGTTAAACTTTCTTTATCAAAGAATTATTATTTACTATTTAAAATAGTAAATTTATAGATTTAAATGTTCAAAATAATTCTTTTTAACCCAAAAGATGTACATTTTTATATATGTACATATATATATTTATCTTCTTTTAAATATATAATTAGTTTTGTAAATATATTTATATAAAAAAAATGAATATTTATTAAATTTAGACTCTTGGAAAATAAGGGGGAAATTATAATTTAAAATTAATAATAATTTGTATTTTGTAACAATTTAAAATAAAAGATTAAAGATTTATTAATTGAATTTCTAAAAAAAAAATTAAAAGAAATTAATTTTATTTATTTCTTGATTAAAATGATTTTTATACGAATCAAAACAATGTTTAAATTTTTTTCTGTAAATTAAAAACTAGTAAAAACCATTTTAAAAAAATATATGGCAGGGGCCCGGTTCGAACCCGGGACCTCTGCCCAAACAATCCTCCTCACAAACCGTCGGGCCAAGTCCCTGTTTGTGTTTTAGACTGGAAAAATTAATTTAAAAATATAACTCACCAAATCTCCCTAAATTCGCAAGAACCCTAGATTTGAAATCAATCGAATTGAACATCCAATCGATGATTTCACTCCGATTAACCATAGGGCTTTTGTTTGTCACCTCAAATCGAGTGTAAAGCCCCCTTCAATTACCTGTTTGATGTTGTTCTGGCGATTAGAAGCTCGAACAAACTCGCGACGGTTTCGGCTAGGGATTTCGATATGAGCGTGTGTTTTTGTTGAAATTGGACTTACAGAGAGTTGGAAAGGAAGAGGGTAAACATTTCCCCTCTGTTAAATAGGTTCGATTGATCAATTAATTGTCCAACGGCTACAAGGTTAACGTCGGGTGGTTTCAGGTTGAATTGAATGGGTTTACAGCTGTTTCAGGTGAGATAGATCATATCATTAAGTTCGATATGATTAGAGGGACGTTTGTGCCAGTTTAATTTCATTATTAACTCGATTAAGTGATGAAACCAATCTTGGGTTGATTGTGGTTCGGTTTCATGTTTGAAAACCATCATAACCGCACTTTAATTTGAATAGAGGTTGGGATAGAGTTCGAAACGGTTGCGCGATTGTAATGGTGTGGTTTAATTGAGTTAAATTCGGGTATATCGACCGATTGGGGGTGGCCGGAGCTCGGCCGGAGCTCCCACCGGAAAATCGGGGTGTTTGGGGTTGGGTTTTACAATTTACACATTTGGTCCCTGAGGTTTTAATATTACACCTTTTAATCCAAAGTTTTATTTCTAGTTTAAACTAAATTACTGTTTTAGTCCCTGTAGTTTACATATTATTATTTTATGCCAGAAATTTAATTACAAATTTTAAACTTGTTTGTTTTCATTTATTATCAAGATTAAACACCTTTTTAGTATTATTTATCATTTTATTATTATTTTCATTATTACTAATATTGATATTTTCTTTTATGTTTATTATTATTATTATTGACAATATTAATTATCCACGCATTAAATTACATCAAGAATTTACAAACGAAACCTTGGAATTGTATTAATAACAAAACGAATCCTTACAAGAAATAACGGGATTAATAATGACTACTTAACAAATACACGAGAGGTCACAGGACAAACCTCACCGGGGATGGTGAGTTCTAGGGCTCATCGAGGACGATGAGTCCAAAGGGGGGTGATTGTGACACCCTACATATATCCCATATCGGCCGTGAACAGAAGAAATTCCTGGTTCATAAGGAATGTCTGGTCTCTAATATCACCAACGCGTTTTGGGCTTATTGGCTGTGGATAAGAGGAGAACTCCACAGTTAAGCGTGCTTAAGTGGCAGCAATCCAGGGATGGGTGACCTCCCTGGGAAGTTTTCACCCGAGCAACCAAAAGCAAATCCGTGAGCTCCTTGTAGGCGAAGCGGACAATATTGGTGGTGTGAGGGGCCGGATGTCACACGCCTAACTAGTGGCTGAGCCCCAATTATAGCGAACTAGAATGTGCATTCATTTGCATTGTATTTTAGACTATAGCTAGATTTGCATTAGTTACACACACGTAGATTATTAAGTTATACTTGCTTGTTTTGCTTGCTTGAGAATTGTCTGCTTTGGCATATTCCTGTGAGCATTCGACTACATGGATGGTGTCTTCATATTCTTATGCTAAGTCTAAGGGGAAAAGGCCAGTTCGTCCTGATTCCCCATTGTTACCGCATGTTCCTTAGTGCGGGTGACTCCGAGTTATTGTGAGTCACGAGAAGGTTAATTATAACTAATGATTTATCGTACCTTTTACATCATACTTTTTGGAATCGGATAGAATACCATTGGTACCTGACTTGGATGGTTCATCGGGAGCCTCCTCTTGAATGTTTTCTCAAACAAGAGCTATTTCATATAGGCAACAACAACTACTAAGAAATGCTACGACTTATTTCTGGGGCGTTAACTTTTGTTTTTGCTTAGTCAACTTGGCCTCGGAGACCCTTTTTCAACTATCTCAAAGATCTCCGTTTTGATCCTCTGTCTCAGTCGACTAGCTTTTATGAGAGGTCTATCATCTCTGAAATCTCCCCTCTGTCTCAGAGGACTAGCTTTTTTGGGAGATCTAAAAAAATATCCAAAACCTCCTCGGTAGAGGCTTGATTCTATTCCTTAGCTAATGAGTTAGTTTAACAACCTTCTTTCGTAAATAAGCACTCGTATTACGGTAAAAAAAATAAAATAAAAAATAAAATAAATAAACTTTACCTACCATGCCACTTCTCTTCCTTGCCCTGTGGAGCAGGAAATAGTTGCACTGACAGTTATCATAGACATTGGGAGACAACTTATCATGGGTTACTTACGATAATACTATCTTACCCATCTAACCTGAGTACATCGACAGTTTCTTGCCCAAGTGGATGTTTTCCTTACTGATTCCTTCGTACAACCTTGGTTAATTGACCTTTGGTTTAACGACAATATCTTTGATACTTCTGTTTTTGATAACACTCTGTACTTGAGAAAGTATGTTAGCTCGAATATGAGGAACCAGGGGTGACCATGCAAAGAAAATTACCAGTACGGGTGCACACGTAATTGTAATTTGTCATGCATGAGAAGTCTGGCAAACTCTGTAGGGTGATAACGGTCATAGTCAGTACAAATTTTCATTTCTATACTTTGAGACATGTGAGTCTCGATTCTCATAAGACTTTACTATTGATATGGAAACAATCCTTCATTTCTACTCGTATGAAAGTTCTCATCTACCTCGAGTCTTAATGAGATTCATATTATGGTATTAGTCCTAGTCTCTATGGGACATTACTCTTTCTAGCATTTTAGTGATCGTGCAATACTATCTATCTACAACATGCGTGGTCCTCAAAAAGTAGTAACGGAGTGATGATACTCTCTGCACATGTACTTTCTAGTCATTGGATTGACCTTAAGGCTTAGACACTTGGCAAATGGAACATTCTAGCTTTCATTTCATTTGGTATTTATCATGATTCAGCGTATGTTACGTTTCCCAATGGTGGGATTCAAATTGGATTTTCCTGTTTGACCTACATTTGGCGTATGATCGATTGGCAAGGTGTTATGATGACCCCATCCGTTACCTCTCTGTGTTTTCGCTTGCAACAAGTGCATCTAGCATCTCAACAAGCCATGCAATAAGAACGTCTATGAGCGCTGTAGGAAATTCGGTCATGCCATTAAGAACCATCATGTGAACATCCCGGCCAAGTCACCACAGCCACAATAAGCACAAAGAAAGGTTATGAGTGTGGACAATCTGTGTATTTTAATAGAAACTATCCAAGGCTCAAGAAGATGAAAAACCGACATAAATGGTTGTTTAGCCTCGGTATTATATTTTTTTTCGGGTGCCGACAGAAGCTACATATCCAATAAGTTTAGTAATCTGCTAGGGGTAGTGCCTACTAACTTAAGTTCTTAACTTACCATAGAGATAGCTAATGGTAGAACAATAGTGGCTACCCAGGTATATAGCAGATGTAAACTAGGCTTAACTGGACATTCATTCGATATGAATCCGATTTCTGTTACATTCGGTAGCTTTGATGTTGTGGATGGTACCCAAGAACCCAGCAGAGATCGTTTGTAGAGACAAACTAATTAAGTTACCTCTTCCTAGTTGCAAGGCACTCATTGTGGAAGGTGACAAGAGGGATGTTGTGGTCGGCACCATCTCATACTTGAAAACAGAAATGTCTTCAAAAGATATTTCGCCCTCCTGGCATTAGTTACAGAAAAGACAATGGATGAGAAGAGCATTGAAGACATTCTAGTTGTTAGAGAATTCCCAGAATTATTTCCAGAAGACTTACCTGGCCTTCCTTTACGCAGGCAGGTAGAGTTTCAGATTGAGTTAGCACCGAGAGCTGCTTCGATTGCTCGAGCGCCGTATCATTTGGCACCAAACAAACTTCAAGAATTGTCAAAATAGTTGCAGGAACTGTTAGATAAGGGGTTCATACGCTCTAGTTCTTCACCTTGGGGAGCACCGGTGTTATTCGTGAAAAAGAAATATGGAACCTTTCGGATGTGCACTGACTTCCGGGAACTAAATAAGGTTGCCATAAAGAATCGTTACACTCTTCTACGTATCGATGACTTATTTGATCAACTTCAGGGATCGAGTTACTACTCAAAGATTGATTTGAGATCTGGATATCATCAGCTCAAGGTTCAAGAAGATGACATATCCAAGACAGCTTTTAGAACTCGATACGGGCATTTTGAGTTCGCAGTCATGCCATTTGGATTGACAAATGCGCCTGCAGTCTTTATGGACCTCATGAACCGTGTTTGTAAACTCCATTTAAACAGGTTTGTCATCGTCTTCACTGATGACATATTAATTTATTCTAAGAATACGGAGGAACATGAGGAACATTTAAGACTTATTCTAGAGCTTCTAAAGACAGAGCACTATATGCCAAGTTTTTCAAATGTGACCCCTGGATGAGAGAAGTACAATTCTTAAGGCATGTAGTGAATGAGAATGGTATTCATGTTGATCCGTCTAAGATTGAGGCAATCAAGAATTGGCCTGCGCCAACGACGCCTACTGAGGTGCGCCAATTTCTTGAATTCACGGGTTATTACCGACGGTTCATAGAAGGATTCTCGAAACTTGCATAGCCTCTGACAGCCCTAACCCACAAAGGAACTGTTTACAAGTGGGGCAGTAATGAGGAAGCGACTTTCCAAGCGCTTAAGGAAAAGCTGTGTAGCGCACCAATTTTGGCGTTGCCAGAGGGAACAGATGACTTCGTGGTGTATTGCGACTCGTCAATCCAAGGGTTGGGTTGCGTGTTGATGCAACATGAGAAAGTGATAGCTTATGCATCAAGACAACTTAAGGTGCATGAGAAGAATTACACAACTCGTGACTTGGAGTTGAGAGTTGTGGTGTTTGTACTTAAGATCTGGAGGCATTATCTTAATGAAACTAAGTGCATGATCTTCACTGATTACAAGAGCCTTTAGCACATATACGAACAAAAAAAACTGAACATGAGACAACGACGATGGTTGGGACTTTTGAACGATTACGATTGTACCATCAAGTATCATCGGGAAAAGGATAATGTGGTAGCCAATGCCCTTAGTCAAAGGAAACCCTAAAACCTCATCGTGTCTGTGCGTTAAAACTAACCATTCATTCCAATCTACCGTTATAGATAAAAAATGCCCAGGTTGAGGCATTACAAGAGCCAAACACCAAGTCTGAATCTCTCTGAGGAGCTGAGAAATTGTTTCAAGAGTAATCCGATGGGCTTTATTACTATGAAGATCGGGTATGGATTCCATTATTCAGGAATCTCAGTGAATTGGTGATGGATGAAGCTCACAAGTCTCGCTATTCGGTACATCCTGGATTTGACAACATGTACCAAGATCCGAAGGTCATATACAGGTCGCCTAAAATGAAAGCTGAAATTGCCACTTACGTGTCGAAGTGTTTGACATGTTCTAAGGTTAAGGTGGAATGTCAAAAACCGTCAGGTTTGCTTCAACAGCCAGAGATCCAATGTGGAAATGAGAGAACATATCTATAGATTTTGTTACCAAGTTACCTCGTTCATAAGCTGGGAATGATACTATCTGGGTGATAGTGGACCGTTTGACCAAATCAGCACATTTCCTGGCAATTCATGAGAACTACAGGATGGATAAACTGGCACAGATTTACTTGAAGGAAATTATATCACGACATGGCATGCCACACTCGATCATCTCTGATCGTGATGCGCGATTCATTTTGCACTTCTGGCAGTCACTATATAGGTCACTACGCACTCGTTTGGATATGAGTACGACTTATCATCCACATACAAATGGTCAGACAGAATGCAAGATTCAAACCCTTGAAGATATGCTTAGGGATTGTGTTATAGACTTTGGGAACAGTTAGAAAACTCATCTGCCTTTGGTTGAATTCTCTTAAAATAACAACTATCACACGAGTATCAAAGCTGCACCATTTGAGACACTTTATGGCAGAAAGTGTCGATCACCTCTCTATTGGACTGAAGTCGATGATAGTCAGTTAACTAGTCCTGAACTTATTCATGAAACCACAGAGAAGTTTGTTCAGATTCTTAACCGTATGACGGCAACTCATGATCTCCAAAAAAGCTACGTAGACCAAAGAATAAAACCTTTAGAATTTCAGGTCGGTGACAAAGTTTTGTTAAAAGTTTCACCTGGGAAAGGTGTGATACGCTTTGGGAAGCGTGGAAAGTTAAACCCCAGATACGTCGGACCATATGAGATTGCCAAAAGGATCGGTCCAGTAGCTTATCAGCTAGACGTACCTGCGAAACTCGATGGCGTTCATAACGTGTTCCATGTTTCAAACCTGAAGAAGTGTCTAGCCGATGAATCACTCGTCGTTCCATTAGAGTAACTGGAGATTGATGAACAACTTTGTTTCATTGAAGAACCAGTTGAGATTATGGATCGAGAAGTCAAGACCCTAAAGCGTAGTAAGATTCCTATTATGCGCGTTAGATGGAATTCAAAGCGTGGACCAGAATTTACCTGGGAATACGAGGATCAAATGAAAAAGATACCCACAATTGTTCAATGATCAGGCATCCATTTCCTAAGGAATCATTCTTAAGATATCTTTTCTTTAAATTTCGAGGCGAAATTCCCTTCAACAAGGGGATGATGTCATAACTCTCGCGAAAACCTTATAAATTCTTTTCTTATTGACTTTGTTCTAGATTCGCAGAAACCCTATTCTATATGCGTTACACATCGCTGAATCCGGTGTTCTTCGTAAACCTGATGTTCTAATTTTCGGGACGAAAATTCCTTCAACAAGAGAATGATGTGACACCCCGTTAATTTCTAGTTAACGCAAATAACTCAACTTTGTATTTTATTGTTCGCACACAAACCAAGCGGAAGGATTTAAGTGTAAAGATCCAAATTTGCAAGGGCTAATATGGAAATTAAGCAAACTTGATTCTAAATAAATAAATCACGTACGTAACTATTCCCACCTTCCCTTACTTTGCCCAACCCTAATCTCCCTCACCTCTCTCTAGTGACGGCAGCCCTATCCCTTTGCCCCGGCAGCCTCCTCCTTGATCGATCAACACCATCCGTTTCCAGCCGGGAGTACCCGACAACAATGAACGACGACCGAAACAACCCTGTGCCTCGTTTGGTATGTTCTTCGACCTCTAATCATGTTCGTACTATTACGGTTTCGAGTTTCGGGTTACGATTTTAGATGCGGTTTCTTTCTCGGTGGTTATTTCATTGTTCGGGTCCTGATCAAGTTGTTGCGTGGTTGTTCTGGTGCGTAGGTGTGTCCTGCGATAGTATGTGTGGGTGATGATTTCAAATATATTATTACATGGCGTGTTGGTCTCGGCACCAGGTAATGCGTAGTGTGTTGTGTGTATGGTTTTGTGTGCGCTGTGTGTGCGCTGTGTGTGCATGTGTGTGCGTTGTGTGTGCATGTGTGTGCACTGTGTGTGCGCGTTGTGTGTGCATGTATGTGCGTTGTGTGTGCATGTATGTGTGCGTTGTGTGTGCATTGTGTGTGCATGTGTGTGCGCTGTGTGTGCACTTTGTGTGCTGTGAGCGTTGTGTGTGCGTTGTGTGTGTTGTGTATGGGTTGTGTGTGGTGATGTGTGTGTGTCGAGAGTATATGTAGGTGTATGTTGGTATGCATGTTATACATGGATGTGTATGGTGTGTTTCGGTGGTGGGCATTCATGTATGTATGAACTGTATGTCATGATTGTGTATGTGTACTTGAGGGATGGTGCATGGCTGGGTGTTTGACCTTCGACTTGGGGTTGTGTGCATGGGAGTATTTGTGTGGAACAAGTATAACGTTATTTATATATGTATATTTTTTTTAGTATAAAACACATTAAAATACATGAATTCCAATGTGGATAATACTTATTTTATACACTTTACGTATAGATTTGTTATGAAATCAAGTAATAAAATATATGACGAATATCTTTACACATGGTCTGGTATAAGTGAGACTAGTTGGGTTTTATATATTTGGGGTAAAATGGTGCTTGTTTATGCTTGCTTGTGGGTGGGGGGAGAGTCAACCAATAACCGACATCGTATCTGAATCGTGGAACGCGAAACTGTATAATACAATTAACTTAAGTATATATATATATATATATATATATATATATATATATATATATATATATATATATATATATATATATATATATATATATATATATATATTAATGAAATATTAAATGTGAGTTCAGGTTGTTCGTTAACCTAACTACTTGTGCTTGCATTATTGAACTGTTGTGCTTATAAGGTGAGTTTACAGCCCCACTTTCATACTATACTCTCTTTTGGGGGAGAGAAACATGCTGGTTTTCATGAACTGTATAGTGCTTTAGATTGGTAATACTACATATACTGGTTTACTATTGTGATACCACTACGCCTCATTCGAACCGTTAATATGGTATTAGCAAGGTGATTGTTAGTAGATCTACTGGGTTTGACAAACCCCGCCTGGGCTAGTCGCTCTAGCTTGACTGGAGGTCAAACGGATGAATGGTTAGCCTGTTTTACTGTGTTGTGGTCTGGTATCCACAGCCGGGGCATTCATTACATTATTACTGTCAGCTCGGTCACGAAATTCATACACATAGTGACTTGTTGTAGGCTAGCTACCTACTTATATGCTTTGATTACCTAATCTGGATTTCATTACTATTACTTATGGTTTTCTTTTAAACTTGTGAACTCACCAACCCTGTGTTGACACTTTAGCATATTTCTTTCATGTTCTTAAGGTGTGCACAATTAGGAATCATATCATGCTGCATTCATCATTGTTGGGTCGACCGAGACATTTACATTTTTCATAAACTATATTTTATTTGGTTTGCGCGTGTCTGCGCCATTTTGAATTACAAATTATTACGCTTCCGCAATTTTTTCACGTTTATATTATTAACTCTGTTTTTGGAAATTTCTAATGTTAACGAGTAATTATGTTTTGTAATTGATGTGTTGTTTGGTGTAACTAGTGGCTGAGATCCTGGTATGTCACACGCCTAATGGTAATACCCCGTTTGTGAAAATTGAGGGTGTGACATTTTTGACATAAGTTTGGTTCAGAAATGAGTCATATAACACGTTCTCATTCGATAGTTAAATCCGAGTTACTCTTTGTTTCAACGTAAACTTAATTAGTTGGGAAAAGAATCAGGATGATTGTAATCTATGTGTTTTTTTACGTAAATTTTGACTTGGTTTAAGTTTCGACAGAATTTTGTTTGGAAAAGACACAGTTCAAGTATAACACATTTTCGTTTCACGGTATATATATGAGTTACTTTACTATTCGACGTGAATTTAGCCCGGAGACAAGTCTGATCGATTGTTAATTTATATTTTATCACGTCGTGTACAATACCGCCACAACACGCGGCTAGTAAAATTTAGTTATATTAGTAATATATACTAATAATTATTGGTATCCAAAACTAGTGATAAACTCCATTTAGTGCACACTTCCACGCTTTAGTGCACAATGCATAATTTAATTCACAATGCACATTGTTATGCACTTTAGTCGTCAAAATTTTTCGTTATATTTCCAACACATTTTTCAACATAATTATTTATTATTATTATTTTTATTTTTTGAACGGAAAATGTGTGATCGGATGATAGGTGTTATCTTAATCAGGTCCATCTATCCGTTCTCAACCAGGACCGCACCCCAACCTTTTCAGGTGGAAATCCATTGTCTCAACTCTAAGAATTTTCCTTAGAGCGACACTTGAATGCATGAACTCCTAGTATTTACATGTCATTGGTACTTTATATTAACCGGTTGAGCTAAGGATCATTGGTAACATAATTATTTATTCTAGTTTACTTTTTTAGTTTATTTTTAAAAAAATTACGACTAACTTATTTTATTTGTTTTTCTAAAAGACTATGTCTACTTTTTGTGGCCACTATATTTTATTTTCTTAATTATAATTTTAGGTCGATTTTGAGGTCAAATTATTTTTTAATTTTCATAAATTTTATTTTTCTTTTCTTAATTATAAATTTTGGTTGATTTTCGAGCTATTTTTTTTCATGTGATGGTTTTTCAGCCATAGTATTATTTTAAAATCCTTAAAAATTTTGCTACCTGTCTTATTTTTTATTTACTTTCTATTTTTCAAATAACTTTTAGACTAAATATCGTTTTTAATCTTTGAGGTTTGATTATTTTAACCATTTAAGTTAAAAAATGAATCATTTGACATATCATGCTCTGTGGTTTACATTTTGTAACGGTTTACATTTTGTAACGGTTTTAATCCATGACGTTAATTTTGTTAGAATTTTATGTTAAATCTATGGGAATTTTCATTTAACATCTTGATGATTATTTGTGTAAATTACAAAGTCCAAAGTTGTTTGTGTAACTCCCACCCACCCTCTCTTTCTATTCAATCTCTCTCACTCTCTCCTCCTCTTTAAACTCTCTCTCTACCCTAGAACTAACCATCGCCATATCACCGCCGATCAACATTACACCGCCGGAAGGGAAAAAACGACCAAAACCTCTGAAATTTGTAAACCTCACCAAATTCTATCATAATTTTTATTTGTGGTGTTTAGCCCAATGGTAGCTTTGTTATCATCCCCAAAGCCATCAAGTTTGCCGAGATACTTCAAAAAAACACCGCTACCCATTTTGTCAAATTCCGATTACGATTATAGTTCACAGTAAAATAAAAATCGATTCTAACTTTGTGTTTTAGAGTAGTTTGTCGAAACGAACCGAAGTCGCTTATTGTCGACGGGGATGGTGGCTTGCAGTAGATGTTTGCGTATGGTGGTTGAGTGTAGATCGAGTAGGAGGTCGGTGGTTTCCACAGTGTTTTGCAGGTTGTTGTGGCGGAGTAGATCGACTGAGAGGATGAGATAGTTTGGCGGAGTAGATCGGAAAAACAACCAGATATTTATCTCATGAGGGTGATGAGGGACTTTGATTTGATTTCTTTTGTTTTTTTAATAATTTTTATTGTTTTAAGTAAATTACATAAACAACCCTTCAAATATTAACGTCTTTATAAGTTACATAAATAGTCCTCAAAATGTTAAATGACTAAAATGCACAAGTATTCAAAATAAAAATCTAATAGAGTTAGTTTTAGAAACTTAAACCATGTCAAAAGATTAATTTTTAGAGTGAAATGATTAACTGAACCAAACCTCAAGACTAAAAGCGAAATTTACTCTAACTTTTATGATGGTTTTTGTGATTGATGTACTCTCTTTTTTGAGTTGGTTTTTTTATTCTGAACTCGTTATAATTGTTATTTGAATTTAAATATTTAAAGTTTACTATTTAAATTCAAAGATTTTATTAAAATGGTCATTTGAGTTCATGTGACTACCCCTAATTAATACCATTAATTTTTTTTTAACTTTCTAACATGAGGGTTATTTTAATTAAAACAATTACAAAATAAAGAACCAGCTTCACGTGAGAGTTTTACATGTCTAGTCTATTTTGGTTATTACAATTATGATTTGACTCTACACTAGTCTTTTGTTGTTTGTCTTGTTTAAGTATTTTGGTTTAGTAGTCATATTAATTATACTCGTTTTGTTAAATCATAGAATTCTTTCGTTTAAATTTATATTGTGGTTATGATTATTGGTGTTTTATGATTATTATTCATGGATTTTTAATGTCATATTGTTTATTGTTTGTTTTATTTTATGATGATTTGTTTTTTTATGATTATGACCCAAACAATTTGTGTTATATGATTTGTTTGTTTACTTATATATTTTTTGTTGTGTTACTTGTGTATGCTTTATAAAAAATTGAAATTGAGTCACTACTAGTTGGTTATCCTTATTTTTTTTATTACCTACCAGGCGATTCAAATCGCAATAGTTATTAAGATAAGAGACTGAGCACAAAAACCCCTCACGTAAGTTGGCTTTTTGTTTTGTAATCGTTTTGATTAAAATACTCTAATGTAGTAAAGTTAACGGAAAAAATCAATAGGGTTAACTAGACGTAGTTAAATAAATTTAAATGACAAATTTAATGAAACCATTGGTTGTGTATGACAAAATTTGAAATTTCAAATTCAAATGATAATTATTATTAAACAAGAGGGATGCAAAAACACTCAACTCTTTTATTTTTCATGTCTTTTCATAAAAGGCGATTGAATTTACAGTTATTAGGTTTTCGGTCACTAATTTTAGATCATTTCACAGTCAAAAAAATTTGGCTCACCAACCCTTTTGTTTTCTTAGTAAACGATTCCTCTAATATTTTGATTAAAAATGTTATCATTTTAATCTTTAGGGGTTTATATTGTTAAGAAGTTGAGTTTTATGAATAAATTCATGCTTTGCGCAGTTTGCATGATTAATATATTATTATTTGTATAAAATTAACATAATTTAAATAAACATATATATTGTTTTGGCTTTTTTGAACAAATTATTCACAGGGTTACGGTTGTTACGGATGCTAGTTGCTTAACGTAAGTGTGCAAGTGGAATGATGGTTGACTTCAAATTTGGCTTGTAATATTGATCATCTTTTCATTTAGGGCTTATTTGTTTTTAAGATTCAATATATATGTTTCTAATTTATCAACAATTTGTAGTTTTAATTCATAAAAACTGTGTGAGGTAAAGGTTCTTTAATTTTGCAATGATTTTATTCCTAATCTTTTAATACATATATACTTCTTCACCGATTCACTAGCTTTTAATTGTTACACCATTTTAATGGCTAAGTTTCAATTTTCATACCAACTAGACCTCCAATATACATACATGTGTGTAACGCACCTAAGTTTAGATTTGAAACCTCTTAAGATCACACCTTTTTAATTAATTTATATCAAAACTTCAACATTGTAGTTAAATATATGTGTCTGATATAGATTTATTAATCCTAATAGTTGTTAATTTTCAAAAAAGTTAAATAGATACAAATTGTTTTTCCCCCTAATTTTACTCTTCGTATCAAAATTTATATATGGGAGAGTTATTTAACAGGATACTAATCGTAACAATTAATTAATTAGCTTGCATCTTGAGGTGCTAATTGAACTAGGTTTACTGTAAAAGGATCTTTAATTTGATAAGTTTCATAGTTTGACTCCTTTCTTGTATACACACAACCAGTCCCACTCATTATATTCAAAGTTTCAAACTGAAGTATTTTAATCATACCCATATTATATCAATCAACAAACTAAACCAAAAATTAAACGTTTATATATTCTTAAGTACAACCCACTTGATATAATTTTATTTAAAATTTTGTTTTAAATTATCAGGTCTTTATAATTTGATTTCACATGTGAACCAACACTTTAAATTCAATTAGGGTATTTTTGGTTCATAAAATTCATAGGAATTGAAATTGAAATTGAAATTTAAAAAATTCCATTGAAAATTATGTTTATTTGGCACATAAAGAAAATGAAATTGGAACTATTTCCCTCATCCATGGGATTTAACTTTCCATCCCATGCTTTATGGAATTTTAAGACATTCCAAAGGAATTGAGTGGAGATTACCAAAATACCCCCTTCACCCAAATAAAACCTATTTCTGCATCTCATCCGGTCATCTCTCATACATCTCACTATTTTTCATCTTCGACGGTGGTTCATCTTCAACATCAGTTCATCTTCAACAGGTGTTGGTAACACCTATAAGCGTTTCAAGATGTTAGGATTGTATTAGTAAAAGGGCTGGAATTGTAATTTTGTATGATATCAGGGACTAGTTTGTAATTGTTGTGTTTCTGTTACAACTAACGGTTAGTTAGTTGGATTGTTAGTTGGTGGTTAAATACCGTTAATCTCAATAAGAAGAGTAGCTTGATTGTGTGAAATCCTCTTCTCTCTAGTCTCTTGACCAATCGAGCTAATACAAGGCATTCAACAGCAGTTCCTCTTCGACATCTATAATCGTTTCAAATCTGTTGCTTTTCACCTACCTTCTTAAAGCCATGCTTTTTTCTTGTGATTGTTGATTTGTAACACATTAATTGATTTGTTTTCTTCATTTTTGGTGTTCGACCATTGCAATAAGTTCATACACATTGATTAGTTTGTTTTCTTTATTTTTTGTTTGAAAATACCTGTCATTAGATATGAGTTATGCATTATTAAGGATTTATTAGTTTGTTTTCTGTTTTGAATTATTGTTTGTGCTGTTAAGCACCATTATAGTAGTTTAGGATATGTTTCTTTTGTTAGAATTTGATTTATACAGTGTTATTGGGCATATGTTTAATAATGTTGAACTGAAACAGGGAACATAAAGATAAAGTTAATAATTAATAGGGATTCTGTAATATATAAACAAGATTTTGGGCTGTAATTTGATTATGTTAAGATTGAAAGTAATATGTATTATCAAGACTCAAGAGATCAACTTACCTCTAGAATGTGATCAGACATTTGAGAAAGTGGATTATGAAACTCATTTTTGTCTATGACCTTTTAATCACATTATTAGAAAAGCGGTTGCAGAAAGTATTATTATGCCATATTGGTGTAGATTTCCAATTTCTTAATGCAAACAGTACATGATGGAATTATTGTTCACTTCTTTGTTTAATGACTTGATGTTTGCATTGTGGTGTGTTTTGTTCTTATCTTATTGTTTTACCGAATTGTCAAATCATATGTAAGGGTGGACTAGCATTGAAGATGCAACGCTTTTGGAGTCTTATTGAATATGGTAAATGTAGGGGGATTCAAATATGATAACAGCTTTAAATCTGGATATTTACTACATCTAGAACAAGCAATGAAAGAATCACTTCCCGAGTCGGGTATTTTGGGTAAACCCCACATTTAGTCAAGAATCAAAACAATGAAAAAGGATTGGCAAGTGGTTTATGATATTAATGCTACTAGTGGATTTGGTTATGATAAAGAATGTAATTATGTGATTACTAATGCCCCGGAGTATGGGAATCCTATCTTGAGGTAAAGTTTATGTTGTTAACATTTTGTATTGGATATTATCTATTAGACTTTTAGTTAATGACTTGGTGTTTGCATTTGACTATAATTGCATGAAAAAGAATCATAGATGGGTGGTGAAATGAAAAAATAAAAAGCTTCCTCACTATGAAGAGTTATGTGCTATTTTTGGTAAAGACCGAGGTCAAGGTAATAGAGCCAAAAGTGTTACCAAGATGGAAGAGGAAGCAAACAAAGAACAAGAGCAAGAAGTAGATGATGGTTTTGATGAAGAGATGGAAGATAACCATCATGAATATAATTCTGTAAAGAGATGGAAGATCACCATCATGAATATAATTCTGTTCAGAGTGTTCAAGTTGAAGAAACTTCAAATGCACGTACTAAGAAGAGAAAAGTTATGAACAAGTTTAATTCTATGCATGAGAGTTTCAATGATGTTGTTACTTTATTTGTTGAGTGTCTAACTAAATCGTCAAAGAATAGAGTGAAGGTATTAAGTTTGAAATGGATTTAAAAAAGAAAAAAGCCATGATAACTAACGAGCTATCCAAAATGGCATCTATGACTCAAGTGAAAGGTTTAAAGCAATTAAAAAGTTGAAAAGCGATCAAGATAGCATGATAACGTTTTGGGATTTGAAGGAGAAAGAAAGGGAGGATTGGGTAAGGTTTTTTGTAGAGGAATGAAATTTTGTTTTATACTCTTTTGTAAAGCCCTTTTGGTAGATGCAAGTATGCTATTTTCTCAACCAAAAACAATTACCTTTTGTCCGTTTTTGTAATTGCGATTTTACTCCTTTATTAACTATGAACGATATCCTTTTGTATAAGGTTGCATTATTACTCTTTTGTATGACAACATTTGCAATATATATTAATGTTATGTTGAAAGACTTTAATTTTAAATTTCATCACATTATTTTTGTATATAATGTATGTATATTACAATAAGCATTGTATAACAAAAATATATAATGCATTTTACATATTTTACAAGTGTTTATTATTATATTTATGATATAACAATAAAAGTAAGACAAAGGGCAATTCTGTCAATTGCCATGATTTTACATTCTAATTCCCTTGAACTAACTAGGATTATGGCAATGGATTCCATTGCATTATGCAACAAATATATGACAGGATTCGATTCTAGTTGAACATAAAAATTAAGGTTAGAAAATTCAATACTAAGATTTTATATAAGTTAATTTTAAATATATATATATATATATATATATATATATATATATATATATATATATATATATATATATATATATATATATATATATATATATATATATATATATATATATATATATATATTAAATAAAAATTTCTAGGGTGACATTATATGATAAATTTTGTATCTATATATGTTTTAGCATGTATAAATATATGTGTATGTTTCATAGTTTGCATGAATGCATGATCCTTACGTGTGCATGTATTATACATTTGTGATATTTGTAAAATATTAAGAATACTAAACAATAAGATTATGTGATTAGTTATTTGAATTACATATTATGTTTCTCATTTAATGTATAGTAAACTTAACCAAACAATAACCAAGTAAGATAACCTTTGGAAAAACTACATAATCCTAAACACTTAAACGTTTAATCAAAGCACCAACTTAAACTGGTGATCAATCTATTAAGACTTGAACCAATATGGATTAGTAGTTTAACACTACATTAACATTAAACTAATGATTAAGAGTGACAATAACCTAGATTAACATAATGATCTTTTCCCATAACCTTCGGCCGATTAACATCATCTCCAACATCACACTAGTCTTCATCTAAGCTTGACACTCAACATGTTTAATTCTTGGACATATAGCAACCCTATACAAACACCTTATCACCCTATGTGTGAAATAAAATATGAAGATCAAAGTGATATTTCTCCTACTATGATCCTCAGCCGATCACACAAACCACAACATCATTAATATTACACTAATCACTCCTCTAAGTTTGACACATATCAAGCCTAAACATTTGACACATACCTACTCTATCTAAACACCTCATCAAAGGCATCATTGCCGATTTCTTGGTGGCACCCTCTTGGCCGATCCATGTATCACCACCATCTCATTCCCTTGGCTTTTAACATCACCGCTACCATCAACCATTTACACCACCATAAACCCTTGGCCGAAGAAAACACCTAGCACACAACCACCATCATCTTCTTCTTTCTTTCGGTTTCTAACACCACCATCACCATCATCACAACCATCCCTTGACTCCCTCTCTTGGTTCCCATCTTTTCTCCTTCTCGGTTTCAATAACAACCAAATATCATCATCAAAAGTTCCATATCATCATCAACAACTTTGAAGTATTAATCAAGATCAAGAACTTCTCTTCAAGCTTTGGAACTCAAGAAGCTAGAGATATTCTCCTATCATCCTTTACACACTTTCTTTTTCATCAACAAGGTTTGATTCTCAAAAACCTTATGATTAACAAGATTAAGAAGTCATTTATGTAAGGGTTTACATATATGATCAATCCTTTACGATTAACCACCAAAAACTATTTACAAAATCTCATTAACCATTGACTTTTATCAAAATCAGTAAGAAAAGTTTAAGAACTGAAAATTTAAGAATTTTATAAAAACAAAAATTAAATAAATAAAAAGGGTTGAAATATATGTTTTTTCATGAATTATTAAGTAAAATAGGGTAAATAGTTAAATAACTATGATTGTGGGAATAAAAATTAAAAATCTATCAGAAAATATAGAAAATAATAGTCTGGAAATTTTGGGAAATTATTATGTGATATATTAATTTATATGATTTATTTAAGAAAATAAGAGAAAAATGCCTAACAGGAGACTTAAAGGTGATAAAAATCTAGAAAAATTTTATAAGGACCTCTGTAGTAAGTTAAATTTTCAGAATAAATTTTGTGAATTAATTCATTAAAATAATAAAGTTACATATTTTAGAAAGTATAATATGAGAAAATCGGAATTAGTAGCAAAAAGGTATTAAAAATCATGAAAATTTTATATAAAATTTTAAATATTGTGTAGAACGTTTTGTATAAATTTAATAATTTTTAAATACCTGTAGCTATTTCTGATATTTAGTGTAAATATTGTAAAAATTATAGGAACTTAATCATAAATAAGTATTAACTGAAATTTTTATATGTTAATTTAGATTTTGAGATGTTACTGTTTATAAAATTTGGTAATTTATTGTTAACCGTAGCTACTATTTTGGAATTTTTTTGATTTAAGATATAAATGCTGAAAATTTTAAAGAAATAAAATAATTTATTTCTAACATATAATTATTTTATAGGGATTTGCTGGATTTGAGGTGAGTATCATAGGCCCATTTTATATCTATGAGTTTTGAAGGAAAAACATAATCTGTTTATTTTTGATGCTAATGTAAATAAGAATTTTGATAAGTTACTGTTATTTTGTGCCATAAATTACAACATTAATTCAAATAAGGAACAGTCTAATAATATAGGTAGCTCTACTTAGGAATATATTTCCTGCACCAACAAAATAAGTGTTATGATGTCATATTATCTTATTTATATTGCATCAATAAATTTTGTTAAGTTATTAAACCTATGATCTCACCAACTTTATGTTGACTATTTTGAGTATTTTTTTTTCAGGTAATCAGTATGACTTACAATCTCATGCTTACTTTTGATGTTTTCAATGGATGGTACGATGTGATAGGGAAGATGTGTGTGCAAGTAACCGTGAACTTGGTAGATCTCAGTATTTCTGTGGATGCACATATCGGCTATTACTGAGAAGACTAATAAAGTGGTTACTTAAATCTTTTGTAATAGGGTTACAACATATTATGTAAAAGTCTGAAATATGACAAGTTTTGTATATGTTGTAAGAATGTAACCCGTAATCTATGAAAGTTTAATGTACTGTTTATTTAATTTATTTGGTGTGATTGTTTAAAATCTGTAATCAGTGTGTTCCGAACCAATGGTCACACCAAAGCATTTCACGCTTTCGCCGGGATGTGACAAATTGGTATCAGAGCCATTGGTTATAAAGAATTAGATATTATTAGTAAATGCCTAGACTATAACCATAAGCTCGTATGATGACAAATTATCTAATATGATAATAGCTTGTGTTTGTTTCTTTCCATGAATTTATGTGATCATATTCATGCTTAGACAAAAATGAAACTTGAAATATGTATGATTCATATGTGAAATTTTATGAATCTTATGTTATTTACATGAGTTAAATTTGTAAGAATTCATGCAGCATGAATTCTGATAAATCTGATAGCTACTATAATGAAACTGATCCTTCGGATCATAGCAACCATAGAGAAACAACACCTGAGATAGAGCCTCAGAACAAAGTAGAAACACCTCAAACTGAAACCCAGACCAACACAACGCCAAAGTTTTACGTCTGACGTGCACCCGTAACCATGGGAGGCTATACAATCATGACACCAAGAAAAAATGTACGATGTGGAAAGAAATTTTAAACTAAAGAAGTTGTGGAGCAAGAAAACAAAAACCCAGAAAACCTCTTTCCAACATCTGATATAACACCTACCATCCAACCTGA
The DNA here is from genome assembly GCA_025506505.1 of Flaveria sonorensis. NCBI lineage: Eukaryota > Viridiplantae > Streptophyta > Magnoliopsida > Asterales > Asteraceae > Flaveria > Flaveria sonorensis. The sequence continues at coordinate 52,874,755 of CM046434.1, forward strand.
TAATTTCGAAACTGAAGAAAGAGGAGTTAAGAGGCAAAGGTTGGAGGAATGTCAAATGAAGACTACTAAGCAGATTCTTAAGAAGGTTAAAAGAATACAATGAGAAATTAGAATCCTTCAAGGAGATGTTAAGGAAATGAAGAAAGAAAGCAAAAGTATCTTCAATAGGATGTGGAATTGGGTGTGGGGAGATTAGAGATATAGAAAACCCTATATGTTATACGACTGTTTCAGATATATAAAATAAGAAAATAATATATATTTTGCTTATGATTATGACATATTGTGAGAAAAATTTATGTAATAATAATATAATTGGTATGTAGTGAAAAATGCCTCCAAGAAGAGATAATCAACCAGTACGAAGAACCTCACGTGTCGGGCGACCAAGAACTAGGCTAGTAGAAGAGACCCCGCCATTAAATACTGCCACAAATGAGGACGAGAGAATTTCTCGAATAGTGACTCAACAACTGGAAGCTGCAATACCTACATTAGTGACCCAACTTCACCAAACTCTTAATTTTGAAGGAGTGACGCCTGGAGATAATGGACCAGCACATACTAACGAAGTGGAAAACCATGAAGAGGAAGCTATAGATGAAGCTAGAAAAGGATGTTCTTATAAGACTTTTATGTCTTGTAAACCTCGAGACTAGAGGTGGCAAAAGAAGTCCAAACATATGATTTTGGATCAAAATGGGTGTTTTTAAAACAAAAATGGGTCAAGATGGATTAAATAAAAACCATGAGGGGGTCAAGATGGGTTTAAAGATTTTTTTTAAAAAAAGTAACATAGGCCAGAATAGGTTTTAAAAATTAGATCTGCTGTCCTGTTGGGTTATCTTCACAAGTAGTTTCAAATTTTTGTGAATCACAAGTTGCACCTACTCGATCCTTTTACAATTGTGGTGATGAATCCGTTGCGTACACCGTTCATATCTCTCCAATATCCGATCAATAATTTGTGTCGAATTCATATTACAGACTCGATAATGAGAAGATTCACGAAAACCTAATCGGAGCAAAGACACTGTTTTCACTTGGGGTTTCAATTTAGAAACACGAGCACACCATGATGATGAAATCAGTTGAAGAAATGGTGGTTCTGAAGTCAAAATTGTTCAATCAAGTCGACAGTTGTGAGGAGAAATTACTCGAGAAAGAAACAAAATCACAGTGTGAATGCAGGTTTAGAATCTGCGATGATAGTTGTAAGTTTAGAAGATAAAGATGGTGATGATTTGCAGTCGATGATGTTAGTGGAGAAAGACATCGTGAATCCACTATGATGAAACCGTGGTGGGATCTAACTGGAGAATAATTTCTTACTGTTGCGATTGTTTAAAGCCCCAAGATAAGATTTTGATCACACATGGTGGCTTTTTAAGACCAATGGAACTTTGGATTGATATCTTTCTATCCACCCCCATATCATGAATCTTGAATTTGACTTTTTCTTAGAGTGACCCATCTTAATCCGCATTCATCCTGACCTAAACCTATATTGACCCAACCCATAATGACCTTTTTTTTTAAATGACTTATCATGACCTAAACCTATTCTGACCCAAACCTATCCTGACCCAGCAACCAACCCAATCCAACCTACGTGTTTTGCCACCTCTACCTGAGACTTTGACGGAAAAGGTGGAGCAGTGCAAGCCTTACGCTGGTCAGAGGAAATGGAGTCAGTCTTAGACATTAGTGATTGTGCTGATAACTGCAAAACCAGGCATGCTTCACATTCAATAAAAGGAGAAGCACAGTCTTGGTGGAAAATGGAAATCCAAACAAAGGGAAGGAACTTTATAAACGGGTTAAGCTGGGAGGAATTTAGAAATCTAGTGATTGAGAAATACTGTCCTTATAATGAGATAGAAAAGATAGAAGTAGAATTTCTGGCACTAGAGATGAAGGGTGCTGCACATCAGGAGTATACAGAAAGATATAATGAGCTATCTAGATTGGTGCCACATCTAGTGACGCCAAAAACTAAGAAAATAGGAAGATACATCTGGGGATTAGTACCACAAATAAGAGGGATGGTTAAGACTGCAATGCCTAAGACTTTTCAGGATGTAATGGCTTTAGCAAGAAGTTTGACAGATGAGATGATAAGGAATAACTCATTAACTATTACGAAGGTAGGAGAGAAAAGGAAATGGAACAACAACACCGGAAGGAACTTTGGAGGAAACTGGAACAAGAAGGTAAACAGAAACCCAGAAAGAAATTTCATGGGAATCGCACAGGAAGGAAGGCCACGGACAGAAAATCAACCCTGGTGCAATACTTGCAAAAGGTATCATGATGGGAGATGTAAGCTGGTAATTTGTTATAATTGCAAGAAGAAGGGACATACATCAAGAGAATGTATGGGACCCCCAAATCCTAAGCCAGTATGTTATCAGTGTGGAAAAGAGGATCACCTTCGCAATGAATGCCTAGAGCTAAAAGGGAAAACTCCAAAGAATCCCAACAATGTCGAGCATTTGTACTTCAAGCTGAAGAAGCACGACAAGAACCAGAAGTGGTGACGGGTACGTTCCTTATTAATGATCAATACGCAACTGCATTATTTGATACGAAAGCAACCCGAATTTTTGTTTCAAATCATTTCGAACCCCTACTTGGATTACCATCAGAAAAATTGAAAAACAAGTATACAATAGAACAACTGATGGAAAAATGATAGAGGCTAGTGAAGTTATCCCTAACTGTATTCTAAACTTAGATAATCATTGCTTTGACATAGATCTGATCCCTATTGAATTAGGAGGCTTTGATGTTGTTGTGGGTATGGATTGGTTAAGTAAGAATCAGGCAGAAATCATTTGTGGAAAACGAATGATTAAAATCCCTTTAATTAGAGACAATCGAATTCTTTTCATACACGACGAGAAACCTAGAGGTCCTATCAGAATAATTTCTTGTATGAAGGCTCAGAATTCTTTGAAAAAGAAATGTTTAGCATTTTTGGCCCATGTAGTTGATACTAAACCAATTAAGAAAAATTTGGAAGATGTTCCTGTTGTTAGAGAATATCCAAAGGTATTTCCTGATGAGTTACCAGGATTGCCGCCCCCTCGTCAAGTAGAATTCAAAATAGAATCAGTACCAGGAACAACACCTATTACCAAGTCTCCGTATCGTTTGGTGCCAACAGAAATGCAAGAGCTAATGAGTCAACTTCAGGAGCTATTGGATAAAGGATTCATATGTCCTAGTGTTTCGCCTTGGGGAGTTCCAGTCTTCTTCGTGAAGAAGAAAGACGGAACCTTTAGGATGTGCATTGATTATAGAGAACTCAATAAGGTAACCATTAAGAATAGATACACTCTCTCTCGAATAGATGACCTGTTTGATCAATTGCAAGGATCGATTCATTTTTCAAAAATTGACCTGAGATCAGGATATCATCAGTTAAGGGTACAAGAAGAGGATGTATCTAAGACTGCATTTAGAACTCGATATGGTCATTATGAGTTCCTTATAATGCCATTTGGGTTAACTAATGTACCAGCTATGTTCATGGACCTAATGAACAGAGTGTGCAAACCTTACTTGGATAAATTTGTTATAGTCTTCATAGATGATATTTTAATCTATTCTAAAAGTAAGGAAGAACATGAGCAGCATCTAAGACTGACCTTGGGATTACTTCGGAAAGAAGAACTGTACGCTAAATTCTCAAAAACTATTTACAAAATCTCATGAACCATTGATTTTTATCAAAATTAGTAAGAAAAGCTTAAGAACTGAAAATTTAAGAATTTTATAAAAACAAAAATTAAATAAATAAAAAGGGTTGAAATATATGTTATTTCATGAATTATTAAGTAAAATAGGTTAAATAGATAAATAACTATGATTGTGGGAATAAAAATTAAAAATCTATCAAAAAATATAGAAAATAATAGTCTGGAAATTTTAGAAAATTATTATATGATATATTAATTTATGTGATTTAGTTAAGAAAATAAGAGAAAAATGCCTAACAGGAGACTTAAAGGTGATAAAAATCTAGAAAATTTTTATAAAGACCTTTGTAGTAAATTAAATTTTTAGAATAAATTTTGTGAATTAATTCATTAAAATAATAAAGTTACATATTTTAGAAAGTATAATATGAGAAAATCGGAATTAGTAGCAAAAAGGTAGTAAAAATTAAAAAAAATTTATATAAAATTTTAAATATTGCGTAGAACGTTTTGTATAAATTAAGAATTTTTAAAGACCTGTAGCTATTTCTGCTATTTAGTGTAAATCTTGTAAAAATTATAGGAAATTAATTATAAATAAGTATTAACTGAAATTTTTATATGTTAATCTGGATTTTAAGATGTTATTTTTTATAAAATTTGATAATTTATGGTTAACCGTAGCTACTGTTTTGGAATTTTTTTGATTTAAGATATAAATGCTGAAAATTTTAAAGAAATAAAATAGTTTATTTCTAACTTATAATTATTTTATAGGGATTTGCTGGATTTGAGGTGAGTATCATAGCCCCATTTTATATCTATGAGTTTTGAAGGAAAAAGCATACTGGGTTTATTTTTGATGCTAATGTAAATAAGAATTTTGATAAGTTACTGTCATTTTGTGCCATAAGTTACAACCATTAATTCAAATAAGGAACCGTCTGATAATACAGGTAGCGCTACTTAGGAATATGTTTCCTGCACCAACAAAATAAGTATTGTGATGTTATATTATCTAATTTTGTGATTTGTATGTATGACAGTTATGAATCACTTGGCATATAAGTAGGTTTGGTTATAATCTTATTTATATTGCATCAATAAATTTTGTTAAGTTATTAAACCTATGATCTCACCAACTTTATGTTGACTATTTTGAGTATGCTTTTTCAGGTAATCAGTATGACTTATAATCTCATGTTTACTTTTGATGTTTTCAATAGATGGTACAATGTGATAGGGAAGATGTGTGTGCGAGTAACCGTGAACTTGGTAGATCTCAGATTTCTGTGGATTCACATATCCACTATTACTAAGGAGACTAATAAAGTGGTTACTTAAATCTTTTATAATAGGGTTACAACATATTATATAAAAGTCTGAAATAGGACAAGTTTTGTATATATTGTAAGAATGTAACCCGTAATCTATGAAAGTTTAATGTACTGTTTATTTAATTTATTTGGTGTGATTGTTTAAAATCCGTAATCAGTGTGTTCCGAACCAATGGTCACACCAAAGCATTTCACGCTTCCGCCGGGATGTGACAAGTTGTTTTAGATTTCAATTCTATTGACAGATTCCAATTCCATCGGAGACATTCGGTGAACCAAACACCCTCTTTGTTTTTTTTTCTAGATGAATGTGATTGAATTTCAACATATATTGACATGCACACAAACACATTAAACTCAGTCTCTCGTTTGCCACCTGAAACTCGGTACATCTAAATTTCAAAACGTCTGGCAAGTATAGTTTGGAATTCTAGGCTTACACATTAAAGATCAATATCATAATAATAGCATTATTTGGGTCATATTTTGTTATCGTATTGTGAACATTTTTTTTATTGGTGTTGGGCTCAATAAACAGTAAATAATATGTTAATAAGGTAAAGATTCAAATAAAAAGACTTTTAAAACTAAAAGTGTAAGAAGTTATCTTAATAATCAATCCTCTTAATCAATATTTGAGGATCAAATTGTAAAAAAAAAAATTGTTAGAGGATATTTTAGAAATAGATACTTTTGTTGACTTTTTGCAAGCTCTCCTATTTTTTAAATGTTCGTAAATTTTATGTATGATATTAAATTTTAATAACAATTACACCATAAAAACAAGTGTTTTTTTAATCTTTAACATGGATACAATATTCTTTTATAAAAAGATAATAATTTTTTTACGTTTTTAAGCTAATATTTCATCATTATGTTTTTAGTGCAGTTAATTGTGTCTTTTGTTATTTATCATCTTTTTCTGAATACTATTATGTTTTCTAAAAAAATATATATAATGGTGGAATAACATTGTTGTGTATCTTTAATATGTAAAACACAATAATAAATAAACAACTTAATTAATCTAATACATAAAACAATAACAAAATAATACAATAATAGGTTTATATAATCTATAAAAAAATAATAATAAAATAACATATTGCGTTACTTTAACAATAATAGTTTTGAAAAATACATTGGTGAGAGTATATTGTTGTGTATTTCTAGCTGTAAAACATAATAATAGATAATCATTTTATATAATCTATGAAAACAACGACAAAAATAACACATAATGATTTAAAACGTAAAACATAATGATTAATACATATAACAAATGATGTAAAATATATGACACAATGGACGTATAAACACAATAAGCTGACATATTTGACACAATTACTATGAAACTCTCTAGTTTAAAACAGTAGAAGAAGACGTGTTAAGCCTACAATATTTCTTAGGTTTTTTAGATTACATTACTCTTTTTATTATAACCCTACCCATATTAAAAAAGTTGGTCGAAATGTTGTGGGAAATTTTCAAAATCATTCCACAAATGTCGAAATGATATTATCAAAAACGTATTGCTCGACAATTTGTCAGATTTATTTTTGTCACTATATTGTGGGAATTGAAGTTTGTTGCTAATTTTAATTTTTTTCTTGTAGAAGTTCTATCAGATAATTTTTCTAAATTTCCAATCGATAAAATGGGTTAGAAAAAAATGTTTTCTAGTAGTGAAGCTAATCGTCAACAAACGATTAACAGTGAAAGATAATGGCACGGTAATGATATTAACACTAGACTTTCACGGGCTGTTTCTTTATAATATTGAAGGAACTAACATTGGTGTTCATTATTATTTATAATATAATGGGTCTAGTTAAATATCATACTTCAACTATAACAAGCATTATTATAATAACAAATTTGTTAAGAATCTTAACTCAGTTTATAATATTTTCTTATATTCCATCGTTATGCTTTAATTGGTATTACTATAACTTTTGGCTTAAGTGCACATCCTCCCTACAAATATGACAATGAAAAATACACGAGTTAGAGTAAGAAGGATAGTAACGAGGCACAAATGGATGGATTCCAAATTACTTCAGTGTTTAATAATTAAGTGGGGTACGACAAGAATTGTGTCAGTGTTGAAGTGAAACAAAACTCCAAAAAAGTTGCTAAACAAAATACTCAAATATCATATTTTTAATTATCCTGCCAATAAAATATGAATAAAGAAATTATAAATTAATCTATAAGACACTTATTTATTACCTACAAAATATTCAGTACAATTCAAAACAAGATACGCTTCCTAAATTTAAGTTTATGTAACAAGACAAATGTATAAGTTAATCCCATAGCTCATGTGTATTAAATACATTACATAACTAATAACAAGTTGTAGTAAGATTGTGCAATATTCAGTGAAGTTTTTTTTTGTTAGATCAGAGATGTAAACGAGCGGAGCTACTCTAAGCTACTCAAGATTGGTTTGCTATAACTTGAATCGAGACAGCTTAAATAAACTAGAGCTTATATTAGAGCTCGTAAATATCGAGGACCCAAGCTTCGAGTATAATTTTTCTATAGTACAGTCACGAGCCTAAACGAGTCTAAATGAACTTATTTTATATATATTAGTTAATAAATTAAATATATATCTACATAGTAATAATTATTATACTTAAAATTATGTTTTAAGATTAATTAAACAACATATTATAATATATATAAATAAACTATAATTGTAAGGAAGGGTTCAAACTGAAAATAATTTTAAATCTGAAAAGTGTACGTAAAAAATAATTCAGCCATAATTTTCTTAAGCAATAGTTGAAATTAAATTATAGAAAAGAAGTTTGTTTGAGAAATATATTAGTCAAAGTGATTTTCATTAACTTTTTTATATCCCTCTATTTTTCTAAACATCCTTTACTTTTATATATGTCATTGTTTTTTTCTTATTAAAATGAAACCATGAAAGTAAGAATTTCTTATCTTTAAAACGAGTATTGTATAATTATGACTTTTTACACTTTATTATGTATTTAATACAGTTTATTGGATATTTTTTTAGTTACGGTATGTGTTTTCCTGAATATTTTTATATTTTTCTTTAATGATGAGTTCTAAAATATATATAATAATAAACTAACAGTGCTGTGCTATTCTAGTAAATAATATACAATAATAAAATAGCAACTAATTAATCTAATACCTTAAAAATATAAATAATACAACATGATATAAAACATAAAATACAATAATTAAAATCTCATAATATCTTTTGATTGTCACTATGTTATTATGAACATCTTGAGTTTTGAAAAATAAATTGGTAAAATAATAGTAAGACATAATAATAGATAACAACAATTTATATGATGTATTAAAACAATGACAAAAATAATACATTGTGTTATATTAAACACTATAAGTTTTAAAAAATACATTGATAAAATAAAATTATTACGTACTTATAATTGTAAAATAGGGCTCAAGTATTCCTTAGAGACATGGCTCTAAATAAACTGAGAATTAATTTCACTCAAGCTTTAGAAAATAAGGTTTTAAATAACTTTAGTCGGCTTTAAAAGAGACAGACTTGGGCGTAGGCGAGCATATGCTTGGCTCATTTACACTCTATCACGACACACTATTAGAAAATTGACTAATCTCAAAGATTGGTCAGAGATCACCAATTTATCAACCATGAATCAGAAAAAATCCAAAAATATATATAAATATTTGCCACTGAGATCACAACAGTAAGTAAGTACTTGAAGATAAGATTTTCGATGAGTTTTCATTATATAGTTTTCCCTCTTTACTGATAAAAACGTATTTGCATCGATGACTGGTGCATTAAAATTCTATAAATGTCTTATCATACATTTAAAGTGTTATTTGTGTTAAAGATTATCTCACACCATACTATGCATTTAGGAATGCCAATCATCAAGGATAAAAGAATCTGAAGCATGATAAACGATGATCGATGAACATGATCAATTGCATTGATATCATGTAAATGAAAAACGTACTAGAAAGCCTAAAAGGTTAAATTTGAAGCCTCTTGGGATGTAATTGAAGAATTGATACTGACTACCATGTGCTATGCTATCAAAAGTCATAGTATTTATTTATACATCATAAATATTAAAAAAAATTAAGTGTTCTAGAAATTTTTTTTTTTTTAAATAATGTAATATACTTCACTGCCTAACACTCGCAGGATTTAAACATTTTGACTTCTAGTATGGAGGCGAAACACCTTATAATTCCAACTTTATCGTTGAATAAGAAATCATTGTGAGAAAAAAAGAAAAATCAAAATCTTTAATTTTTTTTATCAATGGTTTATATTTTTTAAAGTTATATTTATATACATAAAAACTTATCAAAGTTTTTATTTTTGTCATGTTTTTAATATTTCACCGTTTACATATGTAGGCTACATTAGTACATGTAAACCACATTCATAATTTTTCTCATTAAAGAACAAACCAATGAACATTATATTTATATAATTTTCTTTTATTTTAGTTAAAAAAATTAAGATTGAGAAAATGAATGGCTTCAATTATCATATTACTCGTCTTCTCGTAGTATCTAGTATTGAGTATAGAACCCTCCGATTAAAAAAATTTTATAGAGTACTTGACCATTATGTTCCATGTATCATCTATTTCCGTAAATTGAGGTATCAATTTGAGGAATACTTATATGAGTACCTAGACCTACGTACTACAATGTTAAAATTTGAAGGTATCACGTACTTTAAAATAAACATATTTAAAAATTGTCACTAATCAATTGGTGATTGATGATTACTGTTGGATATGAAAAACCAAAAATTCAAACACTGTTTCTTATCTGTAGTGGGTGATCGAAGTGATATAAAGATAAGATTTATCAAATTTCTTCTTACAAATACTCTCAAATCCTCTTGTTATTTTCTTTTAATTAGGTAGTTTTGAAAGTTAAATATGACAAATGTAACGTTGAATATATCATTTGAGCTAATGTCGTGATAACTAGTTTAAATGGAAATGGTTGTTTCCTAAATTAAACCGACCTTGCATTCGATGCCGAAAAAGTACAAGGATGTTGTTTCATTTTCTAGGTTACATTCATTTGGTGCAAGATATCATTAATAAGATCTAACTGATAATCAAATTAGCTTATGTTTTCTTTTTTTAAAGATGCATACATATGCCCTTTAAAAATCCTTCCCTGATGGAAATCAGTTCTAGCTTGATAGGATAAACACTATGTGTCACTAAATTAAGATATAATTTAAGGTTTTATAATTTTTAAAATTGTAAATGTACAACCCTAATTTGAATAATAAGTGTTATACTAATCGGGTACGTCTATCCGTTGCCCAACCAAACAACATCCCAACTCCTTCGAAAGAAATTCACAACTCAAAAAACCTCTTATTTAAAATTTACTTAAAAATAATGATTGAGACACACGAAATTGACAATAAAGATCCATGAAAAATAATATAAAAACATTGGCAGGTTATAGTAGAGGTGCACGTTTCGGGTTTTGGGCCGTACCCGGGTACAAACCGGGTTGGGCTCAACCGGTTTTTTTTACCCGGGTATTGGTGAACCCGGGTCGGGTTTACATTCACCCAAACCCTACCCGATATACCCGGTTAGGGTAGGGTCGGATCCATAACCGGATACAATTCGGGTTTTTATTTTTATTTTTATTAATATAGATCATTATTATTTGTAATCATGTTGATGATTTATTGAACGTTACTTTTTTTACTTTCAAATTAACTTATGTATATATTTTATGCAAACTTTATGCATGGTAAGGTCGAATCCTGAGTTCTAAAGACTTTATTGTGCCTGTTAGGCCTTTGTACCAGTATATGAATATGTGATTTCAAGTAGGAATTAATTTTTTATATAGTTAGGTCGAAACCTGTTTAATTTGGTTGTTAAAACCTGCTCATGCATCTGAAGATTTATTGTAGGCGTGTGGTGATGTTGAAAATATTCCAAGTGTAGGCGTCTGTCTAGTCATGCGCCTGAATAGTGCCCAAGCGCCTGAACAGTGCTCATGCATCTGAGCCTTATGTGCCTGAACAGTGCCCAAGCACCTGAACAGTGCCTAAGCACCTAAGCCTCATGTGCCTTCATAGTTGTCATGCGCCTGAACAGTGCTCATGCGCCTAAGCCTCATGTGCCTTCACAGTTGTCATGCGCCTAAGACTTTTTACACATATATTTAACACTTGGTAGTTTTCATCATTTACGTTTTAATAAAACTTGCTGATTAATATAAATTATTATTATTTGTTATTGTTTTTATTATTAATCGTCATGTATGATTCTAGTAATAAATATAATTAGGTTATGGTTATGTAGACTGAATATGTATGATTCTATATTTCCATACCTTCGTATAAATTTCGATAAAGTATGTTTGAATGATACTTCAATAATCAGAAAAAAAAACATCAGATTAATCGTCATGTATTTCTATGACAATATTAAAACAACTTAAAAATACATAAATGAATCAATAAAAAATAACATAAAACTTTTATTTAAGTTATCGTCTAATTTTATTTTCTACGAGATGCTTGATCAAATGCTAATTCTTTATTGGATTTGCCAGAAGATACTCTTCCTTCTACCTCTTCATCGTGTACTTTAGCTTCGAGTGTAATTTCGTCTTCGAGGCTTGTTTGGTCTTGTATACAATCCATTGCGTCTAAGTGATCCTTTAAACAAATGCACATCTCCACGGCTTCCGGAGTTAGTCTTGTTCTCCGTAATGATATTACCCTGCCACTAAGAGAAAAAGCAGATTCCGAAGCTACCGTAGAAGCTTGGACGCTTAGTAAATCACGGGCCCTAGCAGAAAGAATCAGAAATTGAGATTCTTTTCCTTTCCACCAAGCCAAAATATCGAATGCAAGATAATCTTCGGTAGTCATAGTGGAAATAAAATCCGTTCCACTATATCTACCGAGCTCACTTGTTGGGGCGTTACCCCTTTGTCGTTTAGCCGTCACATCCCAAACAACATTCAACATAGTTAAAACCGGGTCTTTAACGTAGGTACTAGCACTTGAGGTTGATTGGGTAGGCATGGTTATGTTTACATTAGGCCCATATCTATTTAAATAAAAATTATAAATTGTTTTCAAGCTTGCATTAAAATTTACTTTTGCCTCGTTTAAAAAATTAGGATTTTCGTCATGCATATCCAAATTGTCATTTATCTCGTCTATCAAACATTCAACCCCCGCAACATTTAAAAACGGATTTAAAGCGGCGGCACAAGTAAAAACGGGTGGTAACTCCTAAAATATTTTTTAAACTTTTTTTTCATTGGTTCTATCATTTGACTAAACATATGATTTTTATTTTGAAAATTTTTAAAATTCAAAGGCATGCAATATAATTCTTGAAGTACCAAATAACTAGTGGGATAATAAACTCCCGATAATTTTATTGTTGAGTTTTTAAACACCTCAAGAAACTAGGATAAACGTTAAACATTCTTCCAACCCGCATCCGGAAATGGGTCGGCTTCACCATTATCCGAAAGACTATTATGAAAAGCTTTCAAAGTGTCCTTTTGTTTTAAAGCACAATCAAACATGTGTGCAAGCAAAGCTCCACAAAACTTGCAACGAGCCTTTACAGACCCGTCACTCAACTCAACCATATCCCAATTGCACCAAACATCCATGTTACGATTGTGTGCAAGGACACGAACGACGGTTTGAGCATTGGACGAACCTTGACCAACGGAAGATTGTGAGTGAGCTATATCAAGATTGAAGAGAGTGAAAGTGTAAAACGAGAGAGTGAAAGTGTAAAACGAGAGTATCTTTTTGCGTTTTTTGCATATGTTTTTGTGTTTGGGACTTGGGTACTCAACCATATCAACCCACACCTTTTTATACTAACTTATAGGGCAAAAATGGCAAAAAAACTGTCACAAATCGAAGATAACGGCTATATAAGCGTTAGAAACGGCTAGTTTTTTGAAAAAAAATGGTAAAAGCCGGGTAGGACCCGGGTACAATCGGTTCGGGTCCGGGTCGGGGCAGGTTGGGCTTGGGTCGGGTTCGGAAAGAATCTAAAAACCTATACCCGGTTCCAAACCCCTGGTTTTTTTCGGGTCCAAACCGAGTACACCCTATATAGGGTCGTACCCGTACCCGGGTCCGGGTCCGGGTCGGGTCTGTACCCGGGTATTTTGCCCATCTCTAGGTTATAGACCCAGTCTAGAGACTAAATCGTAGCAATATATATTTTGTGTCCTATAAGTAGGGTTATCTGGTCTGTCCCAAGTAAGATACTTATCCAACATGCAATTATTGTATGATAATTATTTACACATTTTTTAAATCTCATTTCCACATTGGAAATACAAAAAATTCAAATTGCACAAATAGGTTTCTTCTTATTTAAATGAAAATCAATTCATTTCCATCTTCAAATCCATTAATAGACTAGATAAGTATTGACAAATATCGTAATTTGAAGTATTTCCTTAGTTAGGATCTTGTAATTATTTATGGTGGGAAATCGATCTGTAGATAAACATGTTCTTAGTCATTTTATTATGGCGTCAAAACAGCCTCAGATTTATCTCTCTGTCTACAAAAATCCTCACAAACCCTAGGACCATATTTCTCGGCAGCCATCAACGACCTAGACGCCATGTTGTATTCTCACTAGTGATTGTTACCACCAAATCGATTATATTAACACAACAACACATCAAGAATTTAATGACAACCCGTATTGACTCTAAGAATATTATTATGAATAAAATCACACCAAATACAATGATCATAACCTTCTATTTATACTACACTTATGCTTATCCTAAGCTAATTCGAATAATGTTTAAATAATCAAATAACTAAACAAACTAGCTCCTAGTTTAATACAAACTCAACAAACATATTAATAAACTAATATTGATAGTTAGATTTTTATTTAGATCAAAATTAAACTTTCATTCTCCCAATTAAATCTTGATTTGTTTCACTGGATCTTGAATACCGTGTAACACCTATAATTCTTCAACCTTAATTCTTGGTTTCTTGCTTTCACCTTGCAATAAGATCGCGAATGCAATAATCACAAAGATTCACCACTTCTGATCAATAATCTTCATGTCCTTTGGAGCATACACATTCAAAATAAGTCCAAACGCTTTAATAAGAACACAAAAATAAATTGCCATCAAATCTATTAGTTTTTGTATTATTTTCCCCATGAATCAGCAACAAAATTCTATTTTTTTTTTTCAATCACCTCCTTGACTAGGCCTTCACAACTCAGATTTCTTTCAGATCCTAGAACTACGTCGTTCCAACCACCGATCAAAGAAAAAAACATGCCAGCTACTCTGCTGCTAGAGCTGTAAACGAACCGAACGAACACGAACATCGGCATGTTCGTGTTTGTTCATTTAACTTTAACCGAACACGAACACGAACACATAATTGAACATAATTTTTTGTTCATGTTTGTTCATTAAGAAAATAAAAATATTTGTGTTCTTTCATGTTCCTTCGTTAAAAAGCCAAACGAATAGTTAATGAACGTAAACGAACACAAACGAACATAATTGAAAAACATAAATGAACACAAACAAACATTAATGAACACAAAACACGCAAGTCTAACACATCATAATTTATCCATAAACACATGTAAATTAATGGTTTAAATATATATGATTCAACCAAAAATATGATTTTATCAAAAAAAATCCATAATGATTCATCAAGATATCATTTATAATAACTCATCCAAAAAAATATAAATAAATATGTACATGAAATTTTGTTTTAATACATAAATGAATAAATGTAAGCAAACATAAATAAACGAACATCTATGAACGAACATAAATAAACTTTCAAGAACATAAATGAATGAACAATACATGTGTTCATGTTCGTTCATTAAACAAACGAACAAAAATTTTTGTTCGTGTTCGTTCATTTAACTAAATGAACGAACATAAACGAACTTCCCGCCGAACAGTTCGTGAACGTTTGGGTCATTTACAGGCCTATCTGCTGCTTCGTATTTCTTCAATACGTGCTAGGCAAGACTAGATTCAAAGCATTCTGCTTTAACGAATCTTTTCTCGTCCATTTACCCGCAAATCTGGTCGAACATTTTCTGCCAAAAAAACAACCTACCTTTGTAACTCTGTTCATTGGCGAGGAAGGAAAAATCTGCTATTGATCATCGGCTTGATGATATTGTTGATACAACCGATCTCACCTTGATCGACTTCACATGAATCAACATAAACTTCTTCTTTACTACATTTGATTGTGGTCTCCCATATACAATTAGTGGTTTGTTTTCCCATCCTCTTGTTCGTTGTGTTCGATATTCAATTCTTGATCTTCACTACACCCAAATCGTTGATCTCCTGCCTTCGTTTCCAAGTATGAGCTACACCTTAGCTCTTCTACCAATTAATAGCAAATGATCGATAATATTTACATAAGAACACACCAAGAGTTTGGTGACAAGCCGTCTCGACTCTAAATTATATTATTATGAACAAAATAACACCAAATACAATGATCATAACCCCCTAATATACTACAGTTATCTTATCCTAATCTAATTCAAACACTATTAAAATAATTAAACAAACTCACTCGTAGTTTAATACAAATTCAACCAAACTATAAAAACTAATATTAATAGTTATTTTTTTATATAACAAGATTAAACTTAAGTGATCTCCTCAGCTTAATCCCGTTACCAAAAATATCTTCATTTTTTCTTGATTCTACATTCCCCAACTTCACACATGTATAAACTACATCCAACAATCACTATTACCTAGGGTTATTCAAGAAAACCAAAATTCGAAAAAACCATAATCCGATCCGTATACGAAACCGAAATACCATCTGAATCCTTGTTTAGATATTCAGATCGAATCTCATCCAAATACAAATTCCTTATGAGATTTTGGATATCATAATTTTTTTTTTGTGTTATTCGGATATCCAATTAAAGCGACTAAAATTCCTACTACGTTTCTAGCCTAATACTCATTACCCAACTACCTGTTATGTTTTCAGCATAATACTCAAGAGTCTTGACACCTTCCGGTCCTCTTATTCTAAATAATTATACAATAATTGATTGTTGATCTAAATTATAGATTCTAATCTCAAGGTCTTATACAATTACATATTATGTTTGAATTTGTGTTTAAGACAAATTTGTATTTTTTGATTTTATATGGTTTATTATGATTTTAAAATAGAAAAATATTAAGAATAAAAAATTAGACAAATAAAATTAGGAGAAAAATAATAAAAACTGTTATTTGGTTTATTCAGATTATTTGAATTTATCTGAATCCAATCCGAATCCATTCCGAATTAACTTTGAATAGATTCAGATCCAATAGAGATATGGTCATGAAATTTTTAATCTGAATAATATGTTATCCAAATGATGAACACTCCTACGGTTACCAACATCCACAACTTTATCCCCGTCTAACTAGGTATGGAAACAACCAATACACATTATGGGTAGGGTTATTCAAGCTAGATTCAACGTCGAGCATTCTATGTGCTTGATCACATTCTTCCCCCTTAAAAGGCTACAAAAGCATCCTCATTATTTAACTTCTCCAGTCAAAAAAGACAAAGACAAGGACGAAACTGACGATTAATGGGCTCATGACGAATCATTCTCTAATGGATTTACGGTACGATCTCCAATGGTCTTTTACATACTATCCTACAATAGGTCTCTACAACGGCTTTAGCATGGAAGGCACTCATCAATATTATGCAAGATAATTGTAATTGTCATGTAGTTCATCTTGCACATAAACGCAACAACACCAGACTCGGTTGTTTCTCCAATATCACATTTAACTTCCAATCCTTCAAGATTCCCATAATTAACTCACCAATGTTGGGCCTAGTGTCAAATCAAAGGCTCGTCCTTTAGCTTTTCTTGGCTCAAACCGATCAATATGTCAACACTATAATGTGTTTTCACCAAATGGTCCCTCTTCCTATATTCTACTAGGCGTGTTTGAAATTTATTCTCGAAGAAACTTATAAGACGAAGCAAGTCTCAAATACTGTCCTTCACGGCATTTTGTGCATTCATAGAACTTTAATTAGCCAATCTGGGTGGTCAGTATCATTGTGGACTTTGGTTAAACAACCATAGGCTAACTAATCTTACCTTTACCCAACTACCGCCTCCCAACCTCCATCTTATCCATCACAGGTCAACGTACTTGAGATTCACGGACCACGATCTGCTTAGTCATATGTGGCTTCTAAAGCAAGCTTTACCCTCACTGATATTTAATATTCCATGCACACCATGTTGCTTAATCCACAAGAAAACAATTGGTACCTTGACTTTGGTGTAACTTCTCAAACAACCAACACACCAGGTACCATTTCGTCTTATTTAAACAATCTGCAACTTAAAACATATTATCGTTGGCAATGGTTTTTGAATTCCTAGTAAAGGTACGAGTCATACTAATTTACGAACACTGTTTCTTCCTCTTCAACTTAAAACTATTATTTATACTCTAAATATAATAAAAAATTACTCTTAGTCTGACGTTAACAATTGATTTTGACACCATTAGTTTTTTTGAAGGATTTCAAGACATGAGCCCATATCCTTCTATGTAGTAGGACCGGAGATCTTTATCCTTTCACTCCACCATCACACTCAAGGCATCTCCACTTCTACATTTGCAATGATATCTTTGGACCTTTGGCATCACCCTCTAGGGCATCTAGGATTTGCTTTACTACGTTTTCTTAAACAAAAAAATATCAGTTGTGGCAAACTTAAGTGTCAAACTTGTTTGTTTGGAAAACAAGTTAAACGTCTATTTGTTGTTTCTAATTCATCTACATGTTTTCGTTCCGATCTTGTTTATAGTGATTTATGCCATCCCTGAAGATTAGCTAGAGAGGACACCATTATTATATTCTATTTTTGGATGATCATATTAATTACTTATGGACTTACCCAATAAGTCAAAAATTACAAGTCTTTGCTACCTTCTTTTTTATCATAATCTCATTAAAACCTAAAACCTAAATACTTTCAAACACCCTTACATATGTTCTTTATTGTCTCCATCCCTTTAATATCACTTGCATACCTTTAGATGCTTATGTTACCCAATAAACCCTTTTACTACCATGGACAATCTTGCTAACCGTTTATTTCCTAATGTCTTTCTAGGGTGCCCTTTACGTTATCAAAGTTATAAGTACTTTGATATTTCCTTTAATACAAGCATAATCTCATGCCATGTTATTTTTTATGAAACTGTTTTTCCTTCTCTGGCTCCATCAAACTCCTACATATAACTTCCCCCACTTCAACCATCACCCATCTATATAGACATCCTAAATTACAATCCATTCACCACCTACCCTTCCTCACCATCAACACATTTTTCCTCACCCTCCTAAGTAATGCCAACCTCTACAAAAGTGTGCCACTAATTACTTAGGCACCACAACCTCTTCCACGACTGCGCCCGTATAACCTCCCCTCCTCCTTTGTCTGTCACCCTCCCACCTAGTTATAACTACCCGCTCCATGGTAGGCATCTCAAGAACCAGTGAAACATTTAATCTCGCACTACTTCTACCATTCAATCCATACCTTGTACTCCCATCAAGTTACTCTCTAACATCGTATGAAAATCGGCCATGATAGATGAATATAATGTCCTTGTTGACAATAAAATGAGGGAACATAGCATGACAGTGCGATATGAATATCATTAGATACATATGAACTTTTAAAACATAATGTTTATGTTTCTCTGTAAAGATATAGGGCCCCTTTTATTTGTGATGGTAGGTCCCAACATAGCGGAATTGATTATAACGAGACTTTTCGCCAGGTGATCAAATCAGCCACCATCACAATGGTTCTTGGTGTTATAGTTTCTCACCACTAGTCGATTCACCAACTATAAGTGTGTAAACTCGCTTTTCATCTTCAAACATGGTAGTGGCATTAGATATATCTTTTTATACGTTGATGAAATAATCGTTACCACATCATCCAACTCACTTTGCGACATAATCTAAGTTATTATCTAGGTATTTCAGTACCTGAATAGTGGGTTTTTCTTATCTCAACATAAATACGCAAGAGAAATTATAGCCAGAGCCTGAATGTCCACATGAAAATGTGTAGCCATGCCATATAATACAATTGGAAAATTGAGCATAAAAAATTGAAGTATATATAAACAA
Source organism: Flaveria sonorensis (assembly GCA_025506505.1). Classification (NCBI taxonomy): domain Eukaryota; kingdom Viridiplantae; phylum Streptophyta; class Magnoliopsida; order Asterales; family Asteraceae; genus Flaveria; species Flaveria sonorensis. Next base: position 52,894,068 of record CM046434.1, read on the forward strand.
TCTAACATCCTATAAAAGTCTAGTCTAGGTGTTATTCTTATACATGCTCAGATTTGATATATGTGATGTACCAAGTTTGCATGTACATGCATGCTCCACGTGCTTCCAAATTTAATACACTTATACATAATTTTAGGTATGTTCAACGTACTCTTTTTTCGGTCTACATATCCACAAATTGTCAGCGCTACGCTTATCGCCTATACTGAATCAGACTAGTTGTCCCAACACCATCACTCCATTTCGGGTTATTGTATAATTTTAGGGAAAATTTGTTTTCTTGGCCTTCAAAAAGACAAACCATTTTATCCGGGTCTAGTGTAAAAGCCGAGTACATATGCATTAATGTGGTTGCTGAATTAAGTTGGATCCACAATCTTCAATTAGAGCTACTTCACCCCACATCTCGAGCTTTGATTATCTATTGTGACAACATAAGCACAATTTATTTGACAAAAAATTTAGTACAAAATTAGTTGACCAAATACTTAGAAATTGATATTCATTTTGTTTGGGAAAGAGTACGACGAGGCCCAAGGTCAAGTTCAGGTTCAGGTTCTCCATGTGTCGTCACGCTACAACTAGTTGATATCTTTATAAAAGGCCTCTCTTAGGCATAATTTGAATATTTTTTTTATCTATTCTCAACATCTATTAACTGAGATCAACATTAGTCTCCATGTGTCGTCACGCTACAACTTCACCAAATTTATTTAATGACTTCAAAAATTAAACGAGATGTCATTTAGAGGTAGACCTTATTCGGATATGATACCTCCAATGAAAAAAAAAACTTAAAAAGTATTTTAAAAAAATGTCTCTGGTTATTACATGTGCCGCTGCATTAAACCCTTGCTTAAATATGTCGGGGGTTGAAACTTTACTCGATAAAATTACTTTTAATTTGGATTTAAAAGAAGAAAACTCATTTTATGGTCAAAGTTTAAAAGCTACTTTTAACCAACATTTAAAAAAATATTTGATGTTTATTTATTAAAATATGATAAAACTTCACACATCCATGAGTCATTGAGGTACGCGACACATGCCGAAAGTTCAAATGATCCAATGTTTGTTTTTTATAATACTTTAAGGGACGAATGTGATAAAAATCAACGTGGTAAGACTCCAAGTAGTAAATTCGGGAGGTACGGTGGAACGAACTTTTTATCCACCATGACTCCATAAGATTTTAAAAATTTTGACTTAGTTGGCTTGGTGGAAAGATAAAGAAGATCAATTTCCCATCCTATCCACCATGGTCCGAGATTTACTAACCGTTCAAGCTTCACTGTAGCTTTGAAATCTGGTTTTTCTGTTAGTGACAGGATTATATCAATAAGACGAACTCGACTCACTCCCCAAGCGGTTGAAATGTCAATTTGCTTGAAGGATTATTTGGATGTCGTGGAAAGAGTATAAAAGAAATGTTCACTTAAAGGAAAATTGAAATATGAAGCAGAATTATACAATCACGAGGTAGAAAGTGGATTGACACCCGTAATGACCGATGATGAAGCGACATATGATGAGTACATTCATAACAGCTCGGGTTCTGGTGGCAAAGAATAAAGCATTCAAATATGCAATGAGCGAACGGAGAACATGTATGCTAAATGTTTAGGCTTTAAAAACAATTATTTAAAATTTTATGTCGTTTGAATTGTTTATATGTTTTATATATTATATATTTCACTTTGATTTTAAATTGTATACTTAATTTGAAATTGTGTACTTTGTTTTTAAAAACAGTTATATAACTAATTTTATATGTTTTAATTTTTATAAATAAAAATATGCAAATGAATCTTATAGGTTTATTTAATTTATACAATTAATATGTAAATGCATCTTATAGGTTTATTTAATTTTTACAATTAATTGTTTATTTAATTTATAACGCTTAAAAAAACAGAACCGGTTTGGGCCCGAACCAGTTTTCAAACCGACCCAAACAAGTTTAATAGGGTTGGGTTTTTGTAGCCTAAAACCGACCCAAAACGGTTTAGAATCCGAACCGGTTTGAGGCCAAACCGGTTTTGACCCCGGTTGACCAAACCGGTTTTAAAAAAAAACCCGGTTTGTACATCTCTACCTGCTTCAACCGCGGGGCATAATAGACTACATAATCTTGACAATATTATAACTTGAATGTATTCAAAAAGTGTATCATATTTTAAAATAGTTAGAATCATGTAATTATTAACGGTGGAATATTAATAAAGAGAGGTAAGTTTAGTCATTATATTGTCAACAATGGCATCTTGGTATAATCACACCGTTGAATGACCCTAGGAATAACATTGGTAAAAAAAACCTATGTTAAGTTACGCACAATATGAGTTGTATATAGTTTCAAAACACAAAGAAAATGGGTCTCGTCAACTGAAGAACTAAAGTTAAATTTGCGAAACACTACGAAGACAAATCGGGACCTATTTGTACCTTAGGACCATAGCATTAGTGACTTGTCAACGTCTATTAGCTTAAGCTTTAACATCTAAAGAACTTAAAGGGCTACCACTAGAAAATTAGGTACCATAGATGGAATATATTGTTCACTAATGAATACCCATCAATAATGATTGTGTTGGACTCAAAAGATTAGCGACCAAGAGGTAAACCTGCAAATTTACTTCTTTAGTTTGCAACACTTTAGCTTGAGGGGTACATCACGTAAGGTTGTTTTTTTATTTTTTTTCTCAATCGGGAGGTTTAGATTTCGGGACCTCTTAACTAGCTTATTTTGGAAACTGATACATATTTGAATTCAAAGATAGAAACTGAATGAGACTAATACGGATTTGTGAAACACCAATATTGGAGATGACCAAAGTGTTGGAAAATGGGTGAAAAAGCTTTTATTAAGTTGTAAAAATGATTTTTCATCAACTTTAGAAGACAAATAATTACATGTAATTGCAACTAATATATTTATTTCTTGTCAAGTTTGTGTTGTTCTATGTGAGAGCTTCTCAACGAACAAAAATTATGTAAAAAGTAGAGTTAAAATAAATAAGATATTGGTACTGTGGACTTGAAACTATTAAGTTGGGAAGTTGCTAATAATGATGTTATGACTCTTTAGTACAGATGAACAAATTTGCTTCCCATGATCTCACTTGGTTTGCTACAAATGACCAAATTTGTTACCAATGACCAAGTTTGTATCAAAGTTGCTACCAATTAGCTCAATTGTGATTGCGCTATTAATACTAATCTGCGGAATTACTACTATACAGATGAACAAATAAGTAGATAAGTTTCAATCTAAAGATTAAACAAAATTAATATTCACTAAAGGCGTTCAATGCAATTTTTTATTTTGTTTTAATTCTTGATGAATTTGTTTTTACTTTCTTTCACTATAAATATGAAGATGATTCTTATTTGTTGAAAATCACACCGGAATTCATAACAATTCTAAATTCATACAACAAGATTTATTTCCAGTAAATTGCCTTATATTCCTATAGTTTTCTATCAAGGAAATCTCGAGTGCTACTTGTTCGTGCTACTTGTTCTCAAATAGTAAATTCGATCTGCTTCAATTGTATCTTAAAAACAAAAGAGTTCTGTTTAGAGACTTGAAGCTTCCTCAACTACAAGCACCCGCTCTTATTATCGTTTATCATCTTCTTCTTGTTTTTTCTTTATTTCGGTCATAAGAGTAAATTACTTGCTTTCTCTAATTTGTTTATTGTAATTAATATATAAATAGTGTTTTTATATTAATTATTTAACAAATATATTTTCCTAAATAAAGTGTCTCATGAATAATGATACGAATTTATAAGTCGATCTCTAGCTACTGCATTATAGTTTTGTTGATTAGAGAAATACTATAAGTTCTACGTGCGTTAGTGAACTAAGATTGGTTGTTTTGTGCTCTTTTGGATGACATTTACTGACGTTTAACAGTAACTGACTTTTACAATAATTTTACTATGAGTGATATTATAGTGGGCATATATGTTTTCTATATACCACTCTTAAATAATTTAAACCAAACATGGGTGTAAATTTGAGGGTTAATTGCTCCAAATACTTTTTGGAGGGGCATGGTTATTGTTGATGTACGTATACTCGAAGACATAGTTTATCTACAAATCTGACCTCGAAGGGCATACATACAGCTCAAGCCAGACTCAAAGACTAATTATAGGACATTTTCTAACATGCAAGGACTATATCATGAATACTACATTGAAATATTCAAAGGTTAACCCTTACATCTTGTACGTATATTACCCATTTTGAGATAAATCTTACTTGACCATATTATAGCGTTTCTAGAGCTCCGAACACAAAAGCATCTAGAGGCCATATACTGAGTCGTCTTTAAATTCACTTTTAATGGATAACTTACTTTGAAAACACCCACCAACTAAGTGAAATCAATTCTATTAAAATAACTTACACGCATCATTCATAGTGATTTAAAATACATATTATAACATTTATGGGAATATAATTGCATTATGCTGTAAGCGCAAGCTACGGTGTTTTTGTATCCTTCTTGTGATTAAAATATAATTCATGTTGGAACCAGGGATAAAGAATAAGGAATGAACAGAAACCATGTCATATTATATTCTTACTCTAACCCCGACGTACATCAAGACGTTTCATTAGTTGTAAGTTTGTAATAATTTTAGTTAATTAATAATTAACAGGTTGCTAAACTAACCAAATGAACATGATCAAAGTATGTTTGTGTTTGTTCTTTTACCTTTAGTTATAGAAAGGAATGAACATGGACAAATAAACGAATGGTTTTTCTTGTTCATTTTCGTTTGTTAAGAAAATGAATATGTTCGTGCTTGTTTAGGTTCCTCTGTATTCTACGCAAACGATTCAGGAACATAACCGAACATAAACAACCATAAACTAACATAAACAAACATAATTTAATGAACATAAACAAATGCATATGAACATACATGTGAATATCCAAACATGAACTTTACATACTATTCTCATTAATTAAACCCAATCCAAAAGTAATCAACAAAGATGTCTAAATTAAAGTCTGAACATATATCATTACATAATTCAAATATATGAAGTCTAAAACAATCTTCTAAACACCATCTTTAAATCACCAATACACCATTATCAATAGAATATATTTACCTGCAACAACGAAACCATACGTACGTATTTAGTCTTGTTATGTAAGAAACACAAACATGTTTTAAAATAAAGTTATTTAAAATAAATATGAATGAATATAATGAACATAAACGAACGGATATAAACAACTATAGAAAGATGTAAATGAACAAACATTAACTAACATAAAAAAACAAATATCAAAAACTTTCACGAACATAATAAACATACATGACGTGTGTTATGATCATTTGTTTATTAAACAAACAAACATGAATGAATTTCACGAAACTATTCTTGAAGAATTCATTGAAAGTTTGGTTAATGAGACCAAAACTACGTTACCATGTAACATATATGATCATATTCTAGATTTAAGATAACTTTCATGTTTAATTATAATGTGGGGAACAAAAAACTATGCCATAGTTGAAGCTGAAACAAACTCCCAAAAAAGTTGCTACACAAAACAGCCAAACATTCAGCACACTCCACCTCACCTTCGATAACTCACCATTTGTTAATTACCAACGAATTTGTCACATCTTATTACTTACACTTCCTCTCTTCCCGAAAAGATTCTCAAAGTACCTTTCACTTTCCTTCAAACTAAGATATAGACTGCCCACCTCCTTTCTGTCCCTCTTTACTTGTTTGGTTCTTGATCAATCAATAATAATGGATCAATCAAGATATTGGATGCAAAAGCACCAAACTTGTTTGAATTCCCATGTCTTTTCTTCATTCGGCGATTCGTGGGAAGAACAAGCATTCGCAGAAGATGCAACCGGGCCACTCGGAGGGTGCATATGGCCTCCAAGATCTTACACTTGCAGCTTCTGTAGGCGAGAGTTTCGGTCGGCTCAAGCCCTTGGTGGTCACATGAACGTGCATAGAAGAGATAGGGCTAGACTCAAGAAGATTTCAAGTTCAAACAATAGTCAAGTTCTTGAGCCTCATACATCTTTTGATATATGCGTCCTACAAAACCCTAATAAGATCTGTAACCCTAATTCTGACTTGGATCATATAAATCATCCTCTCTATTCATCTTCTTCCCCGAGGCCTTCGAGGGTTTCGATTGTTCATCCTTTCACTTGCTCCTTTGGTCAAGAACATCAAAAGGGTAGTACCCCTATATCAACAAGCTCCAAGTTTGATCAACCTGAAAAAGGGTTTCATATCGCGGTGGATAAGGTTAGTACACAAGTTCTTGAATTGAATTCGACCTCTTTGAAGAAGAATAATCTGCAGATTGAGGTTCATTCAGCAAGTGACTTAAATTCACTTGTTAGAAGAAGATGTGATAGTGAGAGTACATCTATCTTTAGTGAAAAGGATGGGGGGCGCGATGGTATGATCTATAAGAAAAGGCGAATAGAGGACGGTGAACGATCTTTCTTTCCAAAAAATAGTAACTCGCGAGATAGTGATGAGGTTGAACCAGTGGTGCCACTTGAAGGTAGCACAAACTCTACTATAGAGAACTTGGATCTTGAGTTAAGGCTCGGTGATCGGCTTTAATCAGGTGATGTGTGCAGAAACTGTGTTTTGTGTTGTTGCTTCTTCCTTTCGTATAACTTTTAGTCCATTTTATTAAAGATTTGAGGGCCTGTCTTCTTTGTTGAGGATGATAACAATCCATGTGATTGTAACATGATATACATGTAATTTACATGAATATTTATTGATTGAAGTTTTTGTAAATTGGATTACCAGTTAGAACTATTGATTGAATGGACTCAATTTCATGTTTGTTAAAGTGCACAAGTGACATCCAAACTGGTATACTCCACGATTTGTAATAAAATATAGTATGTAATATAGGGTTATGTTTTCAATTAGGGTTAAACCCATTATGGTTAGCCAATTGTCTCTATATATATACTCATGTATTGATTGTTATAATACACATGTACTAATCTTTTTTCTTGTATCACAGTCTTAGAGTTTTTCTTTAATATCTTTTCTCGCTTTACTTTCCGGCTCTTCTCTCCTCTTTTCCTGCCACAAACGAACATACCTGGCAAAAACCTCAATCATATTCTAGCGAAGACAAACATACGTAGCAAAAATAAGATTCGTATTCCGGCACAACCCCCTAAATTACATACTGTATTTGGGACTAGCTACTACACAAACAGCATGTGTTTTCTTTTATTTCTATTGACTAGTCTTATCTCCAAAAATAAGCCTTGTATTTTCACTTTTCTAGATCATATATAGGTCGATAACGATATACATTTTAATCTAGCACGACATATCAATCATGTAAAATTATTACTAGGATTGAGATGTGAAAAGCATTGGTTGTATGTACCTTCTTGGTCCACCAATCTCGTATTTTACTATTTTAGGTTCCACAAAGTTGGTGCAAGACGACAATGAGATGAAATGCATGCACTTAAAGTAAATATCTATGAAAAATGATATAAAAACACGGGACAGGTTTATAGACACTATATAGCAACTAAATCGAACATAGAGCATATTTTGTGTTCCAAAAGTAGGGTAAGGTGATGTAAATTATTTATTCCACGTGCATATATAGTGTGTGAATTTTTAATATAATATGGTAATAAAATACAAAAGGAATTCATTACCCTAAGATCACATGCGATGGGATCCTTCGACCACCAAAAACTCTAACGTGGAAGAGAAACACAAAAATGGAAGAGAGAGGGAGAAGGCAAGGGTTGTAAAGGGGAGAGAAGAGGGAGTGTGGACCCCTATGTGAGGGATATGGGTTTTCTAATTCTTTTGTAAAAAATACTTAGGTAGCTCTTGGCCTCCAGCCTGCTATAGATGCCCTAATATAAGTTATAGTTTTTACCGAATCTCAACTCCTAGAGTGTGTGTGTAAAACATTTTCTACTGAGGATAAACCATGCTTAACTATTGGTGTCACTACAAAACAATTGATCTATTGCGACTAAACTTTTAGAGACAAAATCATTTCGTCTCTAAAGCTTCATCTATTGCAACTAAATATAGTCGCAACATTTGTTTTAGATTTTTTGTTTTTTAAAACCCTATAGAGATTAAGTTTAGTCCTGAAAAATGTTGGCAAAGTGGAAGGAATAATTGGTGCTTGTGAAAAAGTTATAGCTTTGATGTTTAGTCTCCACAGTTTAAAATTAATATTTTTTTCTCTTTTTATAGAGCAAATGTTCAGATATATGAAAATAAAAAAAATAAAAAAAATTTAACGAAAACCTATAAGGACGATTTTTAGTCTCTATAGCTAAAAACAATTTGTTTTTCCTTTAACAAATCTCATTCTATTTACCAAAAAGTGAAAAACCCAAATCAAAACAGCAGCTCCCGAACTTCCATCCCCTGCAACCGGCGACTCCCTCTTGTGCTTCCTCCCTTCAACCGGCGACACCCTTCTCTGCGCTTCCTCCCTACAACCGGTGACTCAATTCTCTGCAATTCCTCCCTACGCACGACTCTCGTCTCTGCAGCCCCTGTGATGTCCAGCAAACCCTACGCGGGACTCCCATCTCTGCGGCCCTTGTGATTTTTGGCAGCCCCTGGGCGCGAGTCCCTTCACACAAGCCCCTGCGCGCGAGTCCCTTCTCTACAGCCCTTATGATTTCCGGCAGCCCTGCGCGCGATTCCCTTCTCTGCGGCCCCTGTGATTTCCGGCTGCCCCTGCAATTCCTCGTGTGGTTCCTCATTTTGCAGCCCCGTCCTCTTGTGGTTCCTTATTTTGGCAGCCTCTTGAGGTTAAACCCTAAGATTAAAGCTGTTGGACTCAACCAGTGCATTGAAAGATGATGCTTGCCATAATCAAACATAATGTGTTCTAACTTTCAAACAATCATTAACTAACGCATTAGCATCATTAACATTCATAATAGACACTAATTATTGTTTAAATTTCTTTTTCAGTTTGTAGATAAAAGAAATTTTTGACAAGTGTCGACAGCGGATGAAGAACTATCCACCGCAGATGAAGAAGTTTTTGCAGCGGATGAAGAAAAAAGGTCCAAGTGTCTACAGCGGATGACCAACACACATACAACGAATACATAAATGTCCACAGCTGAAGAAGAGTCCACAACGGATGTTCATCCACAACGGATGAACACTCCACAGTGGACACTATCATGCAAACATAAGTGTTCACAGCGGACAGTATCCAAGACACAGTGGACAGTTTATTCAAACATCCACAGCAGACGACTTAGCATCCACAACGGACAGTCTATCATCCACAACGGACGACTTAGACTTAGAATTTTATGTAATTTTGTTTGACATAAGTGGTATTTTTGTAATTGTATATAGCTATATGTATAGGCTATAAATAGCATAATACCATAATCATTTGTAAGCTTTTGAACAATTAATACAAACAAGCAGTTTTTATTATCATTCAAGCATTCAATCACTAGCAAACACACAATCATTATGATTAATGAGTATTGATTATATAACAAACTGTTGTTATATTTGAGAGATTGAAATCGATCCTTGGGGGAATTCAATTGGTTTGTTCTTAGTGTTCTAAGTTCTAAAACCTAAATTCCATCAGGTGGTATCAGAGCCTTGGCTCAAATCATTCACTAATTTTTGGTCCTCTCAATCAATACATGATCTCTATGGTTCATTAGCGTCATATCAACAATTTTCGAGCTGAAAATCATCACAAAACCCTCTTCTACTCCAAACATTCAAACAAATGCTTAAAACATGATTCATTAATATGTTTTTATGCATTGTGTAGAAGTTTTTGTGTTGTTGAAGCTCTAAATAGCATTACACTGTTTTTCTAAACAGAATCATCTCAAAACCTCAAAAACCTCTTCTGTTAAAGGGTTTTTGATAGAACAATAGCCGATTACTGTTTTATCAAGTTTTCTTCTAACATACATTGTTTTAAACATTTTGAATCATTTTAAGTGTTTAAAATCATCATATTCAAGTATTTTCATACTTGAATCAGGTTTTTGTTCTTCAATCAACAAACCGATTGTTGATTTCTATGAAGAACAGTTTAGCCGCAACAAATCTTAAGATAAACCCTAGTTTTTATTCATACACAACCTTAAAAAATCTACAGTGATTTTGTTGGATTTTGCATCCAAAACAAAGAAGAAACCGATTCTTCTTTTGATTTGTTGAAAAAATCACTTTTTGCTTCAAAAAGTTAACTTATTAAAAACATATTATTGTTTTTTTAGGGTTTTAACTTTTTTTGACTGACATCATTGATAGAAACATTCCTTAAATGGAATATTCCTTTATTGTACCGAGAATTGATTGTGACTTAACATTTGACATTAATCAATTAACTCAAATTAATTAATTTCTTTTATTCGGTAAAATTAAAAGTGACAAAAATCACCATCAAACAAATCCTAGTGACTTTAGGATAAAACAAATTTAGCATCGAGCTAAATAATCAAACAAATTTGACTTAAACTGTTAAGTTCAAAAATGTTACAATCATGTCAGACGAAATTTCAGATTCGAACAGTGGTCTCAAACCACCAAGACCGAAGAACGAAGCTGTCTTCAAACAATGGAAAATAATGTTCCGAAACTGGGTTATTTTTCAAGACCCATATCTATGGACATCGATAACCGAGGGACCATACATACGTGTGACTCTTGGTCCAGATTACAACATTCAGAAACTAGTGAGTTTGAAAAGTGTAGCTGGTGATGATCTCAAAAAGGCCAAAACAGACATGAAGGCTTACACCATTTTGGCAATGACTATGCCATTTGAAATACTAACAAGAGTGGAAAATTTCAAAACCACACATGAACTGTGGAAGGTGCTTTACACCATGTGTGAAGGAAGGGAGGAAATCAGGGAAATCAAGAAAGAAAAATTGAGGACCCAATATGAAACCTTCCATCATGTTCAAGGAGAGTCAATACCACAACAACTTCACATATTTGTTTAGCTGGTAAATGAGATGATTGTTTATGGTCTTAAATACAAATCTGTGGATCAATCAACAAGAAGATGTTGTATACACTTCTAGAGAGCTGGACTCAATCAGGGTCTTTGATGAAAACAACATTGGATCTAGAAGAATTATCATTGGATGCACTAGTGGCCAAAGTAGAGGCACTAGAACTAGATGAGAGATCCAGACACAATAGCACAGTTAGACATATGGAATCATACAAGTTCAAGGGGATTCAACAAACAGACAGTGCATTCTTAACTTGCACTGGTGAAGAAGAAGACGAGGAGTTTCTCGATTCAAGTGAAACTTCATTCTTTTATGCTCCGGAATCATCACAAAACAAACAAAAATCCAAGAAGACTGGTGTTCATGCTTCTCATGAACCAACACCTCAAAGTAAACAACGTTCACATGCTTCCAGCTCAAGCAAACAACACCCAACAAAGACTCAAAACATTCATAAATTTGAGAAACCTATGGATGCTTTAACAATCATCTTGCAAAGTGAGGAACAAAACGCAGCTTTTGCAGCCTTTTCAACAAGCTTTGAAGCCTACTTAGGGGCTAACCTCACACCATCACAGATCATACAGCAAGACTTGGATGAATTGCCTCCTGATATGGTTTAAGAAATGGATCTTCAATGGTCAATGGTAATGATTTCATACAAATCCAAGAAGTTCCTACAAAGGAAAAGGGGATTAAGCATGGATAAGAAAACCAAGATTGGTTTTGACAAAACAAAAGTGAGGTGCTACAACTGCCAACTTTATGGACACTTCTCTAGAGAATGCCAATAACATAGAGTTGACAGAAACAACCAACAAACACAAACCTCAAGCAACTATCACACAAACAGACAAATCCCACCTCCCCTCAACATTCCTGCTGCACCAACACTAGCTCAAATCACATAGTACAACCCAAATTAACACTCAAAATCATCTGCAATGATTATCAAACAAGATGGTGAGTGTGATTGGAGTTTGTACAAAACAGAGATTAAATCTCCTGATCATGCTCTTATGGCAAATTTAGAGGAGAAAATTTCAGAAATCCCAAAAGAGGTACAGGAAAATCTCTGTACACAAGCATGCATTGGCAAAGTCACTAGATATAGAGAGCACAGACAAACTTTTTATGAAAGTGATTAAAACAAACATTTTAAATGACAGTCTAAAATCTAAACAGAAATAATATGAGATTAAAATGCTATCACTACAAAATGATTTAAACAAATTAATGTCTGAAAAATTATCACTAGTAGCTCAAGTGGAGCAACTCTCTGAATCATTGACTAAGTAAAAAACATTACAAGCTGAAACTGAAGTGAAACTTTGGAAAATTCAAGTGAGCAACAAGAAGTTTGAAGAACTTCTTGCTCAGCAAAGGGCATTTAAAGATCTTTCAGGATTGGATACAATAAGGTCAACCCACCTTACAATGACAATTATATCCCACTTCCTGATTCTATGACCAACAAACAGGGTGAATCTCTTGACCCACATGACAGAACAGATGACTCAAACAATCATCATCATAATTAAAATCATAATTAATATCAAAAACACCTTTGATAAAATTTGTTAAGAGCCAAGCACCTCCACAAATAAAATCAACAGACTTTTATCAAGGAGAAAGTAATGAGTTTGATGAACAAACAATAGATGAAGATGATGATGATCTACTGTATGATGAGTCAGTTCAACCAATTATTGAACCTAAAAAGGTTTCAAGTATGGTTGATACAACAACCAAACAAATAAAGCAGACACAAGTTTTTGATATTTGCTCAAGTGGAAGAAAAGCTGAATCTTCCACTGCCTCTCCTAAACAAACAAACAAAGGGAAATGCAAAGCCATAATTCAGCCAAAACAAACAATACTATCTTTTGATGTACCATTAAAGTCAAGTTTAAAATCAAAAGGTTTTACCAAACAAAACACTGAAAATTTACCATAGTGCAGTGGTGTGATCAATACACCCACACCACAGGAAAATGCAAATATAGTAATTATTGCAAGTATAGTGACATGAACAACCATAGCATGGAATCATGTTATTTTCATAACTATTGCTCAATTTGTGAAAGAAACAATCATAGTACTACAAACTATTTTTTCAACAAGAAAAACAAAAAGCAAAATAAACAACCTCAAGTTGAGAAATCAACTGAGAAACAGACAGTTGTTCCTAACAAGAACAAAGGAGGAGTACAACGACAAACTCCTCATACAAAAGTTGTTTTAAACAAAGACAAAAACTTTTATGAGAACATTAAACAATCAAAAAGAAGACATAAGTCTCAAAACAGACAAACATCAGACATTAGCACTGAAAGGAGAAGAGCACAAAGTACTTCTCTAGATAGAGCTAAAAACACACAAAGGAAATCTAGTGTGTCTAGAATTTTAAATAGCAGACAATGCCACATTAGAAGAAATTTGCATAATGGGAAAAGACGGAAAACCCAAGACCAGCTTGGCTTGGGTTGAACTATCTTACTAATTTCTTTGTTTTTGCAGGGATATCAAAGAAGGCTTGACAACATCTGGTATGTTGACAGTGGATGTTCCCGACACATGACTGGCAATTATTCCCTCCTTCGAGATTTTAAAAGCAAACATGGAGGAAATGTAGCCTTTGTAAGTGATAAGACAGGTGGAAAGATAACTGGTGAAGGAACAGTATCAAACGGGTTGATAAGCTTTGAAAATGTCAACTTCTGTTCCAACCTCTAGTTCAATCTTCTCAGCGTATCCCAAATCTACACTAAAGGTTATGCCACCTTATTTGACTCTAACAGCTGCTACATCCTCAAGACGGGTTTTTAAATACCTGAAGACTGTATCCTTTTGAAAACATCCCGTCATAACAACACATACATTGTTGATATGAACATTGTTTTAGCATCAACCACTGAAACATGTTTACTATCAAAAGCGTCAGAAGATGTTTCCCAATTATGGCACAGACTATTGGGACACTCAAATTTTAATAGAATGAATCAACTTGTAAAAGGTGACTTAGTAATAGGTTTACCAAAAAAAGAATTATTCTGTACAGACCACTGCACTGGTAAACTCTAACAACACATATTGTCTTATAAGCCAAAATTGGTAAACTCTAACAACACACCACTCAAATTGCTTCACATGGACCTTTTTGGCCCTACAAACATTCTAAGCATAGGAAAAAAGCAATACTATCTTGTAATAGTAGATGATCACTCCAGATTCACCTGGGTTTTCTTTCTACTACACAAGTCAGAAATATCAGAAATCATCATCACTAAAATTGAGAATCAAATGTGTTAGGACTAGAATAAATGTATAGGTTTAGTTGACTTGTCAACTCTTGTAATTCATCATTGTAACTCTCTTGTTTATAATATAATGTACTGCACAACATATATGTTAACCCATATTATATATGTTTTGGTTTATGTCTGATTGCCAGAAACATCAGACTAAGTCAATTTGAAAAAATTGACTAAGTGTTAGAATAAAATGCGGATGAATAAGTGTTTCTCCATAGATGTTCTCAAGAACAACATCAGCTGAACAAGTCTAAAGAACAAGTGAAGCTATTGAAGGAGAGCATGCTACTGAAGAACAAGTACAAGAACTCTTGCGGAAGCACAATCACTGAAGAACAAGCACTGAAGACTAAGTGTTGTTGCGGAAGACTAATTCCTACGGAAGAGTAACAAACACGTGTATGATTTCACATCATCAAGTACGCAACATAGTCAACAAGTCAACATGTCAGAGCAATAACATCAAGTCAATGGCGGCGGAAGATATTTAGTTCAAGCGATTATTCCACGTCACATCAACAACATTATATTTTGTAATATATAATTTCCATTAATTGTGAACTCCTATGCCGATAAACAAGCCAAGGATTCGCATAGTTAGAGGAAGTTAGCTTAAGTATAGCAACAAAATAGTGAAATATCAGCAATGATTTAGGAACAGAATAGAAACACAATCTCTATATATCAATAGAACAATAACAGAGATCGCAAGACACACACACAAAAATATACAAGAACAATTATAGCATACAGAACATCATCAGCAACAGAGCAATACATCAAAATCAATTGTAATCGACTGATTGTGATTGAAGAACAGTTGAACACATTCTTGGTTTGTGCATTGTTACGTTTAGTTGTTTCTTGATTGTGCAATACATTATTCATCGATTTCAATATAAAAAATCCGTTAAACAGCAAGTATTGATAGTTTTGCGACCAACACTTGTTAAAATCAAATTGATAATTCCTGTATCGATCCTTGGATTCACAGGTGGTATCAGAGCCAAGTGCTCATTGATCTAGATCAATTGATCTATCAGTTTGATTTGTTTAATTGGTGTTTATTCAAACAAAGTTGTTGCTTTTGATATTTAACAGAAATAATAAACATGAGCAATTCAGTGGTTGGTGCGTATCAACCTCCGAAGTTGGAAAACAAATCTGATTTCAAAACTTGGAAAATCAGGTTCAGGAATCATGTTAATTATACAGATTCTGATCTATGTGTTTCGATTACTGAAAATCCTTATATTCCACCTGCCTTAGGACCGGATTATAAGGATAACAATCAACTTGTAAGTCTAAAAAATCTGTCACCTGATGATGCCAAGAGGGTCAAGATCGATATCAAAGCCTATACTATGCTTACTATGGCATTGCCTGAAGATCTCTTGATCAGGTGCGAGTCATATTAAATAGCAAACTCGTTATGGAAAATCCTGCACACTTTGTGTGAAGGAAGCGACGAGATAAGAAGCATTAAAAAGGATACAATTCGCTCACAATATGAAACTTTTCATCATATTGCGGGTGAGTCAGTTCCTCAACAACTCCATAGGTTTATGCAACTTGTTACAGAGATGAATATCTTTGAACTGAAGGACAACAATGAGGAGTTAAACAAAAGATGCTTCATGCCTTACCAGAAATCTGGACACAGACTGTGTCTATGTTCAAGAACACACTTGATCTGAAGTCAATCGGACCAGACTCTCTGGTGGCAAAGGTAGAAGCTTTGGAGTTGGACGAAAAGACCAGAAACAAGACTGTCAAAGCACCTATAGCACCATACGAATTCAAAGTATCAAAGGGTGTTGGGAGTGCATTCATCTCCAATGAAGATGAAGACAACTCTTGTGTTGAGAGTGACAATGAAGAGGAAACTGGCTTCTATGCTGCCAAGCCCTCCAAATTGAGCTCTCAAAATAATCAAAATAGAAAGTCAAAAGGAAAGGCTGATGACTCCAAGATCAACAAGAACAACAATCAACCAGAACCAATAACTGTGGTTCTGGAATCAGAAGAACAAAAGCAGTTTTTACAGCTTTTAGTTCAAGCTTTCAGGCTTACTTGGGAAGTACTTTGACTCCTACGTACTTTTGTCAGCAAGACCTTGAAGAACTTCATCCTGATGAAGTAGAAGAGTTGGATCTGCAGTGGCAAATGGTCATGATTACCTACTGAGCCAAAATGTACATAAAGAGAAAAAAGGGACTATCAGTGGGAGGAAGAAAAACAAAAGTTGGTGTTGATAAGTCCAAAGTGAGATGCTTCAAGTGCAATCTATATGGACACTTCTTAAGGGAATGCAATAACCATCAGCAATCCACAACAGACACAAGACAAGCAAATCAGAGGAGCTTCAAGCAACCACAGTGCACAAACTCATCCCCATCAGCCACAGGTTCTTCAATAGGTACTAGTAATTCACTAATGGTTAGAGAGATAAGAGAAAGGTTATGTACTTCCTTATGTATTGATGAAGTTGAAAGATATAGGCATCATGCTCAACAATTGGCTAATAAAGTCAAAGAAACTATGCTTTTAAATGAATCTCATGTAAGTGAACATAAACTTTATCAGCTCAAAATCAACTCATTACAAAAGTATTTAGACAAACTTGTGTCTGAAAACTACAACCTAAAAGCATAAGTTGAGCATTTGACCACCTCATTAACAAAATCCATGTCTAAGCATGCATCTACTGAAGTAAAGCTTCAGAAATTTCAACTATCATCACAAAAGTATGAGAAACTGTTAAACTCTCATATTGAATCAAAGAACAAGTCTGGGTTGGGTTTTCATGCGGTTGCACCATCGGTAAATGACAACTAAACCACCTTACCTGAGTCCATGACTAACAGTTTATCAAATCATTTTATGTCTAGCATCAAAACTGAGTCAAAAGTTGAAAATAATGAAGTGGTAAATAATGACACTGAATCATGTGAAACTGATTCATCTGAATCAGAATTTTCAAAACAAAATGAATCAGAATTTGATTATGATAACTGTGATGATCTGGATGAGGGTGATGAGCCTAATGAACATTATAGTGCTGGTTTGGGTAAGGGTAAAACTATGGTAAAAGAACATATGATCCCCAAAGTTCTGGATGAAATCAAGCTACCCTATCCACCAAAACAAAAAAAAAATTGCTGAAGACCATCTACACAAGAATTGGTCAGTTGAATGAAGGCATACATGAACTAACCAAACAGCACAACAGCAAATCAGCAAACAGAACTATGGAGAAAGAAGAAAGAGTCACTTCTGTAGATCACCTGTGGAAGAAGAAGTCAGATCTTGACCAATCCGTAGAAAAGCCAAGGAAGAAAAATAATCTTTCAAACCATACATCCGTAGATGATCTATAGAAGCATTCATCCGCATCAAAACAGCCATCCGTAGAAGAAATGCGGAAGAAGAAAACATCTGCGGAAGCATCCAATGAAAAGTAAAGAAACAATAAAAAATGAATGTTCATAAATAAGAATCTTTTGACATCATGTCAGGAAAAGGTAAAGAATCATCATCTGAAAAGTTTGAAAATGAACTGAAGAAGTAAAAGAAGGCAATGATAAAGAAACAGACAAAACTAAAAGCTGATTCTGATAGTGAAGCTGAAGAGAAGTATTGTAAGTGGTTTGATATGCACAACCACAACACAGAAGAATGCTACTTCAGCAACTATTACTCAATATGCAATATGAACAATCATATGACCTCTGATTGTTACTTCAACAAATATTATGCAATATGAAACAAACATAATCATTCCACTCAAGAATGCTTCTTCAACAAGAAGAACAAAACAAAGGTCTCCAAGAAGCAAAAAGATGAGAATACAGAATCAGATTCACAATCTCCTGAAAATGATGATTCAAAAGTATCAAAACAAAAGAAGCAACAACAACATCAGAAGAATTCAAAGACAAAGAAAACATCTGCTGAGGATCACTAAAAGAAAAAGAAGGAGAAACAACAAGTTCAAAGCAAAACACCTCATAAAAAGATAGTGTTGCAAGCAGATGATGACTTCTTTGATCACTTTGAAAAAGGTAACCATGTGCCTCAGTCAAAATCAAAGGATGCTGAAACCTTTTCAGGGCAAGCTTTAACATCAAGTTCAAAGAAAAAGGCACTGAAAGAAGAGGTGATTGAGGAAGTCAGTGTGAATCAAGATGAAAGTGCTTCATCGTCATCTTCAAAAGAATCATCCTCACCAAAAACAAAATATAATGAATCAATTGAATCTAAAAATAAGTTAGAGACATCAAGGCTCATCCATGAGAAAATAATAATTTTAGATAACAATGGTAAGCCCAAGACCATCAAGGCTTGGGCTCCACGGTCTAATTGATTTCATTATTTTTGCAGGAACATCTAGGGAGGACTGATAACAAGTGGTATGTTGACAGTGGCTGTTCCAGGCATATGACAGGAAACTGTTCTTTCCTCCATGATTTCAAACATAAAAATGCTTTCTATGTGGCCTTTGGTGGGGATAAGAAGGGAGGTAAAATCATTGGTGAAGGAATGATAACAAATGGAGTACTCAAGTTTTAGAAAGTTAATTTTTGTAAAAATTTACAATTCAATTTGTTAAGTGTTTCTCAAATTTGTGATCAAAACTATACCACATTCTTTGATAACATTCACTGTTACATTCTTAAGCCAGGTTTTCAAATCCCAGAAGACTGGATCCTTCTTTAAGCACCAAGAAAAGGCAACACTTATGTGTTGGACATAAATAACACATCCATAACAAGCAATGAAACCTGCCTGATCTCTAAGTCATCAGAAGATGAAGCTCAACTATGGCATAGAAGGATGGTTCACTCTAACATGAAGAATAAATAAATTGGTGAAAAATGACTTAGTCATTGGTCTTCCAAAGAAAGAATTTTATTATTCTAATCATTGTTTTACAAAGGAAAACAACATAAAGTATCACATAAATCCAAAACAATTAACACAAACACAACACCACTAAAGCTATTACACATGGATCTTTTTGGTCCAACCAATGTCTTAAGCATGGGAAAAAAGCAATACTGCCTGGTGACTGTTGATGATTTCACTAGATTCACTTGGGTCTTTTTCTTAAAATATAAAAGTGAAACATTAGAAATTTTAATAGAGTTCATCACTAAGATTGAAAATCAACTTGATTTAAAAATCAAAATTTTAAGAAGTGATAATGGAACTGAATTCGTTAATTATGTTTTAAACTCATTTTGCAGGGACAAAGGCATAGGTAGACAATTCAGTGCACCCAGAACTCCACAACAGAATAGAGTTACTGAAAGAAAAAACAGAACTTTAATTGAAGCAGCAAGAACAATGCTAGCTGATTCAAAGCTACCAATAACATTCTGGAATGAAGCAGTGAATACAACATGCAAGGTTCAAAACAGAACATTAATTGTGAAAGAACATAATAAAACACCATATGAGCTATTGTTTAAAAGAAAACCTTTCATAGGATATCTTAGAGCTTTTGGGTGTCATGTGTCCATATTAAACACAAAAGATCAATTAGGCAAGTTTGCAGAAAAAGCTTATGATGGTTTCTTTGTTGGTTACTCATCAACATCTAAATCATATAGAGTCTATGTTCCATATGAAAACATTGTGGAAGAAACTCCTAATGTATCTTTTGATGAATCCTTGTTTCCAAAATCTATAAAAGCATCATCTTGGCTGTTTGACATAGATGCATTAACAAATTCATTTAACACAGGTTATTTGAATGTGGCAGGTCCTGCGGATACGTGTTATCCTTATGTTCCTCGAAACATAGGTGAAGTGCCATTGACAGCTGATCCACCAAGAGTAGTCCAGCCATACACGCAAAGTGTTACTGATCCTGGCCCTTCAACTCAAACAACCAAAGAACATCCTGATGGAATTGGTAATTCAACATCAGCAAAAGTGCCATCTACATCAACAGAAGTTCCTTCTCCATCAACAGAAGTTCCTTCCACTTCATTAGATGTTCCCACTTCCGGAGATGATCCACTACAATCACCTGAAGATCCCAACCCACCAGAAAACATCCCAACAACCCTCACACATACAGATAAACCAACTACAGCATCCGCAGCTGCTCCTTCAACTGCTATGGAAATTATAAACACATCTGTGATGTGTGTGCGTTGGAATGAGATTTTAAGTGTTTAAACGTCAAATATTACGTATGATTATTCGTTTATATGCATGTGATTGAGTTGAATAGGTTGACTATGAGTTGGAAGTGATTTTGTATGAAAAACAAGGAATTTGGAAGCTTACATGATAAAACAAGTCATTAGAGGGGTCAAGAAACGAAGTTTCAAAGTGCAGCAGAAAGGCTTCCACCGTAGCCTACTGTAGCCACCGTAGGCTACGCCAGGTTAAGTAAAAAATCAGCAGAACACACCCCACCGTAGGCTACGCTGGCTGGCGTAGCCTACTCCAGGACCTTTTTCAAAAACCCTTAAATACGCGTTTTATTTAGGTTTTAGCCACCACTTGATTCCCATTCGACCTAAGACGAAAAAAGACGTACTTTGGAAGTTCTGGGATCAATTCTTCACCATTCCAACTCTCAAAAACAAGATTCAATCATCCGGAATGCAAATCAACAACGGTTTTGAAGATCATTCAAGAACAATGAGCGGCTAATCCTCTCGTGATCGACTTCGGGTATTAGGTTTTGCGTGATTAGGCTTTTGTTTTTGTTTAACTTTGTTGGGATTAAACTTTAGAACCTGTTAAGTTCTTTTATGAGTTTAACTTGTGTTTTGATTATTTAAACAACGACGTTGGTAAACTTTTATTTGAATATCATTTAATCTTCCGGAAATTATATGATTGTAAGTTTTGGTTTCTAATTGAATTGGCATTGAGTATCAAGACTCATTAAGTCCTGATTATCGATATCACTTAATCATCGCACGTACAGAATCCCTATTAAGGATTTTCCTTGAAGTTAAACTAAACAATTGCTGAAAACCAAACCTAGAACCGAAGTGGATTACTTTCTCTTATAATCGTTTTCTTAATCAAGTTTGATTCTTTCAAAGTTGTTTTCTTAGTTTATTTGTTAATTATTCCAAAAATCCAATTTTCACAGCCAAGAGGCAATAGTTAAATAATTTGTTAATTTAATTAATCAGTATTTTCTAAATCAAAGTACAATACACCGACCACTAATTCCACGAGGATCGACAACCCTACTTACCCTAACTAGTTTAAGGTGAATAGGAACACATATTTTAACATCTTATTTGATTGATACTTCGACATCGATCAAATTTTGGCGCCGTTGCCGGGGAATCGGTGCGCTTGGTGTTTTGTTATTTTATTTGTTTTATAAAAAAAAAAAAAACTTTTTTTTTGTTACTTGTTTTATTTTAATTGTTTTTATTTTCGTGTTACGCTTGGTAGTTCAAGTGTGCAGGTGACAGATTGTATGCATACTCGATATTCGGGCAGGAAATCACCGCTAGTGTTTGATCTAGAGATAGAGAAATCAGCAAGGTATAATTGTGTCTTGCGTCGATCAGACCAACTACATCAATTTCACAAGCCATTTATCAAGCAGCTGATAGTTTGTCTGATTCAACTAACATGGATAATACAAACAACCAACCACCTCAAAATCCAAACCCTCCTCCCAATAACCAACACCAAAACCCAAATCCACCCCCACCACCAAATAACAACCACAACAACAACCTAAAACAATCCCCTCCCCACAATAATATGAATCAAAATAACCTCAATCAAGGAGACTACTTTGATCATGTAAGCATGCATAGTGTTCACACGGGTGATGAGAATTATGAAGATGAATGGGATAACAATGAAGAACCCTATAACGGTGCAAATTATGATGCTTGGAATGGAAATTTTGGTGGAGGTGATGGACAAAACGGAAATAACAATTGGAGGAATGATCAACATGGGTGGAATGCACCACCTATCAACCAACAAAGGGGTAGGGTTAATAATAACGTCAATCAGCCAAGAAGACCTCAAAGAGCTCAAGTACAAGGTGTGGATAGCCATTTTAGACCGGCTATTTCTGAAAATCCAAATCCCATCGCACCTCCAAATCGTAGAGGAAGAGCTTTTGATGTACGCCCTCATTATCTCACTATTCTTCCTGCATTTAGAGGTACTGCAACAGAAGAACCATATGTGCATCTTGCTGAATTTGATGCAATATGTAGCACTATTGGTGGGAATCACTTCACACAAGATGAAGTGAGGTTGCGATTGTTCCAATTCACTTTGAAAGACAGAGCTAAGCAATGGTTCCTTATCTTGCCTGACAATAGTATTCACACATGGCAAGAAATGCAACAAATATTTTTAGATGAATATTACTCTATGGGTAAGACCAGTGACGCAAGAGAGGCTATTCGATCTTTCCAACAACAAGCAGGGGAACAATTTCATGAAGCATTCACGAGGTTTAAGGAACTTATTCGCATGTGTCCACACCATGGAATTGAACGTTGGGAGTTGATAAAGGCTTTCTCGGATGGATTCATGACTGAGGAAAGAAAATATTTGTATTCTACAAGCAATGGCACATTCCTTTCCAATCATGAAGATGCAGACTGGGAATTTTTAGAAAGAATGTGTAGAAACTCCAAGGCGCAAGCCTCTGCCAATAGACGATTAAACCTAATTCGGTACGATCAACCACGGTTGACTATGAGACTAAGGAGCGGATTGCAGCATTGGAAAGACAATTGGCAAGGTTAGGGCGAACGGGTACAAAGGAGGTTGCAACTGTAGGATACGATGTGTGTGAAGAATGTGGTGAGCTAGGTCATAATGTTGATGCGTGTCATTAGTAGCAGAAAGAAAAGAGGAAGTTAATCAAGTTTACGGAGATAGAAAGCAATTCGATATGAATTCCAATACTTATCATCCCGGACTAAGAAACCATCCTAATTTTAAGTATGGGAATGCTTCAAGCCAAATGAATCCTAACTTTCAAGGTAATAACCAAGGTGTTCCCACATACCCTAACCGAGCACATGGGAATTACAATCCAAGTGGTTATCAAAGAACTTCGTATGCTCAAGGAAACAATCAAGGGAGTTACAACCACGGGGGCCAACAAGGAAGTTCATCACGAAACCATCAACATAATTCTCAAACTGGAGTAGTTGGGGGTGAAGAATCTACAAATGCAAAGTTGGATGCTTTGATGAATATGATGAAGGAAAATGCAAGAGAATAAAAGGGAAAATGAAATCAAGATAAGGCTTACGAAGCATTAAACAAACAAGTAGGTCAACTAGCAGAAGATGTGGCTCAAATCAAAAGAAACCCTGGGAAGCTGCCAAGTGACACCACAATCAATCCTCAACATCAGGAACTTCCACAAAGAATTCAGAAATGTGCAAATCAATCAGGTAAGTACCCTTCGTAATGGTAAAGTTTACGATAACAAGGTTGGTTCTCCACCACCATTCGTAGAGGGGGTGGTGGAAGATGTCAATAGTGATAGTGAAGATGAACAGGAACCTGTTTTAACAAAATCAACGAAAAAGGTAACATTTCAAGAGGTAACCAAACCGGTTTTAAAAGATAATATAGATAAAAATAAGGATAAGGCATTGGAGAACAATGTCATTCCTTACCCTTCAGCTTTAATTGAACCGAAAAAGATAGTAAATAAAAGAGGTCCATAACAAGATGAGATGTGGGAAATTTTTAAACAAGTTAAAGTGAATTTACCTCTTTTAGATGCAATAAAACAAGTTCCTGCTTATGCCAAATACCTGAAAGATATGTGCACTCAAAAACGAACTCACATGTTTCTTAAGAAGCTTGATGTCCCAGCAAATGTAAGTGCCATCTTGTCAGGTGATCTTCCACCTAAGCTTAGGGATCCAGGAGCGCCTATTATTTCTATTCAAGTTGGTGAATTTAAAGTTGCTCGGGCGCTACTCGATCTTAGGGCTAGTGTTAGTATCCTACCTGGGAGTTTATATGACCAATATGACTTTGGTCCCTTGCAAAAAGCCAATACCACGGTAGTGTTGGCCGATCTCACAATGAAACTCCCGTGTGGCATAGTAACTGATGTCATTGTCAAGGTGGATGACTTCTACTATCCGGTCGATTTCTTAGTTCTTGATTATGCTTCACTTGACAAAACTAAACAATCTAATGTCATACTTAGTAGACCATTTTTAGCAACTGCTAATGCACAAATTAACTATCGAGATGGAATAGTTGACATGACTTTTGGTAATCGTAAATTAAGTGTCAATGTGTATGACAAAGTAACTAACTCCTCTGTTAATAATGAATTCTTTATGGCGGATATTATTAACGGGTGTGAACCTTATAAAAATGAGGGACACATCGAGGAGACGTGTGTTATTTGTGACAGGTTAGGTATTGATCATGCATATGAGTTGGAGAAGGAAGAAAAGAAACTTGAAGTGTCTGCCATACATGAAGGAAGACCACCATGGACCCATCAGGTGGAGCCTCTACCTGAGCACATTGATTCTCAGTTAAAGCCATCACTGGAAATTCGACCAAAAGTAGAATTGAAAGAGCTTCCCAAACACTTAAAATACGTATTTTTGGGAGACAATCACACCCTTCCAGTTATCATTGCATCCAATTTGGAAAGTGATCAAGAAGAAATGTTACTGAATGTGTTAAAGGAGCATAAAGCAGTAATAGGATGGACAATTACGGATCTCAAAGGTATCAGTCCATCTATTGTCATGCATAAAATCATCACTGATGCAGGTGCAAAACCTGTTAGAGACACTCAGAGAAGGCTTAATCCCAACATGCGCGAAGTAGTGAAGAAAGAAGTTCTCAAGTGGTTGGATGCCGGGATCCTGTATCCAATTTCTGATAGCACATGGGTAAGCCCTACCCAAACTGTGCCTAAAAAATCAGGCATTCAGATTGTTAGAGGCGAGGATGGTGAACACATTGCCACTCGACCCATCACTGGGTGGCGAGTCTACATTGATTATAGAAAGTTAAACGCAGCTACATCCAAAGATCATTTTCCACTTCCGTTCATTGACCAAATCATTGAGAAGTTATCAGGTCAGAAATTTTATTGTTTTTGGATGGGTATTCAGGATATAATCAGATTGCAATTCACCTGATGATCAACAAAAGACTACCTTTACTTGCCCATATGGTACCTTCGCATTTAGGCGAATGCCATTTGGACTTTGTAATGCCCCAGCCACCTTTCAAAGGTGCATGATGAGTATCTTTTCGGATATGATTGGGGAGTCTTTGGAAATCTTTATGGATGACTTTTCAATTTTTGGTTCATCTTTTGAAAGTTGTTTAATTCAATTAACAAAGGTTTTAAAAAGATGTGTTGAAACAAATTTAGTGTTGAGTTGGGAAAAGAGTCATTTTATGGTTCAAGAAGGGATTGTCTTAGGTCATGTAGTGTCAAAATGTGGCATTGAGGTTGATCATGCTAAAATTAAGATTATATCGACCCTACCCCCTCCCACAAATGTAAAAGGCATTAGGTCATTCTTAGGACACGCCGGTTTCTACAGACGATTCATAAAAGGATTCAGTATAATTACAAAACCATTATGCAACTTACTTTTGAAAGATGTGCCTTTTGTATTTGATGACGCATGTCTTAAAGCTTTTACTATGTTAAAACAGAAATTGGTTGAAGCCCCAATATTGCAAGCACCGAATTGGTCAATACCTTTTGAAATAATGTGTGATGCTAGTGACTTTGCAATTGGGGCCGTGTTGGGGCAACGGGTAGACAAGAAACCCGTGGCAATTTATTATGCTAGTAAAACTCTAGATGGTGCTCAATTGAATTATACTACCACTGAAAAAGAGTTGCTTGCAGTTGTATATGCTCTTGATAAGTTTAGGTCTTATATTTGGGGGAGCAAGGTCATTATCTATTCGGATCACAGTGCCGTACGCTATTTGATGGAGAAGAAGGATGCTAAACCAAGATTGATCAGATGGATTTTATTGTTGCAAGAGTTTAACTTAGAAATTCGAGACAAGAAGGGTAGTGAGAATGTGGTGGCTGATCATCTATCAAGGATTATCAACAATGACATAGATAACACCTTGGAAATTAATGAGACATTCCTAGATGAGTATTTATTTACAGTTTCTGAGTTACCTTGGTTTGCTGATATTGTTAATTATTATGCTGCAGGTGTTATTCCAGAACATTGGCAAAAATGGAAGCGACAAAAATTCTTGACACAAGTCAAACAATATATCTGGGATGACCCAGATCTTTTTAAAGTTGGACCTAATCAAGTTATCAGGCGGTGTATTCCAGATTCTGAAATTAAAGACGTCTTGGGACATGTACACGCTTTTGCATGCGGGGGTCATTTTAGTGGCCAGAAAACAGGATATAAAGTTTTATATGCTGGGTTATTTTGGCCAACTATATTTCGGGATGCATATGCATTCGCTAAGAATTGTGTAAATTGCCAAAAGATTGTTAGCATTTCAAAAAGGAATGAGATGCCCATGCAGCCAATTCTAGTTTTTGACATCTTTGATGTCTGGGGAATTGACTTCATGGGCCCATTCCCAAATTCGTTTGGTAATTCATATATTCTTATGGCAGTCGATTATGTATCTAAATGGGTAGAAGCGATTACCACCAAAACAAATGACCATAGTGTTGTTTGTAAGTTTGTTCAAAGCAACATATTTTCTCGGTTTGGTGTTCCCCGTGTGATCATAAGCGATGGGGGATCTCATTTTAAAAACTTTAATTTTCGAAAACTCCTTAAACAATATGAGGTAGATCATCGGGTTGCAACACCGTACCATCCACAAACTAGTGGGCAAGTGGAAGTATCAAATAGGCAAATTAAAGAGATTTTACAAAAAACAGTACGTACCGACCGTAAGGATTGGTCCACAAAACTTAATAATGCATTATGGGCGTATCGTACTGCATACAAAACACCTATTGGTACTACACCTTATCGATTGGTGTATGGCAAGGGATGCCATTTACCAGTTGAATTGGTTCATCGTGCTCTATGGGCGGTTAAAGAGGTTAACGTGGATTATGATGTTGCAGGTAAACAACGAAAATTAAGTCTTGTTGAATTGGAGGAGTTACGAAATGAAGCATATGCGACCACTAGCTCATATAAGGCACGGATGAAGAGAGTTCACGATGCTAAATTGCAAAGAAAGACATTTGAGGTAGGTCAAAAAGTTTGGCTATTTAACTCACGTTTGAAATTTTTTCCAGGTAAGCTTAAAAGTAAGTGGACTGGACCGTATGTGATCAAGCGTATTGGGCACTATGGTGATATTGAGATTGAGGATCTGGATGATCACTTACGACAAGTTGTGAATGGTCATCGGTTAAAACCATACTTAGAAGACACAGATTTAAACCCAAAGTTATTGGAAGCGGTGAACTTATTAATAAGTTCACGACTTGCGATCTACAGGTTTAAATATCTCTCGAAAGTCCACTAACGACTTGAAAAAGTTAGCGCTTGCGGGAGGCAACCCGCGGTTTTGTTCGTGTTTACTTTTCATTTTAAGTTCTTTATTTCATTTATGTTTTGGTTTACCATGTTTTTCAGCCAAACTCGTGTTGCTTGACGCTTGCGATTGGTAAAGGCCCGGGTACGTTTAAACTATGGTTAAAGTTGAGGACAACTTTAAGTTTCGTGAAGGGGTGGGAGGAGCATGTAAATCAAATCATAATCAAAATTTAAAAAAAAATAATAAAAAAAGGCAGAACATCCTCCACCGTAGCCTACGGTACACACCGTAGCATACGGTGGACTTGAAATCGGTGGCGGCAGAAACCCTCCCACCGTAGGCTACGGTAGGTACCGTAGGCTACGGTGGCCTTTAAACTGAAATTTCAGAATACCCCTTAGCGTAGGCTACGGTGTGTAGCGTAGCCTACGCCAGGGTCAAAACTGGTGGACGGGAATTTGACTTAAATTGTACCCACACACTTATTCACATCAACCCTTTCACCCCCATAACCCATCTCTCTTCTTCTTCAATCACCACAACCCCCATAACCAATATTCATCTTCAATTTCATCATCCATCCACCAAATCTAACAAATAAGTAGTGCTTCTCGCTTAGTTTTTTGCAAGGAACGCATTTTGGGTGTTAGTTTTACATGAATCCTTGTCGTTTTTGTGTAATCAAAACGGAGCACAACGAACCCTAATTTCCAAAATTTGGGGTTTTTGATTTTTAAGCAGTTTTCTTGCAATCTAAGTGTTCCACAACGTATCAACAACAAAGGTAAGATCTTTTCACTTTCGCATATGATTAATTGGGTATGTTGCTAGAAAGTTGAATACTTGAATATACATTGCAATTAGATTGGGATGATTGTATGGAATTTATTAACAAATTGGTGCTACATATTGTCTTGATATGCTAGAATATGACATAGATTGTTGATGGTGATACAAGTTAAGGATAGTGAACTTTGAATAACATTGTTGAATATGATAGTTTGACTTTTATAAGTCAAACCTGTAGAATTCTTATTGCTATTAATTGAGTTAACCAATCAAAAGAAATCAACAGCTACTATGCTAGAAATAAGTGTGGGGAGGGGGTTGTTGGTCATGAATGTTGCTTATTAGATGTTAAAAGTTCAATTGATAATGTTAATTTCACATGGTTTGTTGGTTGCATACGTTTGATGTGTGTAGATGGGACAAAAAGGAAAAGAACCGGCTGGACCATCTAGAGCCGAACCCGAAGCACAACGAAGGAGAGTGGAGGGTCAGGAAGATGATGATGGAGGAACCCGTATCGGAGATTATCCAAGGGCAAAGCCAGTGTGGAAGACGGGATCTCTGGAAAAGAAGGATAGGATGTTTCATAAGCAACTATTCGCAGACAAGATGCTTAATCAGAAAGACCCTCATAACGGATTCTTATATGAGAGGGTAGTTAATTTGAATGAATTCCGAGCTTTTGGTATCGTGCAAAAATTTGAGGCTATCGGCTGGGAAGCTGTTTTGAATTGCTATGATGGAGTGACTGACAGAAAGTATATGAACCCCGTAATGGAATGGGTGGGGTCATTGAAGTATGAGGGTGGTCGATCACCACCAAAGACCATGAGGCTGGTTGGTGATGTTTGAGGCAGAGAAGTCATAATGTCTCATGATACACTAAAAGAAATTGCCTACTTCGATTCTATACCGGATAGGCGTGGAGGAAGCAAATACTTATACCCATCCTCGATGGAATTATTCGACAAGTGTCATTTACATCCTCAATGGAATCAAATGCTTTCTGAGTTGTTTTTACCCGACAATGATGGGAGGATGAGGCTAGACCAGATGAAAATGCAAGCAAGGTTGCTACTTTTGATTGTGCAACAAAACATCCTACCTCGTAGAAGTGATCGAGGGTATTTGAGGCATCCAGATGTGCAGATAGTACATTCCCTCATGACGGGGTCACCAAGGATATCCTTCAAACATCTAGTGATGATGAACATCTGGTATTCACGCAACAAAGTGGATAAACAAATAATCCCATATTGCCGACTAATCACCGCGTTGCTTAAACGTCAAGGAGTCATCACACTAGAAACAGATTTCCATGAGGAAGACATCCCCGTTTTTAATCTATCCGGGTTGAGCACGTTTGGTTGGTCATATGTAAAAACAGCCCGCTATCACAAATTGAAAAACGCTGGAAAAAAATGGAGAGCATTAAGGTTGGATGCTGAACCGTTAGACGAGGGGGAAACGGATGAACCAGATAGTGGGGAAGAGGAAGTTAGTGATGAGGAGATGGAAGACGGTGGAGCAAGAGCACCTTACTTTGGTGGTATGCCTAACTACTATGATACTTATGGGGGTTACCAAGGTATGGAAGAATTTGTTGTTCAACAAAGGCCGATAGACTTTGGAGGCGGATGCACAACGCTTGGCAAGCAGGTGAACCAGTGATTGAACATCCGGAGATTGTAGACTACACCACTCTTGCCCCATATGATGGAACAGTGCACTACCCAGTCCCACCAGTGCATCACTCACCATGGCTCAACCCTATTCAACATGAACAACCACAACAAAGTCAAGGAAGCTCATCGGATGCCTTCAACTTTGGAACGTTCTCAGACACAATGAGGAGCATCTTTGGCGATCCACAGAATCCTTACTATTGAGTACTCGCTGATCCATGATCAGGTCCACGTACTCCTCTTATCTGTTAATGTTTTCTGAATATTAAACTAGCGTTAATTGTTTTGGTAATTGGGTGGTCGGGAGGTGTGAGACAAATTATGTTAATGGGTAAAAGGTATGTTGGTTATGATTATATTTTGTCCGGGTCGGTTTGGGTTGGAAAAGTCGTTTGGGTTGATTTCTTGAATAAACTGATGTGCAAAGCAAAGAAAACATCACACACTTAACCTCAACACCATACATTAGGGACAATGTAACCCAAGTGTGGGGATGAGGTGAGGCAAGACAAGAGTTGAAAAAGTTGAAAATTTTTGAAAATTTTTTTTTATTGTTTTTAAGCAATCCAATCAAACATGAAAACAACAAGCATACCAATTGATTCTTGTCATGTTTGATGTAAGGGTCCTTAGTCATGGTCTAATTCTAAGATAGCAAAAATAATGATGTTAGCAAGATTTTTAGA
Source organism: Flaveria sonorensis (assembly GCA_025506505.1). Taxonomy (NCBI): domain Eukaryota; kingdom Viridiplantae; phylum Streptophyta; class Magnoliopsida; order Asterales; family Asteraceae; genus Flaveria; species Flaveria sonorensis. Next base: position 52,925,117 of record CM046434.1, read on the forward strand.
AAAAATTAAGAACTGCCTAGTTAGGGTTAACAGGCTAATGGTGTAATAAAGGCATGCACACGCCGGCAACCCTAATTCCTACTTGGTGAGATTTTGAAGCTTACTAGATTGTTAGTTCACATATAAATTGTTTCAATTGTTGAGTGTAGGCCATATGATTCTTTGTGTTAGAACTTGTGTGAGTTGATACATATTGAGACGGTAAATTTGATAAGTGCACATAGATGATCAAGGCAATCTAGGATTCCTTTTTCTTTTAATACCAATTTTTGTGTTTCACCACTTTACCTAAAATTCCCCCTAGTAGCCACTTTCGAGCCTTAGACCGTTTATTTTGACAAACCCATATCAATAAAACCCAAATCAAATTTTACCCAATGTGACCAAATTACCACTGTTGATAACATTCAGACTAGCTTCAGTATTTGATTTATGATAAAAAAATAAATAAAAATAAATAAATAATAATAATAAAAAAAAAAACTAAAAAAAAAAGAGAGAAAGAAAAGAAAGATGCAAATTGTTGGTTATGGGTTAAATATGCACCCATGCGTTTGCTTTGTTTGAATAATAGTTATGTCAATAAGGATGTCAACAGTTGGTATTGCCTTAATTTATATTTTAGCCACACTCACAGCCAATCATTCCTACCTTAACCTAAGCCCAAAACCCGTAAGTCCTTTTGATGTGTGCATTGTCAATTATTACCGTGGAAATTTGATTGTCACCCAAGCATATGATAACAAAGTTTCATATGTGGACCTTTTAAGTGATATATTGGTGCAATTTTCACCAATCCAAAAATAAACCGAGAGGAGTGACAAATGGTGAGGGGTGTGTTGCATGACAATAAAAGCCGGAAGCTTGTTAGGTTTAATTAGTCGGATTCTATTTTGAATTAAATGTAACATCCTTTACTTGCTAGCCAAATATGATTATTGCAATTCTGGAATGGGCATGACTTTGGACTATCGCTAAGACGTGCAAGGGATTTTGGTTTATAATGTTTATAATGTTGTTAAATGTTTTGAATTAGATTTGCTTGAGGGCAAGCAAAGCTTAAGTGTGGGGATGTGATGTGTGTGCGTTGGAATGAGATTTTAAGTGTTTAAACGTCAAATATTACGTATGATTATTCGTTTATATGCATGTGATTGAGTTGAATAGGTTGACTATGAGTTGGAAGTGATTTTGTAGGAAAAACAAGGAATTTGGAAGCTTACATGATAAAACAAGTCATTAGAGGGGTCAAGAAACGAAGTTTCAAAGTGCAGCAGAAAGGCTTCCACCGTAGCCTACTGTAACCACCGTAGGCTACGCCAGCTCAAGTAAAAAATCAGCAGAACACACCCCACCGTAGGCTACGCTGGCTGGCGTAGCCTACGCGAGGACCTTTTTCAAAAACCCTTAAATACGCGTTTTATTTAGGTTTTAGCCACCACTTGATTCCCATTCGACCTAAGACGAAAAAAGACGTACTTTGGAAGTTCTGGGATCAATTCTTCACCATTCCAACTCTCAAAAACAAGATTCAATCATCCGGAATGAAAATCAACAACGGTTTTGAAGATCATTCAAGAACAATGAGCGGCTAATCCTCTCGTGATCGACTTCGGGTATTAGGTTTTGCGTGATTAGGCTTTTGTTTATGTTTAACTTTGTTGGGATTAAACTTTAGAACCTGTTAAGTTCTTTTATGAGTTTAACCCTTGTTTTGATTATTTAAACAACGACGTTGGTAAACTTTTATTTGAATATCATTTAATCTTCCGGAAATTATATGATTGCAAGTTTTGGTTTCTAATTGAATTGGCATTGAGTATCAAGACTCATTAAGTCCTGATTATCGATATCACTTAATCATCGCACGTACAGAATCCCTATTAAGGATTTTCCTTGAAGTTAAACTAAACAATTGCTGAAAACCAAACCTAGAACCGAAGTGGATTACTTTCTCTTATAATCATTTTCTTAATCAAGTTTGATTCTTTCAAAGTTGTTTTCTTAGTTTATTTGTTAATTATTCCAAAAATCTAATTTTCACAGCCAAGAGGCAATAGTTAAATAATTTGTTAATTTAATTAATCAGTATTTTCTAAATCAAAGTACAATACACCGACCACTAATTCCACGAGGATCGACAACCCTACTTACTCTAACTAGTTTAAGGTGAATAGGAACACATATTTTAACATCTTTTTTGATTGATACTTCGATATCGATCAATCTGCGAAAACACAAGTTCATGAAGATGGACATCATTCAGCTTCACAAAATCAACATCCTGAAGAGTTTGACTACTTTGTTGATTCCTCATCCCAGTTGACTCCATCTCCATCAACCAACATCACTAACTTGGATTCATCCATTAAGTTCAAAATGTTCTGACAGTCAGAACTCATAAGTATCATCCAATTGAATACATGATTGGTGATCTTAATGACAAAACCACAAGAAGACAAGGGGGAGCAGCCAACATCTGTCTGTTCTCTTGTTTTCTATCGTAAGTGGTTCCTCCCAATATAACTAAAGCATTAAAAGACAACAGCTAGATTGAAGCAATGCAAGAAGAACTTCAACAATTCAGAAAGCAAAAAAGTTTGGAATCTAGTCGATCTCCCTGAAGGCCAATATCCAATTGGTACTAGGTGGTTGTTCAAAAACAAGCTAGATGACAGAGGAATAATTGTCAGAAATAAATCAAGGCTTATTGCACAAGGCTATACACAAGAAGAAGGGATAGACAATGATGAAGTCTTTGCACCAGTTGCAAGGATTGAAGCCATCAGAATGTTTATGGCCTATGCTTCATATAAGAAGTTCATAGTTTACATAATGGATGTAAAATGTGCCTTCTTATATGGTAAAATTGATGAAGAAGTCTATGTTTCCCAACCCCCAGGCTTTGAAGATCCTGATTACCCCCACCGGGTGTACAAGCTTGACAAAGCATTGTATGGTCTTCACTAGGCACCAAGAAAATGGTACGAAACACTGTCATCATTCCTGCTGAAGCATGGTTACAAAAGGGGAACAATTGATCAGACTCTCTTCCTCAAACATGAATCAAGATCTCTTAGTTGTCCAAATATATGTTGGTGACATCATATTTGGATCAATAAACAAGAGATTGTGTGAAGATTTTGAAGCTTTGATGCAATCTGAGTTTCAAATGAGTCCCATGAGAGAATTAACTTTCTTCCTGGGTCTACAAGTTCATCAGAAACCAGATGGTATTTTTATTAATCAAGAGAAGTATGTGCTTCAAATCCTGAAGAAATACAATCTTGCTGAGTCTTCATCATGCAAAACACCAGCATCTACAATAGAAAAGATTGTACCTGATCCTAAAAGAAAGTCTGTTGATCAAAGATTATATAGATCTATGATAGGGTCATTAATGTACTTAACTGCCAGCAGACCTGACATAATGTTTGTTGTGTGTGTTTGTGCTAGGTACCAATCGGACCCTAAGGAGTCACACTTGAATGCAGTGAAGAGAATTTTCAGATACCTTAAAAGGAAACCAACTCTTGGACTTTGGTATCCCAAAGAAGGAGACTTTAAACTCTACTCATATTCTGATAGTGACTTTGGAGGGTGCAACAACAACAGAAAATCAACAACTGGAGGTTGTCAATTCATAGGACCAAGACTTGTTTCTTGGTAGTACAAAAAGCAAACCAATGTTTCAGTATCCACAGCTAAGGCTGTGTACATAGCTGCTTCAGCTGGTTGCTCTCAAGTTTTATGGTTGCAAAACCAATTACTTGATTATGGTTATAATTTTCTTCAAACTCCAATACACATAGATAACTCAGTTGCTATGTTTATCACTGCCAATCCAGTGCAACATAGTAAAACTAAACATATAAAAATCAGATACTATTTTCTGAGACTGTTCAGAAAAGGGTTTAATCAAGTTGATCAAAGTGGATACAATAAATCAGCTTGCTAATTTATTCACTAAAGCCTTTGATTCAGTTAGATTTAATTTCTTAAATGAAGCCTCAGGCATGATCAACTTAGATTTTCCAACAACACCCAGCAAAGCATCATTTGTCCATTACTATTATACATATGAAAAAGACAAAAACATTCACAAAAAAAAACAAATAGAAAATGCTAACATATTGTCATATTTTTTTAAGGCAGTTCATATACTGGGATATGATAGTACACTATAACTTGGCATACTTTCCTGGTTCTAAATAACAATTAAACACTGATCAGATGTGATTTGATATGTGAATAGGTTCAGCTTGAGTGGAAAATAAACAAAGTCACGCACAACATAATGCCAAGGTGACTAAGTGTGGATAATTCACTTTGAGGAGCAAGCAAGTAAGTCTTATCCGGCTGTGATCATTTTATTCACCCACGCACACTTACTATGTTGTAACACCTTATAACCTCTATCTTTGCGCATCATGACCCTCTGTTTTGCGTAAGCAAAGACCTGGGTCAATAGGCACCTCTGTTTTACATAAATAAAGACCTGGTGACCTGATGCTGATAATTAAAAGTCCAAAAGGAACTGCTCTAAAAGAATCCAATAAGATCAACTATATATTATATCAAAGAGCATGTATACCATCTCAGCATTAATAAGATTTCAAAGAAATCTTAAGATTGAGCTTATAATCTTTGGAACATAGTTTAAGTGTGAGAAAGTGATGAATTGATTCATGTCAGGAGGACTAACTTTAATGTGAATTGAATGCTGAGTCCTTCTTTGTTCATCTTTAACCCATACCAAAACATGATAAACCACATGACAAGTTGACAATAAACTCTTGTTGAATTTCTACGGATCATAATATTTGCAATCAGCACTAGATCCAGTATACCACAACATCAAACATAATGTTCAGGATTTCTGTTCGTTTTTCTATTAATAATATGGACAGATTAACTGCTTTTCATACTATTCTCTTTATAAATTTTTGATAAATACATAAGTTTATGATTAATCACAGATTTAGGGGGAGTAGTCAACAGCATGAAAACTGAGTTTAACATTGTAATATGAAGAAAATTGCAACTTGAGCACTAACTTGGCTGTCTGGATATCTGAAGTGTTCAATCATTTGCACGTTTGCCATGAAGTAAAGTAAACAAGGTCCAATAGCAAAACAACAAATGGACTAACTATATGTTAGTACATACAGAGAAATTTTATTATACCTTTATCTTCGGAAGAAAATTTCCTTCGGAAGATAATTCATCAAAATTATCTTCGGAAGAAAAGTTGCTTCGGAAGATACATTTATCACCTTCGGAAGATATTTTATCAAAACTATCTTCGAAAGAGTAACTTGAAACAAAAGTGTCTACCTTCCGTAGATGTTCTGCGGACGACACAAACTAGAACCAAGACTTTTGCCTTCCATAGAAGTTCTGCGGAAGAATTATCAAAACAACCTCGGAAGGGTAAAAAGGGTAGATGGGTCTGACATCATTAAAATAAGATTTAAACTGTCTGGAAAAGTATAAAAGGACACCTTGACGGTTGGCCTTTCTATCCACTCACAAAAACCTTTCCAGACCTAGAAATCCTCGCACCCAAAAACCCCCTTCATCTTCTTCATTGAAATCTATTGTTCCACATAACTAATCCTCACACCATTCGAACATCACTGCTAGTATGGCTAATAGATTTGTTAAAGATCACAACGTGTACGTATTGCTGAATCCAGAAGTGGAAGATGGATGCAGAGACATCATCCGCTATTTGAGAAGATCATGATTGTTTTATGCACTATCTGTGGATCCCATTATTTATCAATCTCACATCATAGATTTCTGGGACTCTGCGAGGATTGAAGAAGAAGATGGTGAGCGGGTGATTCATGCCACAATCAGAAACAAACAACTGAGGATAGATGAACAAACAATAAGGAGGACGCTAGAGTTCGAAGAAGGTGAAGAAGGTCACCCTGATGTATTTGATCATGAATACATTTAAAAAGTTTTTCAGTTAATGGGGTATGACGGAGACTATCAAAATGGTGTGATAAAAAAAGGGAGGTTGTGCAAGTCGTATAGATTCCTATGTCACACCTATCTCAAGTGCATATCCAACTAGGAATCTACTTGATGAAATTGCTGACATACCTCAGGAACTCCTATTCCCTGAACAACCACAACATCAAACACCATCAACTGAATCACCAGATCCTCACTATCAAGAACCCCAACCATTATCATCACCTATTCTCCTGATATCCTCATCAAGTGAATACACTCAACCCATATCCCCCGCCAACTCACAAACAACAGTCAACACTTCTTCAACTAAAGTAGTTGCTCATGATGATGTACAACTATCACCACAACAATCTCAATCATCAATACATTCTGGTGCAACAGAACCCATCTCACCATATCTTATACAAACACCTACACATCCATCAACAGAACCAACTGTATCACCCACACCTATTGAACCAATATCACCCATAGTTAGCCCTGCTCATACGTAGATACCAAACCTAGAGGAGGTTGATGAACATGAGGTTCAAGATGCTGCTACTGAGGAGATATGTATGGAGGTTGAAAGGGAGAAAGATGAAGAAGTTGAACAAGAGGAGGGTAGTTATGTTGACATTATTGCTTATAATGAGGATGACTTGAATGAAGAAGAGATTGATGTTACTAAGAGCTACCTGGTAGCAAAATACAACAATTTGATCATCAAAAGCAATTAGAAGTTAGAAAAGTTGAGGAAAATAAAGAAGGAGCTGATAGAGAAAGATAGACTCATAGTTGTGAAAGATGCTACAATCACTAAACTGGAAGGACGAATCAAAAGGCTGAGAGAAGATATTGAGACTGTAACGAGGTGATTGATGCAATGAATGAGCTAATCTTTGAACAATCAGAACAACTGAAAGCAAAAGATGATAAGAATGAGAAGTTAAAGAAAAAGTTGTCTGAACAAGATGTCAGCAAAAAGAAAGAAGCTGATGTGAGTACAATGATGAAATCAAAGGAACCCATAATCTTTTATAGCAGGAAAAGAAAATATCTGGGCAAAACTCAAGATGAAGGTGCTGAATCTAAAGATCAAAAAAAGAAAACAAAAAGGGTCTCCCCAACTCACACTCCATCAGTTGATCCTGCAGCTTATCAGCAAATTGACATCATCAAAGAAGAAAATGATGATGAGTTGAAGCAGCTAACTGAAGAAGAATCTGGAATGCTATCATCTGAAGACATTTTGGAAGAAAGAGCTCAATCTACCATGTTCATGGACTTAATAAGTAACGGATTCCTTTATGACATGGTTGAACGAATGAACATGAATGAGATGATTGAAGTTTTGAAGGAGTTTGATGCTGCAAGGCTGATGCTATCCATATGCAATTATGAAACTTATTCAAAATACAAAGATATGGAGAAAATCAAGAAGGATTTAGGTCATTGTGAAACTAAGAAGCTGACCAGGTACAACATGACTTGCTGGTTGCAGAGTCATAACTATTAGGCCCATGAGCTTAAAGGAAGATCAATAAGTGAGCTAAGGGAAATGATGGAGCATGTAATAAAGGTGGAGCTAGACACAGGAGTAAGATTCAGGACTGGAGCTCCCAATCCTGCATACAAACAACAAGCAAAACAAACTCCTGCTGAACCAACTGTAGTTCACAGCAGAGACATGCAAAGAGGTAAAGAAAAGTTGATAAGAGAGCCAAGGGATGTGATGCCCAACAAGGCCTGGCATCTGGGAACTACAGTTAGAGAGATAACTGAACAAAAGACCATAATGATTCGGTTGTTTGACAACATGACAACTCCAAGACCAATAGAAGAAAACCGAATCATTGCTTGGAAAAATGACTCAGAGTGGGACTGTGCTGTGATAAAGAGAACATCTGGAATGATTCAATACTTTCCAAGGGTGGAAACACTCCTTACACTTCCAGATACAGACCTCACCACTCTGGAAAACATCCCCATAACAAACTACCCAATCAGTCAAAGAGGAAGAGACTTCTCTGGACTTGTGGCTAAGCTAAGTCACATGTTCAAAGGAAATGTGCTTAAAGAAGCAAAGAGAGAAGATGCAGAACACAACAAAAGGAAGCTAAAACATAAAAGGTCTTATTCTGGTTCTTAACATGTGGATGATGAATTTTTGCTGAGAATTGGATATGAAGATCAAACTAAAGCATCCATCAAAGTTATTGAGGGAAATCAGTACTCTTGCCCTATCACAGAATGGGGATATGTAGAAAGGACGAAAGAGCTGGTGTTGCAGAGAAATGATCCACTGAAGAAAGGTCCTAGCATAAGGCTATTTGACCCAATGGAGATCAAGCTGCTTCATCCGACCTATACTTCATATCTACATGACAAGTATTTTCCCAAGCTTAATGATCAAACTGCTCAAAATTACTTATGCTTGTATGTACATGTCATCCAAGTTATTGACAAGCTTCATGCCAAGGCCTACAAGAGAAGGAAGTTTGAAGCTGGGCAGCTGATGGGAGCAGAGATAGAGCCAATAACAGAACTGAGAATTTTAGAACAGGATGAGTTAGAAGTGGTGTCTAATAATAGTGTTGTTGCAACACTAACCACTGGAGAGGACATCCTGAGTTTGAAATACAAAACATTAAAGAAAATAGGAAGAATGAAGATGAAGTATCAGTATGAAGATCAAAAGAATACTGTGGGATACTTCAACACTAAAATTTTAGCAAGAGTTCAAGAATTAAGAGACTTGAATAGATGATTACAAGAGGCAAAACCTATAGGGGGAGTATTGTTAGGACTAAAAAAAATGTATAGGTTTAGTTGACTTGTTAACTCTTGTAATTCATCATTGTAACTCTCCTGTTTATAATATAATATACTGCACAACATATATGTTAACCCATATTATATATGTGTTGGTTTATGTCTGATTGCAGGAAACATCAGATTGAGTTAATTTGGAAAAATTGACTAAGTGTTATAACAAACTGTGGATGAATAAGCGTTTCTCCGTAGATGTTCTCAAGAACAACATCAGCTGAACAAGTCTAAAGAACAAGCGAAGCTACTGAAGGAGAGCATGCTGCTAAAGAACAAGTACAAGAACTCCTGTGGAAGCACAATCACTGAAGTACAAGCACTAAAGACTAAGAGTTGCAGCGGAAGACTAATTCCTATGAAAGACTAATTCCTAAGGAAGACAAACAAACACGTGTATGATTTCACATCATCAAGTACGCAACATAGTCAACAAGTCAACATGTCAGAGCAATAACATCGAGTCAATGGAGGCGGAAGATATTTAATTCAAGTGATTACTCCACGTCACATCAACAACATTCTATTTTGTAAAATATAATTTCCATTGTAAATTATGAACTCCTATGCTGATAAACAAGGTAAGGATTCGCATAGTTAGAGGAAGTTAGCTTAAGTATAGCAACAAAATAGTGAAATACCAGCAATGATTTAGGAACAGAATAGAAACACGATCTCTATATATCAATAGAACAATAACAGAGATCACAAGACACACACACACAACAAATATACAAGAACAATTACAGCATACAGTACATCATCAGCAACAGAGCAATACATCAAAATCAATTGTAATCGACTGATTGTGATTGAAGAACAGTTGAACACATTCTTGGTTTGTGAATTGTTACATTTAGTTGTTTCTTGATTGTTCAATACATTATTCATCGATTTTAATATAAACAATCAGTTAAACAGCAAGTATTGATAGTTCCGCGATCAGCACTTGTTAAAACCAAATTGATAATTCCTGTATCGATCCTTGGATTCACAAATTGGATCTTAAATCTTTAAGAAGTGATAATGGTACTGAATTTAAGAATGACTTTGTTTCTTCTTTTTGTGTAAAAAAAGGAATCAGTCATTCATTCAGTGTAGCAAGGACTTCTTAGCAAAATGGAGTTACTGAAAGGAGAAATAGAACATTGATAGAAGCTGCTAGATCTATGCTAGCTGACTCTCTATTACCCATATCCTTTTGGGCTGGAGCAATCAATACAGCTTGCTACATTCAAAACAGAACATTAATAATCAAAGAACATTACAAAACTCCATATGAATTAATGTTTAAAATAAAACCTTTCATTGGATTTCTTAAAGCTTATGGATGTTCTGTTTCAATATTAAACACCAGAGAACAATTATCTAAGTTTGCTCCAAAAGCAAACGACGAATTTTTTGTTGGATATTTCGAAAGCTCAAAAGCTTACCGAGTATACAATCCATGATTAAACATAGTGGAAGAAACAACAAATGTTGTTTTTAATGAACATTCTTTCACTAAGAAAGTTATTAGATCAGACTGGTTGTTTGATATTGACTCACTAACAAAATCATTTGACACATCTTACTTTGATGTTTTAGGTACCAAGGATGATAATGAGTATCCAATGGTTCCTCCAACAACCATTGATGTTCCATTAACTCCAGATCCTCCAAGGAGAACAAACATCACTCCTTCCAGTACCACAGTTTCAACTCCTCCAGAACAAACAAACACATCAAAAGGAACATCACCAGACACACCATCATCATCAACTCCAGTGACCACTCAACCAAGTAATCAACCAAGGTCACATCAAACAGACACAGTTGAAGAAGATGATGACTATCATTCATTACCAGATACCCATCATGAAGATGAAATCTTATATTTCTTTCATGATTCACCATAAACATTCAATGAACCCATACAGCCAGATAATCAAATAACAACAAATAACCTTGCTCATCCATTATCACCCAACCAAACAATCACCAATCTTGATTCAACTATCCCTGTTGATCAGATTGAAACAACAAGAGTTCATAAATTTATCCTTTAGAGAATATCATAAGTGACCTCAATGTTAGATTGACACGCAGTCAATCTGACACAGCAAACATCTGCTTGTATTCCTGCTTTTATCTCTAACTGTTCCAAAAAACATCATAAAAGCACTCAAAGACAGCAGTTGGATAGAAGCAATGCAAGAGAAATTACAGTAACTCAGAAAGCAAGAGGTATGGTAGTTAGTTGACCACCCAAAGGTCACCATGCCATTGGCACAAGATGGTTGTTCAGGAACAAAGCACATGACCGATGGATTGTCATAAAAAACAAAGCAAGGCTTATTGCCCAAGGATATACTCAAGAGGAAGGCATTGATTATGATGATGTCTTTGCTCCTATAGCTAGACTATAAGTCATCCGAGTTTTCCTTGTATATGCCTCATCCAAGAACTTCACGGTCTTCCAAATGGCTGTGAAATATGCATTCCTCTATGGAAAGATATATGATGAGGTATATGTTGCTCAACCAGCAGGGTTTGAAGACCCAGAATTCCTTCCCAGAGTCTACAAGTTAGATAAATCTCTGTATGGTATTCATCAAGCACCTAGGAAGTGGTATGAAACTTTATCTAAGTTTCTACTATAGAATGGGTATACCCGAGGGAAAATTGATTAGACATTGTTCTTAAAGAGAAAAGAACAAGACTTGTTAGTAGTACAAGTTTATATGGATGACATTATTTTTGGCTCCACCAACATACAACTTTGCAAAGAGTTTGAGACTCTTATGCCATCGAAATTCCAAATGAGCTCTATCGGAGAACTTACCTTCTTCATTGGTTTTCAAGTTCAACAAATTGCTGAATGAATTTTTATCAACCAGAGCAAGTATATGAATCACATATTAAAGAAATACATGTCTGATTGTACATCTAGCAAAACACCATTTGTAACTGGATTGAAGTTTGGCCCCGATCCAGAAGGCACATCGATTGATCAGAAGCTCTACAGATCTATGATAAGCTCCCTGATGTACCTAACTGCAAGCAGACCAGACATCCTGTATGTAGTTTGCATGTATGCCAGATACCAAGCAGGTCCAAAACAATCACACATAAATGTTGTAAAGAGAATTTTCAGATACTTAAAAGGCTAACCAGCACTTGGCCTATGGTATCCTAAAGATGGAGATTTCTGTTTATATGCATACATAGACAATGATTATGGTGGATGCAACAACAACAGAAAGTCCATTACAAGAGGTTGTCAGTTTCTTGGATCAAGATTGATTTCCTAGCAATGCAAAAAACAAACAAATGTCTCTGTGTCAATAGCTAAAGCAGAATACATAGCTGCTTCTGCATGCTGTTCTTAAGTGTTTTGGATTCAAAACCAAATGCTTGATTATGAATTTAATTTTATTAAAACACCCATGCACATCGATAATTCTGCTACCATGTTTATCACTAACAATCCTGTTCAATATTCAAAAACAAAGAATATAGATATCAGATATCACTTTCTGAGAGATTGCTCAGAAAAGGGTCTGATAAAGTTGATCAAAGTCCACACAGACAATCAATTGGCTGATGTGTTTACAAAACCATTTGATTTAACAAGATTTGAATTTCTGGTTTAGTCACTTGGTATGATCAACTATGAATCAAACAAGTAATGTTTTCAAAACACTAAAATCAAACAAGCTTGATTTTATCAAAGTCCAAGTTTAACATCAAACAAACATCTTTCAAAATCAAGACGTCAAACAAACATTCATGTTTTTCAATTAACAAACAATTTAAATCACACGTAACCATTCATGAGAAATGATAGTACACTGGCTTACTTCTTCACTTACGTCATTTTCCACTAATAAAGACTAAAAATACTTTGTTTGATATATGGATAGGCTCAGCATGGGACACCTAACATCACATACAACAGTGAAGAACTAAATTCTCATGATTATGTGGTCAGTAACACACATCTTGGTTTACGGTGAGTATTGGTCTATCTAATATAGATTGCTTGTAAAGTAACTACTATACATCAAGTAAAACAGTTTTTAAATTGCTCAATCATATAAGTGTCTTCTTTGTTATGATTTTCATAGACCTGGAGTACACTAAGGCTTTCTTTGTTGTGCTGAGCACAGACCTGAATGACCTAAATCATGATCGAAAAAGATTCCCAATGAGGAACACATCCATCTTGGATGAACAATCAAAAGAATCCCAAAGAGGATCACCTTCCAAAGTGAAGTGAAAAAGAATACCAATATGGATCAAACAATATGGATTGAATTGAGAATTTATACTCCTAAGTAGCTAGGTCATAAGTATTAAAAGTGCTTTCTAGCAAATCTTGAGGAGGGTTGATCTTAACATACAATCAGATATGGGGTACATACAAATCATATTAATACACCCAAAACATGATAATTACTTAATGTTTCAATCAATCATTAATACCATGTATGAGTTTAACTGGATAACAATATCTGCAATCAACATTGTATTAGTTTATGTCTATTCTCAAAGTCATCAAATCAACTCAGCGAGGGATTTAAGACTAGTTGATCTCATGTTATGTGTAAAAGATTCATGTCCAAGCATGAAACTCATCCATGTATTAGTTAGATGAAGTGCTATCTTTCTAAATGTTTATCATGCAAACAATCAAATTATACTTTGATAATTTCAATCAAAACAAATTCAAAATTTTGTCATTTTATAAAAAGTTTTTCTAAATACGCAAAAATTTAGGAGGAGAAAATGAACATATAAATATCAAAGGCAGCAGAATATTTACATAATCAAACATTTAAAATTTTAAATTTTTAAAATTTTAAGTTTTAAATAAAATCAAGTCAACCCAGCACTCAAACACAGAAGTTTGACACATTTACATGCACAATATTGCTTGTGAGTGATATTTTAACATATCCATATATTGATCATGTTAAAATTTTATAAATTTAACAAACATTCAAATTTTTAATCAAACATTAAATTTTTCTAAGTCTCTACAGTGTATGTATTAATTTACATAGCTGATGAGCAAAATTTTCAAAACAAACAAAAATTTTAAATTATTAACAACAGTAGTCACAACGGACATACAAACATACATCCGCTATTGCTACAGTTAACCATCAAATCATGCAAAATACATTAAGTGTATATAGCTGACAAACAAACATGCATCCTCTATGCATCTTGATCATACAAGTGTTCACAGCGCATGATGTAAGTAAGGCATCCGCTGCGAATACAGTGACATTCCACAGCGCATGACTAACTTTAGTCATCCGTTGTTGAAACTGTTGGATTTGGTCTGCCCAAGACACATATTGAATTGATGTGGCTAGTACGTTATGATCCAAGTCGGGACATACCCAATAACAAGCTAGAAAAACACCTATAATATTTATTTTATGATATGATCAAACAAATAAATATTAACACTTAGAGTATTTAAAAATTGGGTTTCAAAATATTTGCACTTGTGAAGTAGATAAATTATATGGATAATTTATATTTAGAGAGAGAATACTACATTGTTATTTAAATGGTTAAATGACAATGTATATTGACTTATAACATGTTGTATCTCATACGCATTTACTAATGCGGATGGAGATTACTCATCCGCATTTACTAATGCGGATGGAGATTACTCGTCCAAATTTACTAATGCGGATGGAGATCACTATCCGCATTTACTAAAGCGGGTGAACGTTTAAGAAATGTGAATGGATACCACTCGTCCGCATTAACTAATGCCGGGTGTGACATTATGCAACTATGTGATCTTGGAAGCTTAACATAAATAATAAGTCAATAAGAAAAATGAAGGTTTTAAAAGATTTTGAGAGGGAATGGGGCCGGCCCCCTTCTTGTCTCTCTCTTCCTTTAAAATTTTATTTTATAAGGGCATGCAATAACAATGATTCTATCATCTCCACTCTCTTATATACATAAGAACACGCAAAGTGCAAGTTCAAGGGTCTTCTGCTCTTTTTTCTTTTTCGATCGAGAACAAAAGCAGAAGAACGGTTCGTTCAAGTGTTGAGAAATCCTAGCAACAAAGGGTGTTCGTTGGAAGCTTGGAGGGTAGACTTGCTTGAGGCTTTTTTCTTTGGAGGCTTTCATTCCACACTCATCTTCCTCTAATTCCTTCCAAGAGGTAGTTTGCTGAAACACTCTATGGTTGTTTTGTAAGCATGTTTTTTATATATCGATCCATGATAGGTTTTCAACATATATAATGATTATATATATATATATATATATATATATATATATATATATATATATATATATATATATATATATATATATACTGGAACAAGTTTTAAAACTTTTCTCTGCTGTGTTTCTCATTTTATTTGGATAAAATGACTTTGATAAACTTGTTATTTCCTAACAAAGGCATCAAGAGCCGGTTATATGGATACATACTTCAATAAAATTGAAATTTCATTTTTTTTGGTGTTGAATCATCAAATGACCGAAAATTTTGGTCAAGTTTCCCCTTGGTTTCTCAAGATTTACTTTATATGCATATTGCAATCTTGAAAAAATTAATCATTTGGATGATTTAGTTGTTTGGACATGATATTTGGTTTTGTTTTCTCTTGGCCGAAAATTAGTGGTTCAAAGGGGAATCTTTCGGATTTACTACTTGCATATTTGGATATGTATTTTGATGTTCATAACCTAGCCATGACCTTTTGTTTGGATGTGTTGAAATTTGTGGTTGTGATTTGTATTTGATTATTTAAAAGGTTGTAATAATTAAATGTATTTGTTCTTCTATTTTGGCTATGTAATTTATTTAATTTCATTTGGTATGTAAAGTAAATAGGTTATTTGCATTTTATTTTACTAGAAAAATGTATTTAGGATATATTTCGTAAAAGAAGATGCAACTTAATGAGTTTTCGGTTTGGGCCAATTTGGGCCCAAAGGAGTTTGATGCAGAAGTTAAAGCCCATTTGGAAGCCCAAAGAGAGTGGAAGAATCACAACACAAAGTGGACACTTGAAGCATTTGGATGCGGGATCAAGTGGGAGTTCACTGACACAATACTTGTGTCGTATATTACCATTAGGAATGACCTTATTAGCACACTTGTTTCGGCCAACAAGTGGTGTTAAATTAGTTGGCTATGGTTATGAACTTATTGTTGTATGTTATGCTTGTGTGGTTGATTTACTTTTATTGTTCATATGATATTTGGATATGCATAATTAACAATCTAATATCAACAACAAGCTTAAAATCGGTTCTTTTGAAATTATTAACATGGGTAATAAAATGGTTTTATTAAAAGTTAATGTTTCATAATAAAATTAGGATTTATTAAAAGAGCCTTAAAAGTTATTTCACTAAAATACCATACATTTGAATGCATGCAAATGTAAGGTACAAAATGTTTTCAAAACTAATTAATGAAAACCAAAATCCCTTTTAAACAAGTTAAACACCATCCTTTTATACAACACTCAAATCACTTAGGAACTGTTTGTGGGATAAGGTCACCTAACCACATTTAGGGAACTTGTGTGTTTGAGGTCGGGTTACCAAATTTATGGGATAAAGGTCACCTAACCACTTGTATGTGTAAACTCACATGTGTGTATAAGTAGGACGACTTGAGTTGGAAACCATGTGAATAGGGTCACCGAAGCATGACGTACAAAGGTGTTGATGGAATTAAACATGCCAACTAAACATAAAGATGTTTAACCGATCCCATAAAACTAAAAGTTGTAAAGGGTTGCAATTGTCAAACGTTGACTACCTTGTTAATTTAAATAATGGGATAAATGTCATCTAACCAATATTTAAATACAACGTGGAATTCTAGTTTTTAATTATTAATTGTCTTTGAAACATAAAAGGGTATTAATAATTAAAATTCTATAATAAAAATTACTAAATTTGAATTTTGTTAAATTGTGTAGATGGCCGCCAACCACAACGCAATCACCCAGATCGTCGATAACCTATCACTAAGAACCATCCTGGAAAGGGATCGTCTCAACCACAACAACTTCATGGATTGGTATCGAAACTTGAGAATTGTTCTCAAGCAAGAGAAGAAATCTTATGTGTTGGACGATCCTATTCCCGATGAACCCAACATTAATGATTAAGATGACTACAACGATTGGATTAAGCACACTGAGGATTTGGTGCAAGTTTCTTGCCTCATGTTAGGAACCATGATTCCCGAACTCCAAAAGGACTTGGAACATCATGGGCATACGACATGATTACCCAAATGAAATAAATGTTCCTTCAACAAGCAAGGGTAGAACGCTTCGAAACGGTTCGAGCGCTTCATGCATGTCGGATGGAAGAAACCCAATCGGTGTCATCTTATGTACTTAAGATGAAAAGCCACATTGATCGCCTCTAAATGCTGAATTGTCCCGTCTCTAAAGAGTTGGCCATGGATTTGATCCTCAATGATCTAACCAAGAAATTTGAGACATTTTTCATGAACTATAACTTGAACGGATGGGACAAGAGCATTGGGGAACTTCATGCAATGCTCAAAATAGCCGAAGCAGGGATGGGAAAGAGGGTTTTACTGGTTCTCATGATCAATGAGGGTGGTAATAAGAAAAGGCATCACCCCGAACCCAAGGCAAATGTTGCCAAAGGCAAGGGACACATCAAAGGGAAGGGTAAGGGAAAGGCTAAAGCGGAACCACCAAAACCTAAGCTGAAGAAGCCAAAGGTTACCAAGAACAATCCGTGCTTTGAGTGTGGTGAGATAGGACATTGGAAGAGGAATTGTCCAACCTATCTCAAAGAGTTGAGAAAAAGGAGGGATGCAAGGCAGACCTCAGGTACAAAGTTCATGATTCATATTGAACTTAATGTTATTTCTTCAAACACATGGGTATTGGATACCTGATGTGGAACTCATATTTGCAATTTGTTACAGGGGTTCAAAAGAAATAAATATTTTAAGAAGGGAGACACTGGTCTTTACATGGGCAACGGAGCAAAAGTTGAAGTCGAAGCCCAAGGAGACTATATTTTGAAGCTTCCAAGTGGTTTGGAAGTTATTTTAAAGAACATTTTGTATGCTCCTAGTTTGAGTAGGAATATTATTTCCGTTTCCCTTCTAAGACAATATGATTACGTTTTGAAGTTTGTTGACGATGGTATTTGCGTTTTTATGGACAATGTGCTTTATTTTAAGGCTATGCCTTCTAATGGCATTTATGAATTAGTTCATGATGACACATCCTTTGATAACTCGTTGTACCAATCAAGCACCAAGAAACTCAAAATGCGTTTGAGTAAGACATATCTTTGGCATTGTCATCTTGCTCACATAAACAAGAATCGCATTCAAACACCTCAAAAGAATGGTCTTTTGGGAGCAAATGAAGATGATTCATTTGATAAGTATGAATCTTGTTTACAAGGAAAGATGACCAAGGAACCCTTTAGTGGCACTAATGAGAGGGCAAAAGATTTATTAGGAATCATAAATTTGGATGTATGTGGTCCTTTTAAAGCAATGACAAGGAATGGTGAAAGATACTTCATTACCTTCATCGATGATTATAGTCGTTATGGTTATGTGTACTTGTTGAGACACAAAGATGAAGCTTTTGAAATGTTCAAAATCTTCAAAAATGAAGTAGAAAATCAACTCAACAAAACAATCAAAGTTCTTCGTTCGGATAGAGGAGGTGAATACCTTAATGATGTCTTCCAAGATCATCTTAGGAGTTGTGGGATAATCTCACAACTTGCTTCACCCAGAACATCACAACAAAAAGGTGTATCTAAGAGGAGAAACCAAACCCTATTGGATATGGTTCGATCTATGATGGCTAGAAGCATATTGCCTCTATCATTTTGGGGTTTCGTATTTCTCTCTGCGGCCTGTATTCTGAATATGGTCCCAACCAAGAAAGTGGATAAGACACCTTTTGAAATATGGCATGGAAGGGTTCTATCATTATCATATTTAAAGGTATGGGGTTGTGAAGCTTATGTTAAACGGAACACCCTAAACAAGTTAGAAGGCCGAACCACTAAGTGTATCTTTGTAGGATATCCCAAAGACTCTATGGGATATTACATCTACAATCCAATAGAGCAAAATGTATTCATTGCTCGAAAGGCTGATTTCTTGGAAACTAAGTTCCTTATGTGTAAGGAACATCTGAAGATTAAAGGTTGAGACAACCAAAGGATACCAGAACAACCAACTCTTCCTGCATGCGCTAAGGAACAAAGATGAACTAGCTTTAGAAGTTTTACACTCACAAATAAGTCTAAGTGTAAAATCTTCCAAAGCCAACAGTTCAAAAGAAGTTACTTCGGAAGTTTCACACTTCTCAGAAAATTATTACAAGTGTGAAATCTTCCGAAGCCAAAGACTCATTTCTTCCGAAGCCAAAGATGAAGTCTTCCGAAGCTTCAAAAGACAAATTCTTCCGAAGCCACTTTGCTGTGAAGACAGATTTCTTCCAAAGACAGAGAAAAGATTCTTTCTCTGAGCTACTTTTGATAAAGCTGATGTACTTTCTGCTGCTGCTCTGAAGACTCACCTGCTAATATTAGTTGGTGAAACTTCCATACTTTATCAAACAGTAGAAAAAGTCTTTGACTGTAACTTCCCACTTTTGTTCCTGTAGACTTGTCTGTATTAGATTAAGTCAGTGAGCTATGGCATGTCATAGTCACTAGTCAAAAGGCAATCTGCCTTTTGACTGTAGATTGATCTTGTTGTCTAGATTAGTCAAAATTCCAATAGTCTTTTTGTATATTGACGGTTGTAGGTTGTAGTATAAATACTCTCCGGTTCTTGTAATTAGATATACTTGCAAACACTTGTAATAGAACTAGAGAATCAATATACAACTTCCTTGAAAACTTAATCTTGTGTTCTTGTGACTTTGTTCTTGTTCTTATAGTTCAGTCTCTTTAATATTACTTGTGTTGCTTTGTATCATCAGTGAAGTTAACAGTTCCCTATTTGAGTGGTTAAGTGATCTAAGATCACTCCTCTTGTGAAGCTAATTGCAAACTTAAGTACCCTTACCGGTCCTGCAATTGGTATCAGAGCATTCCAGGCTCTTAATTGTAAGATCTCACCATCTTAAATCCTCTTAGTTTCACACTTCACTTAACTTTTCAAATGGCAGCTATCTCAAAGGCTGATATGAAAACTGGAACTATGACAAAGTCTCAACTGATCACTCCTGAGGATTTTGATACTTGGTGCCAAAGAATGGAAGGCTTCATCAAGTCTTAAGATTCAAGGATGTGGGAGTCAGTTGTCAATGGACCTTATGTACCATGTACCACTTCAGCTGCTGTTGATGGTATGATACCAAAGGAAAGGGATGATTTTTCTTAAAAAGATTGGAAGAAAGTTGATATTGATCAGAAAGCTATGACAACCCTTCAAACTGCTCTTCCTAACTCCATCTATAGAGGTTTCAAGAAGTGCAAGACCACCCAACAGCTATGGGATGCACTAAAGCTGATGTATGAGGGGTCCAATAAAGCCAAAGAAAACAAGAAGAACCTCTTGAAGCAGCAGTTTAAAATTTTCACCTTCATGACAGGTGAAACCATGACTCAATAATACTTCAGGTATGTTGAGATTGTGGATACTCTAGCTAATGTTGGAGTAACCATTGAGAATAGAGATATTGTTAGGAAGTTTATGTCCTCTCTTCCCAGACAATGGACACACTACTGTGTGGTCATTAAGAGGACTGAAAACCTCAAGACTCTTACTCTCACTGAGTTATATGGAATATTCAGTGGATACCAGATGGAGATGAACATGCAAAACTCATCTGGTAACTCCAACACTCATCAGAGTTTATCCCTCCATGTGGTTGAAAGGGATTGCAGAGAACCACAGTACCATCTCATCTACTACCCGGACAAATCACAAAAAGGTCATTTCATCACCTTTCCGGAGACACCAAGGGAAGGCTACATCCCCGGAAACCCATTCCAGGATACAAGTTCTTCACAAGCTTTTATGTCTTCTGATAAAAGTTTAAGCAACTTTCTCTTCACCTTTGAAGACCTGGACTGTATCCATCCAGATGATCTGGAATATATGGAAATAGTCCAGCAAATGGCTCTACTCACTCATAGAGACCAGAAGTTCTACAAGAGGTCTGGGAGAAGGTTTCCCAGCAATGCAGCCAGTGGAAAGTTTGGGCTGGACAAAAGCAAGGTAAAGTGTTACAACTGTAACCAAATGGGACACTTTTCCAGGGAGTGCAAGGCACCAAAGTCAAATGGTGCCCAAGCACAATCCATGCCAAACTACACTGAGGGAGCTCACCAGAATGAGAAGCCAAGACAGCAAGCTGCAGTTGCTGTTGAGGAAGGAGGCTTTGACTGGAACTTTCAGGTTGAGGATGCTTCTCCAAACCAAGAACTAATGGTAGATCATGATGAAGCCAAGGTATTGGAACATCTTTGTACTCCTGAATGCATTGCTAAAGTTAATAAATACAAGTCCTATAACTTAGAGATGAGATCTGATCTTGAGTCCTTAAATATCTTAAAAGCTGACTTTAAAAGAGCTGAAAATGATTATAAACTTAAGATAGAAGATCTAGAGAAAACCATTTCAACTCTTAAGCATGAGCATACAAACTACAGGACTCAAGTCAAAGATCTCATTTCAAAGTTAACTGAATGCCAGGCTAAGCTTGTGATCAGCAAAGCCATGGCAGAAAAATGTGTTCTTGAAGAAGAGACCTTCAAAAACATAATATCCTTATCCCTACATGCAAAACTTTGTTATTAGAATAAGCAGGGACTGGGATCTACTGAGATAGCTCCTCCACACACACTCTATTGTCTGTAAGATCTCCAAGGTGTGGAACTTGTGAAGATGAGCTTCCCCTCATAGACCCTATTGTTGAAAAGGATGAAGAGGAGATAGTGAAGGATGACTCAGAGAAGAGTGAAGAAGGTCATCCTAAAAAGGGTCACTATTCTCCTGAGGAGAGGAAAGCGTCTAGAATGACCAAGTTAAAGAGAAAGAACTTGATTAGAAGAGCTAAGAGAAGATCAAAGAAGGCTCAAGAAATCAAGGCCACTTTTGACTCAAAGCAGAAACAAGTGTTTATTTCTGCAGGTTTTAAAGTGGTAAAGACTTAAGACTCAACTATGAACTCTAGTACCAGGAATTCTAGTTTAGTTCTAAATCATTCCAGCAAGAAGAAGAAGACTGACCAGCTGTGTACCACTACTACACAGCCTGAACCATCCGGCTCCAAGAGCAAGTCTCTCCCTAATAAGCTTGTTGCATTATCTGCAAAGATGAAGGTGGAGAAAGAAAGTGATCAAACTCAGTCTTGCTCTCAAAAGAAGACTCTTAGAAGGAAGGAACTCAACTGTGTCATGTGTGGTAGTACTTCTCATCTGGCTATGGATTGCAAGTACAATCCCAAAAGTACCAACCACATGACCAAGAAGAACATTTCTAAGAAGAAGAAGGAACAAACAGCTTCGGAAGGAAAATCTGTTTCCTTTGAAAGCTCCAAAATAAAGAAGAAGACAAGTGAAAAATTGCTTTCGAAAGAAAAGTTGGTCTCGGAAGAAAGGAATGCTTCCGAAGTACTGAAGCTTGCAGCAGTGAAAGCAAGATCTTCCGAAGGTCTAGTCTCCAAGACTTCCAAAGTTGTCAAAACTTCTGAATCTTTGAAGGTCAAGCCCAATCTTCCAAAGGTGGTGTGGAAGATGAAGGAAGACCATGCGACTAAAAGTTCTTCATCAACAACGCAAATGATCCTCAAAAGCTTGAATATAGGATCACTTACTGTTACATTGTCTTCAACTCATTTTAACAAGCCCAAGACCAATGAGGATTGGGTTTCTAAGTGTAACTAATCACCTCTTTTTGTGCAGAAACAGCTAAAGACCAATAAGAACGTTTGGATTATTGATAGTGGCTGTTCCAGGCACATGACTGGCAATGGTTTTCTGCTTCAAAATTTTGAGAAAATTGATGGAGGACCAGTTGCTTTTGGAGGAGATTCTGGTGGTTACATTTCTGGAAGGGGCAGAGTCACAAATGGTAAGCTCAGCATTGAAAAGTTAAACTTTGTCAAAGACCTTGGATACAATCTTTTGAGTGTATCCTAATTTTGTGATCAGAAACACCATATGCTCTTCACTGAGCATGAGTGCATCGTTCTCAAGCCCGGGGTGGCCATTCCTCAAGAGCATATCCTGCTCAGAGCCCCCAGGAGAAGGAACATGTACAAGATGGATTTACATGAAACGTCTCCCTCAGGAGAAGTTTCTTGCTTTCTGTCTAAAGCAAATAGTGATGAGTCATTCCTTTGGCATAAAAGAATATGCCATGTAAACTTTAAGAACATGAATAAATTGATTAAGAATGATTTGGTAACTGGAATGCCAAATAAAAAGTTTACAAGTGATGACCTCTGTGTTGCATGCCTGAAAGGGAAGCAACACAAAGTGTCCCATAAACCAAAGGAAATGAACTCCATCACTACTCCCCTACACCTATTACATATGGATTTGTTTGGACCCACCAGTGTGAGTTTAGGAAGGACCTCTTACTACTTAGTGATCACAGATGATTTCACAAGATTCACTTGGATATTTTTCCTTAGAACTAAGGATGAGACCCCTAAGATCTTGAAGAATTTCATTCTAAAAATTGCGAATCAATCTGATCACAAGGTCAAACCCATAAGATGTGATCAAGGAATAGAATTTAAGAACCAAATCCTTGATAAATTTTGTGATGAAAAGGGTATTACAAGACAATATAGTGCTCCCAGGACTCCTCATCAAAATGGTGTTACTGAGAGGAGAAACAGGACACTTATTGAAGCTACAAGAACCATGCTATCTGACTCTAAACTGCCCATCACCTTCTGGGCAGAGGCACTTAACATAGCCTACTATGTGCAGAACAGAGTTTTAGTGGTTAAGACTCATTGTAAGACTCCGTATGAGCTGTGGTACAAAAGGAGACCATTTATTGGTTTCCTCAGGTCATTTGGATGTCCTTGCACCATTTTGAATACCAAAGATCAAGTAGCCAAATTTGATGAGAAGTCAGATGATGGACACTTTATTGGATACTCTTCCCAAGCTAAGGCTTATAGAGTATACAATCTCAGAACTAGAGTAGTTAAGGAGTTAGTCAATGTGACGTTCAATGAGCACACTCCAAGTGTGAAAGGTTCTGGTCCGGATTGGCTATTTGATCTTGACTTAGTTACCAACTATTTTAACAAGTCTTGTGATAATGTTTCAGGATCTACAAATAATATATTAATAGGAGATCCTGACCCAAGATTTGAGTTGAGAAGACCAAGCAAGATTATGACTTCAGCTCCTTTGGTGACTAACCCTGCAAATGAAGATTCTATCAGCACAAACATGACAAATTCAGCTGATACATCTAAGGTACCTTCAAATTCTATCTCAGAGGTTCAAAACTCAGGAGAAGGAGCTTTAAATGCAGGAGGAAATGGAGGTGGTAATAGTGATCAGGAATTTCTTGATGTTGATAACCACTCCATAGAGGACAACATAAATGATGTCATACATTCATTGGATCAAGTCTCACTTGATAAATGTGCTGATGTGGTGGGTGACACTCCATTGCCAGATCTAAATTTCTCTAATCTGGATCTGTCTAACCTACTTGCTGTGATCCCTCAACTAAGAATCCACAAGTCACACCCCACCACAAACATCATTGGAAATGTTAAGATTAGGGTGAGAACAAGAGGACAAACCCATGATCAAAATGTTTGTCTGTACTCTTGTTTCTTGTCCCAGATTGAGCCAAAGAAAGTTGATGAGGCTCTGAAGGATGGAAGCTGGGTTGAAGCTATGCAAGAAGAGCTACTTCAAATCAGAAGACAGAAGGTTTGGAACCTATTTCCTCTTCCTCAAGGGAAGACTATCATAGGAACATAATAGGTTTTTAGGAACAAGAAGGATGATAGAGGAATTGTCATCAAGAACAAGGCTAGACTGGTTGTCCAGGGGTACACACAAGAAGAAGGAATTGATTACACAGATGTCTTTGCTCCTGTAGCAAGACTTGAAGCTATAAGAAAATTCCTGGCTTATGCTGCATCCAAGGATTTCAAGGTCTACCAGCTTGATGTAAAGTGTGCCTTCCTTTATGGGGTGATAGATAAAGAAGTTTATGTCAAACAACCACCTGGCTTTGCAGACCCAAATCATCCTGATTATGTCTGCAAGCTTGATAAAGCACTATATGGATTGCATCAAGCTCCAAGAAAGTAGTATGAGACACTATCAAAGTATCTTTGTCAACATGGATACAAAAGAGGTACTATTGATGGGACTCTCTTCATCAAAGAAACATGGAATGACATAATGCTAGTTTAGATATATGTAGATGACATTATCTTTGGTTCAACTAATTCAAAGCTCTGCAAAGACTTTGAGATGCTGATGACGAATAGATTTGAAATGAGTGCCATAGGGGAACTCAACTTCTTTCTAGGAATTCAAGTGAAGCAGGTTGAAAATGACATCTTCATTAGTCAGTCAAAGTATGTACAAGACATACTTGTAAGATTCAAGATGACTGATTGTAAGGTTGCAAAGAAACCCATAGCCAGAAACCACTCCCTTGGTCCTGATCTTGAGGGGGAGTGTGTTGATGAACATCTCTACAGGGCTATGATTGGGTCTCATATGTACCTTACTGCTAGCCGGCCTGATATTATGTTTGCCACATGTATATGTGCAAGATATCAATCCAACCCCAAGATGTCACACCTAGTTACTGTCAAAAGAATTCTCAAATACCTCAAAGGTGCCCCTAAACTTGGCCTTTGGTATCCAAAGAATTCAGACTTTAATCTATATGCTTATACAGATAGTGACTATGGTGGCTGCAACATGACTGCAAAGTCTACATCTGGGGGATGTCAATTTCTTGGTGGAAGGATAGTCTCTTGGCAATGCAAGAAGCAATCCTGTATGTCTGCATCAACTGCTGAAGCTGAATACATTGCTGCTGCAAGCTGCTGTGCTCAAGTGCTGTGGATTCAGAATCAGATGCTAGACTATGGGTTTAATTTCAAGGAGACTCTTATCCATATAGACAACAACAGTGCCATCTCTATTACAGAGAATCCTGTGCAGCACTCAAGGACCAAGCACATAAACATCAGGTATCATCTGATTAGAGATAATTTTGAAAAAGGATTAATTAAACTAATCAAAGTTAACACAAATGAACAATATGCTGATCTGTTCACCAAAGCCTTTGATGAACAGAGATTTAAATATCTTATATCAGCTATTGGGATGATTAACTTTGAATAGATTTTCGTTAAATACTTAATCAACCTTATTTCTTAATATTGTGTGTCCTAAGTTGTCTATTAGATCACCCTCATAAGCCTGGTTCTCTTTGGAAGTAAATAAAATTTCGAATGATATTCCTTAGATTTGTGAAAATTTATTATTTTGTCTCGGCAGAACTCAAATTGCCTTCGGAAGAAATTTATATCTTTAAATCATTTAACTACTTATCAGATATTTACCTTCGGAAGAAATTCTTGGAATACCTTCCGAAGCTTAAATATGCTTATAAGTACTTAAATGCATTCAAAGAACAAATGTCTTCTGAACGCAATTAAGTCTCGAAAGATTTATTATCTAAGGATAATAATTTTCATAGACTTAGTTCTTCCGAAGCAAAATATATGTCGGAAGAAATTTCTTTAAGTATATTTCTTCTGAAGCCAAATTTTCACAACTCTTTGAAATATCTTCCGAAGCAAAATTGCCTTCGGAAGCTTTGCTAAAAAGCTTCCGAAGCAAAAATACCTTCGGAAGATTTGCAACTTCCAAGAAAACTGACTTTTTGGGCGCTTTTTCAGAAGTGGGACCCACTTGCGGATTTCAAAGTTTATCTTTTTGTCTTAACTTTGACTCAAATCCACAGCATATATCTTCTCAACGATTCCATTTCATCTCTCTACTCTCACAAATCTTTAACCTAAATTCTCCCAAAATTCACCTTCTTCTTCCTTTCTTCACTGATAAGCTTCACCTAAATGGCCAACATTGATCGTAGAAACGACCCAAACTTCTCCATGCACCTACACAGGCAACACAATCAAGTTGCCCTGTTGCACTCTGAGAAGGATCCAAGTTTCTCCGACATGTGTAGGTACCTTTCTTTGTCTCGCTACCTCACCTCCCTTACAATCGATCCTCCTCTCTATGAGGATCAGTTGCTTGAATTCTGGCGGACCTGTCAAGAGGTCACCATGGATGGGGAGAAGGAATTGTCTGCTACAGTGCAGGGGAGGACAGTTTTCATCACTCCGGCCATCATAAACACCCATTTGCAGCTGGATGATGAAGCAGGTGAACTGTCCTTCCCAAAAGATGCTGTCAACCATTCCTTCCAGTAGATGGGCTATGAAGGCCTTCTCAGTCAAAACCTTCAGGAAGGAGAAGGTCTCATCCCAGTGGAAATACCTCCTCCATGTCATCATACACAATTTATCTAACAAACATGGAGGATGGGATCAAGTTCCAGAAGACCTCTCATTCATAGTCCATGGGATGGTACAGGGAGTCAAGTTCAGGTACTCTCATTTGTTTACACAAATTTGCTTGCTAACTTGGACACCTTAGAGTATTACATGTTCCCCAGGTATGTTCAACACATTCTCAACTGTGAATTGGGCTCCCAGTTGAGGGGGACATGTAATATTCTTAAATTGGGACAAATGAGGCCAAACATTTTCAAAATCTTGAAGAAGCCAACTGTTGGCTTCTCAAGGGTAGAAACAACCCTTGTCCCACAAATGTTTGAGCTCATTGCTCAGGGTGATAACCTAGCAGCACCAGCTAGTGTTGATCCCACACCCTCCACCTCTCAACCACCTCAAACACAGCCTACATCACCATCACCTACACTAGAAAGTGTAAACGAACCCCTGCACTTGCTACTGAGCATGTACAGGAACATATATCACAACCCATACAGGAGGAAGTAGAATCTCGAGCACCCACTTCCCTTGAGGAGCAGACCACTACCATCCTTGAAATGATCAGTGCTGAGGTTCCTCATGCTCAGCCTGATGAGCTTACAACCCCAAAAACAGCCTTAAGCCATCACTCTGAGTCTCAACACTCAAGTGATCAACCTTCTGGGGACAACTACCATCCCCAACCTCTAGACCTTAACTGACCCATCTCCAGCCTTGACTTTTACTCTGATGAAGATTTAGGCTTCAGTGAGTACCATGAATCTCTCCTCTCTTCCCACACTCTAGGAAAGATGAGTACTCCAGCTTCTCCCACTTCTAGCCCATATCAACAACCCCCTACTGAGGTGGATCTTCCTGAACTTGTTCAGGAGACCCATATGGAAGAGGCTCTCACTTTTGCAAGTGATTACATAACTAGGAGCTCAACCAGGGTACCCAGCCTCTTGATACTTCTCTGAAGTTGTCATGAGGCAAGGGAAATCCAACAGCCAAGAATCACATACTGGTGGTGAGGAAGAAGACTTAGGTCCAATTCTCTCATCTCCTAATGATTCTTCATCTGAAGATGAGGGGAGTATGAAACAAAGAGTGCACCTACTGACAAATACATGCATTTACTTGGTTTCAAAGATAAGTCTCTTGGAATCTCAAGTGACTTTCTTGCTGAAAAGGGACAATGACCAGCACCGATCTCAAGGGCCAGTTAGCTGAGAGACCAATGAGGACAACTCAACCATGCCCATAAGAACCTGTGATTATTATGGATAAATCTCCCAGCTCACCTATGCAAGAGGGTGATGCTACCAAAAAGGGGGAGGAAATCCTGACATTCACAGAACCTGGGAGTTCTTCCTAGAGTATGGACATAGAGGAATCACCATCCTCTCTTGCAGTTGTCCACACTCAGCAACCTCCTTAAGTCAGAGATCTAGACTTGCTTTTCAACATCTGTTTGAGGAGGGAATCCCAAGTGCAATGTCTGCCCCTTCTGAGAATCCAATCATGGGTTGGGGGCATGACAGCAACAGGAGAGCTCTTGTAATCTCTAGAGCTCAAGGTCAACTAGAAATTTTCAACATTTCACACTTGAGTTTCTATGAGAGTATAAATCTGGTGGATCTGCCACTTGTCAACCCTAGCAACAACAGACAAGCTGCCAAATTGGCTGACTGGATACAAGACAGGGTGCTAGAAGAATTCAAATGGAGATCAAGATTACATAGACAGAGGCTAGCAGGTGAGGCATTTGGTCAATTGGAAGTTAAGGTGGACCCTAAGATTAACTTTGAAGGGAAATCCTTGACTAAAGGCCCAGAGGTTGAGCCTGTGAACCTTGAGACAGGATCTCCTTCTTCGCCCTTTACCCTCAGTGAGGCACCAGCTGGTGATGGTGCTTCACAACCTCTCTCTGGCTAGAGTTTGACAGTTGAATCAAGCAATGAAGGCCAAAGCTCTCTCCTCCCTGAGTCACCAAGGCCTGTGGTTGACAAAGGAAAAAGGAAGTTAACTCCTGAGGAGATAGAGGAGGAGAAGAGAGAGAGGAAGAGGAAGCTGAAGGGAGATAGTTCAAGTGGTTACCCAGGGTTCATAGAAGCTGCAATCTGGGCTGCCCCCAGACCAAACACTCAAGAAGATGAGTTAAGGGTAGCCAGGTTAAACTACTTGGGAACCAGAAACTACAATGTTGATGAACTCATCTCTCTCCCTTTAGAGGAGTTGAATGAACTGGGTCACACTGAGTTGTCAAAAGAGAGGAGGGAGGCAGAGGATGTAGAACTACTCCTCAAAGTCAAAGAACAAAGGAAGCTGAAAAGACTCTACAAAGATGCTCCTGTCCTCTCCCCAGTTCAAGAAAGTCCTGAGCAAGATACTGTCGCTACTGAACAACCTCAGGTAGTTAATAAAGAAGAAAGACTAAAGATGATCAACTACCTGAGTGCCATAGGTCTCTATCAGGCACCTGCACTTCTTCCCTTATCATATGAGTACATAGAGTTTGAATACAACAAGCAGCTAGAAGAATAAGCTAAAAGAGAAAGGCAAGCTGCAAAGAAGAGATTAAGGGAAGAAGCTGTAAAGTCAAGAGCCATCATCCACAAAAGCCAAAAGAAGTTTGCTGACAGACAAAGTATGATGAGCTTCTTGAAGCTATATGGGTTCTCTGAAAGGAGGCTTTGTCCTATGTCTCTATCCATAATGGAAGAGCATATTAGGGTGATCAAACAGAAGATAAAGAAGGGAGAGCTGGTGGACTTGCATTCTCCACCAAGTTCCAGCTCAACCTGAAGTTGAGGTGAAGGTTGAACCTACTGAGACAACACAACCTGAACCTGGAGTGTATCTGAGCCAACTTCATCTTCTGATCCACAGCAGGGTCCTCCTCCCTCTCCTTCAGAACCTATGCGAGAGGAGAACCCAACTGAGAGAGACACCACAGAACCAACTGGTACTCAAGACCAGTCCTCTCAGTTGAAGAAATCAGGGAGGAGAAAAAGGATAGCCAGAAGAAGATCTACTTCAAAAAAAAGAGAAGAAAGGCATCCACCTCCCAACCTCAGGATGAGTCAGAGCATCCTGAGGAAGTGCATGAAGAGGTCTCTCAACAAACTACAATCATAGTAGAGCCTCTTGCTGTTGGAAGACAAATTCTGTCCTGGACTTATGCTGAAGATCCAGAAAGATGATATGTCATAAGAGATCAGGGAGAACAACATGTCTACTTCACAAATGACATGCTTGAACTTCCTCTGCATGATCTCTATGACATGAGAAGGTTCTATGTAAGCCTGAAGGATCCAGATCTAATTATGAAGCAAGGTCTGCTGAAGATCCTGATGTGGACTATCAAAATCTGAAGAACTTCTCTATTTTGGTAGCATCAGCCTAGGGGAGTTTGTAAGGAACATCTGAAGATTAAAGGCTGATGCAACTAAAGGATACCAGAACAACCAAGTCTTCCTACATGCACTAAGGAACAAAGATGAACTAGCTTCGGAAGTTTTACACTCACAAATAAGTCTAAGTGTAAAATCTTCCAAAGCCAACAGTTTAGAAGAAGTTGCTTCGGAAGTTTCACACTTATCAGAAAATTATTACAAGTGTGAAATCTTTCGAAGCCAAAGACTCATTTCTTTCGAAGCCAAAGATGAAGTCTTCCGAAGCTTTAAAAGACAAAGTCTTCCGAAGCTTTAAAAGACAAAGTCTTCCGACCACTTTGCTGTGAAGACAGATTTCTTCCGAAGACAGAGAAAAGATGCTTTCTCTGAGCTACTTTTTAAAAAAAGCTGATGTAATTTCCGCTGCTACTCTAAAGACTCACCTGCTAACATTAGTTGGTAAAACTTCCATACTTTATCAAACAGTAGAAAAAGTCTTTGACTGTAACTTCCCACTTTTGTTCCTGTAGACTTGTCTGTATTAGATTAAGTCAGTGAGCTATGGTATGTCATAGTCACTAGTGAAAAGGCAATCTGCCTTTTGACTGTAGATTGATCTTGTTATCTAGATTAGTCAAAATTCCAACTGTCTTTTTGTATATTGACGGTTGTAGGTTGTAGTATAAATAGTCTCTGGTTCTTGTAATTAGATATACTTGCAAACACTTGTAATAGAACTAGAGAATCAATATACAACTTCCTTGAAAACTTAATCTTATGTTCTTGTGACTTTGTTCTTGTTCTTATAGTTCAGTCTCTTTAATATTACTTGTGCTGCTTTGTATCATCAGTGAAGTTACTAGTTCCCTATTTGAGTGGTTAAGTGATCTAAGATCACTCCTCTTATGAAGCTAATTGCAAACTTAAGTATCCTTACCAGTCTTGCATTATGGAAGGAACTACTAATAGAACAGTGGAACTTAAGGAGGATTGAGAACCACAAGCCGACACACGTTTGGTTGATATTGGCAATCAATTAGAGGTTGTTGAAAATGGTCAAGTAGTTGATCAATACACACAAAACGTTCGCAGATCTGGTAGAATTAGTAATCCACTCGAAAGATATGGATTTTTCATTAATGGATGCTATGTAGTTGACTCGGATGAACCAACTACATACCATGATGCAATGTCAAATTCCGATTATGACAAGTGGCTTGAAGCCATGAACGTAGAGATGCAATCCATGTATGACAACCAAGTATGGGAATTGGTTGTGCCACCGCTTAACTCCAAACGGTTGGATGTAAGTGGATTTTCAAGAAGAAAACCGATATGCATGGAAACTTGGATACTTATAAAGCAAGACTTATAGCAAAAGGTTTCACTCATACTCAAGGGTTGATTATGATGAGACCTTCTTGCCTGTGGTAATGCTAAAGTCGATTAGGATACTATTTGCTATAGCCGCATATTATGACTATGAGATTTGGCAAATGGATGTCAAAACTACTTTCCTTAATGGACATCTTGAAGAGAATGTCTATATGGTTCAGCCTGATGGTTTTGTCGTCCACAACATCCTAACAAAGTATGCAAGTTAAAGAAATCAATCTATGGATTGAAACAAGCATAGAGAAGTTGGAATCACCGTTTTGATGAAGAGGTCGAGAATGGATTCGTTAAGAACGCTGATGAAGCATGTGTGTATAAGAAGGCTAGTGGGAGCATCATCACATTCTTAGTATTGTATGTTGATGACATTCTACTGTTTGGAAATGACATCCCAACCATGGAAGGTGTTAAAACCTGGTTTGGAAACTGTTTTTCCATTAAAGATCTTGGTGAAGCCACCTACATTTTAGGAATAAAGATCTATAGGGAATGATCAAGGCGATTGATAGGTTTAAAACCAAAGTTCATACATTGACAAGATCTTGAAAAGGTTCAAGATAGAGAACTCTAAGAAAGGCTGGTACCTATTCAAAGAGGAACAATATTGAGTGCATCTCAATGTCCAAGCTCAAAGGATGAGCAAGAACGAATGAAAGAAGTCCCATATGCATCTGCTATAGGATCCATCATGTATGCAATGATATGCACTAGACCGGACGTGTCATGCGCTTTAAGCATGATGAGTAGATACCAGTAGAATCTAGGAAATAGCCATTGGATGGCCGTTAAAAAGTATATTGAAATATCTTAGGAGGACTAAGGATATATTTCTAATATATGGATCTGGTGAGGAGGAACTCGTCATAAAAGGTTACACGGATGCGAGTTTCCAAACTGATCGAGATGATTCTCGATCATAATTGGGGTATGTCTTCATTATGAATAGAGGGGCAGTCTCCTAGAAAAGCTCAAAGCAGGATGGGGTATCCTTGTCCACTACAGAATTAGCCTTGTCCACTACAGAATCGGAATACATCGCCGCTTCATTGGCGGCACAAGAAGCTGCATGGTTAAAGAAATTCATTGCCGACCTAGGGGTGGTCTCTACCATTCAAGATCCCCTAGAGATATTTTGTGACAATGAGAGTGCTATTGCTCAAATCAAGGAACCCCGTGCACATCAAAAGACAAGGCACATTGAACGGAGATTCAACTACATAAGTGATGAAATTGAAAAGGGAAAGATATGTATTCGCAAAGTTCACACCGATCAAAACATTGCGGATCCACTCATGAAGCTCCTTGAAAGTCCAAAGCATGAGAGTCATACTTGTGCCTTAGGACTTTGATATTATAGTGATTGGATTTGATCCATTTAGTAATTGAATAACGGAACAATTGTCTGACTCTTTCATATAATTATGGTATTTTGAGTTATGTTCCATTTTAGCATCTTTAAATCCATGAATATGTTAACTGTTCTAAATGTCCGTAGTAGATCATATTTGTGGGAACAAATATGAATGTAAGACTATTATGAACTTGGATTGGTGGATATTCATAAGGTATGAATATAGAGCAAAAGGTTACTACCAAAGTTTATAGATATTTGTGGGATACAAATATTGGACTGACCCGCTGTTAAATGTTACTGCATGGAATCTTTGTAATTGATCATAAGTAAATTTGAGTAAAGGTGAATATCATAGTATCCTCTAACCTAAGATACATATTGGGTTTCACCAAATATTATACTTTGACCTAGTTCTTCACTGTTCTGAAATATGGACAGTACATAAGGCTAAGTTCAGGTGTGGTACAAGGTGATTGTGAGAAACATATGTAGTCAAGATAGGATTTGTCCCTCTTATTTGTTGAGAGTAAGATGTCTAAGGCCCGCAAAAGTTAAATCAACAGGGAATGATCACTCTGTGTCTCTAGATTTGACATGACATCTATGACAAAAGGATAAATGATAGATTCACCTAAATCATTTTCAAGTAAGGGACTTGAAGAAGATGATGTTATTGAATGGCACTTCGTCATACGTATTAGGGGTAGTAAACCGTTGTTAGGCGGTATTTGCTACTTGCATCAATCTTCTATGTATCTTGTGCAAGTGAGAGATTGTTGGATTTGGTCTGCCCAAGATACATATTGAATTGATGTGGCTAGTACGTTATGATCCAAGTCGGGTCATACCCAACAACAAGCTAGACGAACACCTACAATATTTATATTATGATATGATCAAATAAATAAATATTAACACTTAGAGTATTTAGAAATTGGGTTTCAAAATATTTGCACTTGTGAAGTAGATAAATTATATGGATAATTTATATTTAGAGAGAGAATACTACATTGTTATTTAAATAGTTAAATGACAATGCATATTGACTAATAACATGTTGTATCTCATACGCATTTACTAATGCAGATGGAGATTACTCATCCGCATTTACTAATGCGGATGGAGATTACTCATACGTATTTACTAATGCGATGGAGATTACTCCTCCGCATTTACTAATGTGGATGGAGATTACTCATCCGCATTTACTAATACGGATGGAGATCACGATCCGCATTTACTAATGCGGGTGAACATTTAAGAAATGCGAATGGAGACCACTCGTCCGTATTAACTAATGCCGGGTGTGACATTGTGCAACTATGTGATCTTGGAAGCTTAACATAAATAATAGTCAATAAGAAAAATGAAGGTTTTAAAAGATTTTAAGAGGGAATGGGGCCGGCCCCCTTCTTGTCTCTCTCTTCCTTTAAAATTTTATTTTCCAAGGGCATGCAATAACAATGATTGCTATCATCTCCACTCTCTTATATACATAACAACATGCGAAGTGCAAGTTTGAGGGTCTTCTGCTCTTTTTCTTTTTCGATCGAGAACAAAAGCATAAGAACGGTTCGTTCAAGTGTTGAGAAATCCTAGCAACAAAGGGTGTTCGTTGGAAGCTTGGAGGGTAGACTTGCTTGAGGCTTTCTTCTTTGGAGGCTTTCATTCCACACTCATCTTCCTCAAATTCCTTGCAAGAGGTAGTTTGCTGAAACACTCTATGGTTGTTTTGTAAGCATGTTTTTCATATATCGATCCATGATGGGTTTTCAACATATATAATGATTTATATATATATATATATATATATATATATATATATATATATATATATATATATATTTACTGGAACAAGTTTTAAAACTATTCTCCACTGCGTTCTCATTTTATTGGATAAAATGACTTTGATAAACTTGTTATTTCCCAACAGAAACAGTACAAGTGTACACAACGTATGTACACAGGTAAGCATACGTTGCACACTATCATACAAACATTCACAGCGCATGACAATAAGTCATCTGTTGTGAATGTCTCAAACAAACAAAGTGTACACAGCGTATGACCAATGAGTCATTTGCTATGAACAATCAAACAGTCATTCAAGTTTACACAGTTCATGAACAAATGTTCATCCGCTTTGTGAACAATGAGCAACACACAGCGTATGACTTTTAGTCATCAGTTGTGAATTTTCATCACACAAGTGTGCACAGTGCATGAACAAATATTCATCCGCTATGAACACAGTACAACATTCAAGGGTCCATAGCGTACAACCTTAAAAGTGTACAGCGGATGCACTGTTTACGTGTGTACTTCACAGCGCATTACTTAAAATTAAATCCTAAGTTTTAAACTGTTTACACAGCGCACGCACACACTGTATACACAGCAAACGGTCATTTTTACCATTGTATATATACAACAACACTTGTTAATTTTTCAATCATCGAGAGTGTGAGAGGCAAAATCAAATTTCTAAAACATTACACAGTGCGATAAACCTTAAACCCCAGATCATTCAAAACCAATATTTGTTTGATTTCACCACTGATTTTCAATCAAATAGGTATAACAACATGATTCCAATCTTCAAACAATCATTAAAACATCCGATTCTTTGATTTTGATTCTGACATTGTCAACACCTAAGTCGAACAATGAACTGTGACCAAACAAGAATCATTTGATGTTTTAAATGAAATCAATCACTAAATATATGTTAGATGACCCTAGTCGCATATATTAGGATTGTTATTCTAAAGAAATTTGATTAACTGTTTATCGGGTCATGATGTTCATGCCAAAATCATTCAAAAATTGAATTTTGATCTTTGAAAATGTTTAAAATGACTTGAAATATGTTATAACTTTGTAAATATGTTCAAAAATCAGTTACAAACAGATAAAATCAGTTAAATTGGCATAATATTGACCACAATAACATTAAATGCATATGCATTCAATGTGCATTGAATGGAAGGTTTTGACTTTAAAAGTCAAACTGAAATTCTTACTTGATGTTGTTATGAAATAAAATCAGTACATGATATGAAACATACAACTCTTTGTAATGAAACAAACATGATGACAAACAATTTGGATCAAAATAACTTGAAATCAACAAGATTTACAAGATTAAAATTGACCAAAATTGACTTGTTAAAAGTCAAACTGATCAAATGGGTGTTTTTAAATAGACATACACTTTGACAAACTCATTGTGTTCATCATCCATATGTTATAATTTCATATCATACAAGTGCCCAATGAGCACATAATCAACATTTCATCACATTAAACATCATACATAATTATCATACAAGTTACTAACACATTCTTCTTCATTACAGATATGGCAAACTTGGTATTTGTCAGAGATCATAATCTCTGTGCATTCCTCAATCCTGATGCTCCAAGATAGAGACATCATACAAGCCATTAGATAGAAAAGGCTTATTCATGCTATGATAGTAAGGCCAAAGATATGAAGATCATATTGTCTAATTTTGGACCCATGCTCATCTAGAGCAAATGAATGATCAACAAGTGGTAGTGTCTATTGTGTATGATCATCAAATCATCATATCAAAAGAAGTCATCAGAAGGGTTCTATAACTTGGAGATGAAGATACAGAAGGACTAGTTGAATTTGATAAGAATTATGTTCTGCATGTATTCAGGTAGATTGGATATACTGGTACCATAGAGAGAAAACAGATCAAGAAGTCTTACATCTATGCTCAGTTCAGATTCCTAATGCATAAATATCAGAAGACAATGACTAACAGGAAGATTGGCTGGAATGCTACTTCTTTGAGGAGCTCTTCAGCTATAGCAAGTATAATTGCTAGAAGGCCCTTCAACTTTGCAGCACAAGTACTGAATGGGATGATTTATAATTTGACAAAAGTGAGGAATAAATTCCAGATGTATCCAAGATTCCTCCAAATGATCATTGATGATCTACTCCCAAACATCCCAAGAGAAGGTGCTATCTTCCAACCTGTTCATTTTAATTAACATGTATTCAACAGGATCACCTCCAGCTTGTATCAAGGTGATGAAGTACCTGCTCCACCACACATGATAGATCATGACATACCTGTTCCTGAAGTGTTCTTGAGGATTCCAGGTTAGGGAGAACCAAACATGATGTTTCAGAATATTATTCATCAAGCACCAATGATCCAACCTGCACCAATCATTCAAGAAGAAGAATATACTGCACCCATACCAGAACCAATCATTGAACAAGAACAAGCACCAGAAGATGTGCAAGAACAAGAACAACTTCATGTTGAACATAATTTCCCTTCTCCACCTCAAAGCATATATTTTTCAGATCAGCAAACACTATCATCTCTTTTGAGAGACATTGATGCATCACTAGCAGAACAACCAACTCATCAAGAAGAAGTTGGTACATCATCAATGCATAAGATTGATCAAGAAGAACAAAGTACTCCTACTGAACGAACTGAAGGTGATGAACAGACAAGTGAAACATCAACTGAGGAAGAAATTGAATACTCAAAGGTGTTCCTATTCACTGAATATAACAAGTTGATAGATGTAACACCTGAAATTTTGTTAAAAATAAAAGAAGAAGAAAAGTATCTTGAAAGAAAGGAAAAGGAACACAAGTGGAGGGGGCAAAAGTGTAAAAAGTACAAAATGCCATTATTTTATTATATAATGGGTATGGCCGCCCATTTTATGTTTCTACTTTCTGCTCTTCGACTGAAAAAGAAGAAAGAAGAAGATTGAGCTTGTTTCTCTCGGTTATTCAAGAAGAAGAGGCTGAAATTCGCAAATTGGTGAGTGTTTTATGTGTTCTTGGTTCGGTTTTGTTGGGTTTTCATCCTTAAAACCGATTTTTATGTGTACTATGTGTTTGGTTGTTTATTTTGATGTGTTTTTAGGTGTTTGAACTCTTGTGCACTCGAGTTTGGAGGAGTTTTACTTGTTGACTGCATAGGTGAGTTCTAGACCCCGGTTTTTATGTGTTTAAAACTTCTTGGGGCTGAAAATTCATGTTTAAAAATGTTTTACAACTGTTATATATGTACCCGTATGTATATGTGTGTTTATGTTTGTATTTTATGGTTGATTATGTGTTGTTAATGCTTAGAATGATAGGAATAAGCTTTGAACAGGTTAATATGCAGATTTGGTTTGAAAATAAGTCTGAAATATGCATAAATGTTGCTCATGCGCCCAAATAGGGCTCATGCGCCTGAAATTTTGACTTAGAAAACTTAAGTGAAGCTCATGCGCCCCAATAGTTCCCATGCGCCTGGAATTTTTGCCAAAATAGCCTAAGTACCAGCCCATGCGCCTAAACAGTACCTTATGCGCCTACTGACCAAATGACTAAGTGTAGTTCATGCGCCCAAATAGTCTTCATGCGCCTAGAATTTCTCATGCGCCTAAGTTTCTCATGCGCCTAAGTGTTGGTGCGCCCGCATAGTGCTGATGCGCCTACATAGTGCTCATGCGCCTAGAACACTTAGAAAAAATTTTAAAATTTTGGGAAAAAGGAAATTTAAGGAATTACCCTAGGATGTTTTGATGGTTGTATTTGTTTATTCCATGCTTGTTAATGGCCTGTTCTTGTGTTCCATATTATGTATTATTGTGTGGCTTTACGTGGTGTGTTTATGTTCATATACGTAAAGTATTATCATAATGAAGGTGAAAGACTAATGGTAATGAAAAGTGGAACATAACGAATGAATGAAAGTCTTGCAAGCAAATTGAATGGAGGTGCACGACCATGTTGTCGTTAGCTCAACTGTGTGCGGTTTAGCTAACCCGAAGGATGCACACTGGGTCAATCTTTGATATTGACGGGACCCTTGTAGCATGCCCTAGGTACTGGGTCAGGCTTCGTACGCAATGTTAGGGGTCTATTTATAGACCTCGGCCCAGTGCCCGCTTCGTGCACAATGTTCGGGGTATTGCACATTGGTCTGGTAGAAAGTGAAAGATAATGTTAAAAGTACGAAATGAAAGAGATGAATGATGAAAGATAATAGTGAATATTATCTTGTTATACGTATGATGATTGATCACGTACGAAAGTAATGAATTTTATGAAAAGAAAGTATGTTAAGAAATTTGATATTTTCGTATATAAATAAAGGTATTTTAATGCTTTAAAACTAGAACTCACTTAGCAACGCTGACTTTTATGCATTTTTCAGTTGGCAGGTAAATGTTGTTGAGGATGGCACGTGGGGAAAGCTACTCGTCAAGGAAAGACTAGCATCCATTCGTGCAAATGATTTTGTTATGTTGTAATGCAACTAATTGATTGTTTTGTAACCCTAACTTACAACGATGTATTATTTGGCAACAATAGTTATAAGCATGAATGGTTTTTGTTAACTTAATCCGCTGCTTAATCTTATGAAATGTATAATGTTTTATATGTATAATGCTATGATTGACCGACTGTGAGGTCTCCGGAAACGGGGCCTTACAATAGAGAAATCAAATAGCAGAGCAAGGAAGTTGAAAGAAAAGCTGAAAAACAAAGATGAAGAGATTGAGAAGATAACAGCTGATCAGAAAGCTCAGAAGGTGATTGTTCAGTTTCTTGAACAACAACTTGAACAATCAAAAGAAGAATTAAAGGTGAAAGACCAAGATCTTAGTAGTGCAAGACTTCACATTGCCTACTTGACTGAGCAAACAGACTTTAAAGATGCTGAAATTGATGAACTTAAAAAGATAATCTCTGCTTAAAATGAAGAAATTAAGAGATTGAACAGAGAATTAGAGTATGTAGACACTCATCTGAATGAGGAAGAACTGCTGAGCGATTATGAATGTGAGATTCGTTACCACCAAGGAAAGGCCAATGTGGTAGTTGACGCCCTGAGTAGAAAGGAAAGGGAGAAACCCCTTCGTGTCCGTGATCTGAGAATGAGCGTGTACACCAGTCTTACCACTAGATTGATAGAAGCACAAAAGGAAGCCTTGAGCAAGGACAAACTAGCAGAAGAAATGCTAATAGGAATGGAAAAATGTTTGGAATTGTGTAGTGACGGGCTGTATAAGCACAAGGGAAGAACCTGGATACCGAAACATGGGGGAATTAGAGAGATAGTCCTGGATGAGGCACACAAGTCAAGATACTCAGTTCATCCGAGAAGTGACAAAATGTATCAGGACTTAAGGATTCTCTTCTGGTGGCCCGGAATGAGGAAATCCATTGCTACATATGTGGGGAAATGCCTGACGTGTGCAATGGTAAAGGCAGAGAACCAAAAGCCATTAGGAACCTTACAACAGCCCAAAATCCCTGAGTGGAAATGGGATAACATTACGATGGACTTTGTTACAAAGTTGCCAAGAACTTCTTCGTGGGCATGATGCAATCTGGGTAATAGTGGATAGGCTGACCACATCAGCTCACTTCCTACCCATACAGGAAGATTATGATTTACCGAAACTAGCGCGACTATACATCGATGAGATTGTAACCAGACATGGAGTGCCCCTATCGATTATCTCAGACCGTGATATTCGTTTCACTTCACGATTCTAGAAGTCTCTCCAATAGGCTTTGGGGACACGACTTGATTTAAGCACTGCATACCACCCTCAGATTGATGGGCAAAGTGAAAGAACCATTCAAATATTGGAGGACATGTTGAGAGCTTGTGTGATCGATTTCGGGGGAAGTTGGAATAACCACCTCCCTCTAGTGGAGTTCTCCTACAATAATAGTTACCACGCAAGTATAAAAGCAGCTCCATATGAAGCCCTATATGGTAGAAAGTGTCGATCGCCATTGAGTTGGAACGAGATCGGTGATAGCCAAGTAATGGGACCCGACATTGTAATGGAAACCACGGACAAAATATTCAAGATTAAGGAACGATTAAGAGCAGCCAGGGATTGTCAAAAGAAGTATGCCGAGAGAAGGCGGAAGCCCTTGGAATTTCAAGTGGGCGATAGAGTGATGCTAAAAGTAGCATCATGGAAAGGCAGGGGAGATTTGGCAAGAAGGGCAAGCTGAGCCCAAGATACATTGGACCATTCGAGATTTTATCGAGAGTTGGTCCGGTAGCATACCAGTTGAAGCTACCCCAGGAGTTGAGCTACGTACATGACACTTCTCATGTGTCAAACTTTAAGAAGTGTTTCGTAGACAAGGCCTTAGAACTCCCTTTGAAAGATGCCAGAATCACTAACGAGTTGAAGTTTGTGGAAGAGCCCATAGAGATCACTGACCGACTAGTCCAAAAACTCAGACGAAGTCGTATACCCAAAGTGAAAGTAAGATGGAACTCTAGGCGAGGACCCAAATTCACATGGGAACGAGAAGATATGATGAGGAAGGAGTATCCACACCTTAAGCCCACTCGTTCAGAATCTAATTGAAGCTAAAATTTTGGGACGAAATTTCCTAAACGGTGGGTGAATGTAACAACTGACTCCTAGGTCCAACTCCCACAACCTAAATGTAATTTAACATTGTATTGTTTACATCATCTCATTACATGAATGTATCTTCTTTTCTTTGTGATTAATTGATTTCTGTGATTTATATAACTTTTGTTGACTTTTGTATGACATGTTTAAGCCTAGAACTAGTTCCCGAGGCTAGAAAATTCACTTAATTAACTTTATCCCTTGATAATTGTACAAAAATTTAAATCCAAGTCTTCCTTATGAAAATTTCCTCTAGGCGCATCAGAACTGTTTAAGCGCATGACAACTGTTCAGGCGCATTTGGCAGTTAGGCACATCACCACAGTTTAGACGCATGACAACTGTTTAGGCGCCTCGAAAGTGGGCGCATGAGTACTTTTCAGGTGTTTTTACAACACTTAGCATTTTTGAAAATTTTGAACCCTTCTAGAAGCCTTTGACCCCGGTCTGCACACCTCCAAACCAGCCAATGCATGGGCTATTGCCATGCATTCGTCCATTTCACCACCCAACCACACCACACCTTGTTTCTCCCTAAACCGAACCCACACTCCACCTCTTTCTTTCAAAGGCCGAATCCCCACTCCATTCCACCCTTTTACCCACACATTCGAACTCTCTCTCTACACTCGGTCTCTCTCTCTCGACAATTGTCATAAACAAACAAGAACTTCAAGCCTCAAGACTTTCGAATCAACCACTCTTTGCACTTTCTGAATCACTCTAATCATGGGTTATCTTGCGTTGGCAGAAAACCTGCAACCCAGTTGTTACATTAGTGTGACTTATAGCTTCTCGAAAGGTACACACTTCATCATACTCTTCTACCTTGTGTTAGTGCCATGATATCTACCCGAAAACCCCTTTTACGTGGGTTTTCAGGACCATTCCACCCACTGTCCCAAATCTAACCTCCATTTTGATACTTAAAAACCCGTTTAAAATATCCTATAAACATTTTTATGACTTGGACTTATCGATTTCAGAATGAAAATGGGTATTTAAACCCGAGATCACATGTTACATATGTGTAAATAAGTGATTATCTACCCCAACCTTGACCTTGTTATTTTATTCTGTTATATCCGTGGGGTTGACCTGAAATTTAGAATGTTTGATGATGCTAAACTGATATCATATTGGGATGAATGTTTTGGTATGGTGATATGGGCATTAGAAACATATTTAGAGACCCGAATAGGTGATAGAAGTACCTTAACATGGACAAATTCGTGAAAACTTGTTTGTAACAAAATTTTCTTGCCCTAAGACAAGTAAATCAGTGTCAAAACTGGACTTGGTGAATTTTTGGGTCAACATGTTAATTCTATGAACTTATTTAGCTTAAACGAGCCTAAACGGGAGATTTTTGGATGAGATTCTAAGAATAATGTAACAAGCCTAAACCCCAAGGAAACCATAATATTTCAGTAAGTTTGAGGACCTCAAACTCATATTTTGATGAAAATATTTGAAGAGAATAGATTAAAATGCCGA
This sequence comes from Flaveria sonorensis, assembly GCA_025506505.1. Classification (NCBI taxonomy): domain Eukaryota; kingdom Viridiplantae; phylum Streptophyta; class Magnoliopsida; order Asterales; family Asteraceae; genus Flaveria; species Flaveria sonorensis. The sequence continues at coordinate 52,968,550 of CM046434.1, forward strand.
TTTCGGGTAAAAACGGGTTTTAACGGGTTAAACATTGGAAATAAGATTTTTGTACAAAGGACCCCAAAAATCTATTTAAAACTGGTTTAAAAGTAATATAAGGACCCCTAGAAACTATTAAGGGCCATAGTGTGTCAAGAAATGGAAGGAACCAACTTCGGGGTAAAATTTGCAATTTTGGAAACTTGAGGGACTAAAGTGTAAATTCTGAAAATACGACCACATTTCAGTAAAAATTTATGACTAGAAACTATTCTTATACTTACTTTCATGTGAGAATCTGTGGGAAACCAAAAAACGGGTCATTTTACGCCAAAAACCCCGACTTTCCTAAAAAGGAAACTTTTTGACACAAATTTCTAAGGGATGTGGTCATATGTATTTTTAAACATATATTACCTTTGATTACACTCCCAATAGCCTAAGAACCCATAGCTTATGCATATGTCTTGCTCTTAGGGTGGTAGGACCTGAATCTATCTGTGTTGTGGGATCTTTGCTCTGCTTAAGGTGAGTTTCTTGTGTCCCCTTTTAACTACTATTTTTGGGTGAAGCATGCTCTGTTTGAACTAAACTTTATTGGATACTACTATGTGATGCTATTGTATGTTGTGGCTATTGTTAGAACCTACATCTATATGTATCACAGTCATTAATTCTATGTGAACCACTTGTTTATATGGGTAGATCTACTTGGGGAATCCCCCACGCACAGTGCCTTCCGATGAGAAGGGTACCACACTGAGATCCTGCGGGGTCGTTGTGGCATGTAACAGGTTCTTATAAGATACTATGGTGTACCAATCGGCAGGTATGCTATACTGTTTTGAGGCTCAGTGTCCCCAATGGGATAACCGGCAACAGTGATACTAGTCGGGGCTGAGTGCAGGGTTGATTGTGATCCCACAACAGTGATACTATGTTTTTAAACTAAACTTATGGATTCAATGAGTCCTTTTTTAAAACTTTAAACACTTGAACTCACCAACTTTCTAGTTGACACAAATTCTTTTTGAGCATGTTTCAGGTAATCCTTGATGAGCTTGGATTTTATGGAGACTTTAAATGATGGTTTAGTACCGAGACTACCCCCTGGCATTACTTGAACTTTTTGAAACATTGAAACAATTGGTTTTGTTATGTATTCACTTGGATAATTTTGTAATGGATTATTTTTATGTTCGGGTCTGACTGTGTTAACCCGGGCAATTTTAATGTAATATGATGCCATGTGATTTATCCTTCCTTGTCTGCTCTTGAGTGGTTAGTTTCCGCTGCTATGTATATTACCAGTCTGTGACGTCCCACCCTCTTCTGGGCCCGGGGTATGACAGATTGGTATCAGAGCCAAAGGTTGTAGAGAAATCGGGAATACCTTAGTAGACCCTAGGCTACAACCCTGATACCCTAGGACTGTCCTTGTTTTGAAATGTGTTGGGATGAATGGGTTGGGTAAATTGATGATTAGACTTGATCAATGTAATCATGAATTTACTGGACGTGTGAATTCCGGCATGATCCCCTATTTGGTGTTAAAAATCTTTCTTTGCATAGAAAATGTTTTAAGTGAATCTAAACTCTGTTTTTGCCCCTGCGGTAACTTGTGCTTTTACTATTACAGATACTACTACTATTGTTACTGTTGTAACTATTATTATGAGATACTATCATCACTATTGCCATGAGCTATGAGAAACCAAATTACTCATGATGACTTTACAAAACGAAAAAGCTCCCGCATTACCCGTAGATGAGACCGCCCCGGTAGGACGGCTGAGGAGGGCGATTTCTCCCTCACAATATGAGGAGTACATTAGGCGGTACAGTCACCCCGGATGGATATCTGTTACATCTGATGACACCGAGCCATCCGAAGATTCATCCCTAACATCTCAGACGAGGAGCCAGACCCGCTCCAACTCACCTCATGTTCCAGCACCGACACATTAGTCCATTCCACCTATTGGGAATAGGGGCGCGCGAGTCATCACTAGGCCGCGGAAGAGCACTAGACCAGGAGCATCCGTCTCGTTCAGAATGCCGCCTCCTCTACCTCCTCCTACGACTGCTCCTGCTCCAGCACCTCCGATGATGGGGCCGCCCAGACGCCAACATCAGGACGAGTTCTAGATACCGCCTAGACGTAGCATTTACGCTGGCCCGAGCGTTCTAGCTGGAGATCACTACTCGCAGTCCAGCCATCGTGCCAGTGACTTTGGTCCATCTGACCCCATTCTAAGAAACATACTGAGGACCATTCAGCGCCATGAGTTCACACTCCAGCACGCCACACGGACCTCGCAGTCCGCCCAATTTCAGGCACTAATGGCGTCCCATGGTGTCCAGCGCTTGGAGCAAGAACAAAAGAAGAAGGGGTCAGGTTGGTTCGGGTGGTTAAAGATGAAGTGGCAATAGTGATGGAATGATGTTGATTATTGAATAATGCTACCATTTATGAGAAACTACTTAATTATTTCTGATACTATTTTTGGGGGTGATGGCACCTTCCAGCTTGTATTACTACGAAACTATTGACTTTGTTTAATGCTTGTTATACTATCTATGATTGAACTTCTTTTATGATACTATCTTATCTATTACAGGTTGCCTGTTTGGGTTACGCATTAGTATATTCTTAGGATTTGATTTGATTGACTTTTGAATTGCTAATTGACTCTATGAATGTATGAGACTATGTATGACCTATTACTTGTTGCGTGTCCCCGTGTGTTTAGTGGAGTGACCCTTAGGAGTCAATTGGTGTTTGGGATACTTGAAACAAAATTTATGAGACACCAAATAAGCTTATCTATGATTGACACCAGAATGCCGCCTCGAAGGGAAACACGCGAAGGAAGAAACAGCGGTGTTGGACGCCCCAGGGGTCGAGGTGGGAACCGACCACCCACTCTAACTAGGGCCAACCGTGAGAAAACACTAACTGCGAAAATGATGAAAGGATCGCCAATTTGGTGGCCCAACAGATTGCTAATGCTATGTAACACCCGAAAACTTGGTCAAATAAAAAAAAAGAAAGTATTTTGGAAGAAAATTAAAAGAAGGCAAAGATGAGGGGTACAATGTGTAAATGGTACACCAAGTCAAAAATGCACTTTATATGGGCATGGCCGCCCATAACATTCTGTTGTTGCTGTTGTTCAACCGAAAAGAAGAAGAAAGAAAGCTGCAGACCAGCTCTTTCAGTTCCAAGAAGGAAACAGAACTGAAATCTTCAAGGTTAGTTTGTTTACATGTCAATTGGTTCGGTTTCTTTGTGGTTTCACCCTTAGAAACCGATTATTAAGTGTTTTTGGTGTTTTGGTGCTTTTTTGTGCTTCTTTTAGGTGTTTGAACTCGTGTACAAGCAGGTTCGGAGGAGTTTTGCTTGTTTGCTACACTAGGTGAGTTCTAGACCCCGATTTACATGTGTTATAAACTAACTTTGGGGCCGAAAATGCATTTTAAAGGATTTTCAAACTTGTACTTATGTACCCGTATGTTGTATATGTTTACGCTTATGTTATGCTTGTTTATGTGTTGTGGTTGCTTAGAATGTTAAGTTTCTGCTTAGAACAGGTGCAAATGCAGATCTGGTTTAGTTTTGATTCTGAAAAATGTATAAAAGGTGGTCATGCGCCCAAACAGGGCCCATTTGCCTGAGGATTTTGACTTAGAAAAGCCCAAGTACAGGCCATGCGCCCAAACAGGGTCCATGCGCCTGGAAATTTGCCTTAGAAAATCCTAAGTGGGGGTTCATGCGCCCCAATAGTACCCATGCGCCCAAAACTTTTTCCTGATAAGCTAAGTATAACCTCATGAGCCTGAACAGTTCATGCGCCCAGAATGTAAGCTAAAATGCCTAAGTGTAGAGTTTATGCTCCTGAATAGTGTTAATGCGCCTAAGCAGGGCTCATGCGCCTGCATAGTGCCCATGCGCCTAAACACTTAGAAAATTTTCTGGAATTTTGGGAAAAATCAGAATTTTAGGGTTTGACCCTGGTTTGACTTGATGCTATTATCTGATTATTTTATTCCTGTTTGGGTTGTTCTTGTGTTCCTATTTATTATTATATTACGTGACTTTACGTGGTGTTATTTTACCCTTATCCGTAAAGTATTATCTTTAATAAAGTGGAAAGACTAATGAAAGTGGAACATAAAGAACGTAAGAAAGTCTTGCAAACAAATTCACATAAGGTTCACAACCACTAGGTTGTTAGCTCAACTGTGTGCGGTTTAGCTAACCCATTGGATTGAGATTGAGGGGACCATTGTTGTTGCCCCGGTACTGGAGTCAGCTTTGTGCACCACGGATGGGGTCTATTATTAGACTTCGGCCCAGTACCAGGTTTATGCGCATTAATTGGGGGTATAGCACCTTGGTCCATATCGAAGTGAAAGATTAAAAGTAAAAGTTCAAGTGAACGACCATGGAAATGGTAAAGAAAGATATTATGTATGATCACATACAAAAGAGTAAACAGTATTTTAAGGAGTATTTTCCTATACAAAACTCATAAAGTATTTTCACCATTTTAAAACTAGAACTCACTCAGTAACACTGACTTTTATGCATTTTCAGTTGGCAGGTAATTTTGCTGAGAATGGCACACAGGGAGGCTACTTGTCAGGGCAGGACTGGCATCCATTCATGATTAATAACATTGCTGTTTTGTAATGCGTTCTAATGATCTTTTGTAACTGATAACAAACACACATGTATTACTTAGCAACAGAATTTATTAATTAATGAATGGCTTTTGATGTTAATTCGGCTGCCATGCTTTAAGAATTATGTAATGTTTTTATTTAATTATGTTGTGATTGACCAGCTGTGAGGTCTCCGGGAACGGCACCTTACAAGTTGGTATCAGAGCCAAAGTTTAAGAGAAATAGGTAAATATTTTCAAAACCTAAACTTAAACTGAGACTGGGACGAATGGAGGGGTGCCAGCCCGAGTAGCTACGTGCCATCAGGTACTTCTTTTCTTAATATCAACCGGTAATATATGTGCATGCTATTTGATTTATGTGCTCTTAGCAGATTTGAATACTAATGTAGTCAGGATAGGAAATGCTCAGGGGATGAAGAGTAAAGTAAGTGGCTAATCACAACTGGCCACTTTAATTAGGGACTTACTATACTTGACATAAACTGAGCTACTACCTTGAATGACCGTGTTGGTGTTTGAATCTTATAGTGTTTAAAGGATGGCCGAAGGTAGATCATCAAAGGCTTCTCGTGGTGGAACACGTGGTGTTCGTGGTAGGCCACGTATCGCAAGGAACAGGACCAAGGCTGCAGAGACGGCTCCTGCTGAGCCTGAACTACATCACCCGGAGGGGGTGGATGAGAGTGCTAACTTAAGAGCCTCGATGAAGGAGGCAATGGTGGAGGAGGTTCACCAAGTCATGCAGACAATCCTACCGTCTGTCGTGACTAAAGTGATCCGAGCTGTGAGGGAGGATGAAAAGAAGGAGAAGGAAGAGGAAAGGAGGAAGGCGACTGGGAGAAGGGAGAATGATGGTGAGGAGGAGGAATTGAACGCTGAAATGGCAGCCTCCAGCGATGAAGAGGAGGTGGAAGTGCGGGAAACCATGAAGGGATGTAGTCATGGGGCTTTTCAGCGATGCAAACCCCTACTTTCGATGGCAATGGTGATGCTGCTGCCGCTCACCGTTGGGTGAGGGAGATGGAGGCGATACTGGAGATTAGTGAGTGTCGGGAGGACCAGAAGGTGAAGTTTGCCACTCACTCTTTTGTCGACACGGCGCTGTGTTGGTGGGACAACCTTGTCCAGGCCGAGGGCAACCAGCCCATTGGAAGGATGAGGTGGGGAGAACTGAAGAAGTTAGTGATCAAGGAGTTCTGTCCTCATCGGGAGCTCGACAAGATTGAGAGAGAGTTCCTACAGCTGGAAGCGGGAACTATGCCCATCAGCAATACACCGCCAAATTTAACGAGATGGCGAGGCTGGTGCCAGATCAAGTTACGCCGGCATCAAGGAAGATTAAGCGATACATCCAAGGGTTTCCCGCTGACATTCGCAGGCATTTGATCACTGCTCAACCGAGCACTTTTAGGTCGGCAGTGGATTTGGCGGGAAGGCTGTATGATGAACGAGAGGTAGCTGTTGTTGAGGTGAAGAGGACTGGTGGGGGTGACAGAAACTAGAACGGGAAGCGATTCGGGCATGGTGGTTTCACCCTGAATAACAAGAAGCCAAAGGTGGATGACTGGCGAGTGTTTACTGCAGGCCCAGGAATAAAAAGGTGTGGTAAGTGTGGAAAGGAGCATAGCGGGGAATGCCATTTGGGATTGAACGTCTGCTTCAAGTGTGGGAAGCTCGGCCATATAGCAAAAGATTATGGGGTGCCGAAGTGCTTCAACTGTGGCAGAACTGGCCACAGAAACCATGAGTGCAAGAAGCCGAGAGCTGAGAGCTCTGGGAGCAAGAAGGTGGCTGAAGAAGGAGGGTAGAGGGCAAGTACTAGAGCCTTCACGATGACCCGAGAGGAAGCCCGGGTAGACCCCGACGTCGTGTCAGGTATGTATCTAGTAAACCAAACTTGTGCCTCCGTATTATTTGATTCTGGTGCTAGTAGGAGTTTCATAATTGCTGCTTTCTATGCTAAGTTTCCTGTTAGTAGTAGGAATATTGACGAACCATTTGATGTAGAAACTGCTATTGGTAAGTCAACCAGAATTTCTAATATGATTGAGGATTGTGGCATAGAGTTAGAAGGCCATAGGTTTGTTGCTAAACTATATGTGATGCCCCTAGGAGGATTCGATGTAGTACTAGGGATGGACTGGTTAGCAACCTATGAGGCAAACATCCTATGTCGCAAGAAGATGATTCGATTAGTTGCGCCCGATGGAAGTTCGGTAACAGTTTTTGGTGATCGCGTTACCACGGTTCCAATGGTGATTTCGATGGCGGTGGCAGAGAAGTGTATGAGGCACGGATGTAGTGCTTACCTGGTGTATGTAAAGGATGTGGACGCGTCAATACCACAATTGACTGAAGTGCCGGTTGTGTGTGACTTCCCGGACGTGTTCCCAGAAGATTTACCAGGTGTGCCACCTGACCATGAGATCGAGTTTCAGATTGACCAGATACCCGGCGCTCAACCCGTTGCCAAAGCACCGTATCGGTTAGCTCTATCTGAGATGAAAGAACTGATGGATCAGCTGCAGGAGTTGATGGACAAGGGGTTCATCAGACCAAGCATCTCTCCCTGGGGTGCTCCGGTCTTGTTTGTTAAGAAGAAAGACGATAGTATGAGGATGTGCATAGATTACCAAGAGCTAAACAAATTAATGGTGAAAAACAAGATATTCCTAAGATAGCATTTCGCACACGTTATGGACATTACGAGTTCCTCGTTATGCCTTTCGGTTTAACTAACGCGCCAGCTGCCTTTATGGATTTGATGAATCGAGTGTGCCGACCGATGCTAGATAAATCAGTGATTGTGTTTATTGATGATATCCTGATTTATTCAAAGAGCGAAAAAGAACATGACGGTCACATACGCGAGGTGTTGGAGACACTTAGAAGAGAGAAGCTTTATGCTAAATTCTCTAAGTATGCTTTTTGGTTGCGCGAGGTTCAATTTCTAGGTCACGTGGGCAATGCTAAAGGAATCATGGTGGACCCGGCAAAGGTTAAGGCAGTGATGCAATGGAAGTCTCCTAAGACGCCATCCGAGATTCGCAGTTTCTTGGGTTTAGCGGGCTACTACCGAAGGTTTATTCAACACTTTAGCAAGATAGCCTCACCTTTGACCAAATTGACCCGCAAGGATGTGAAGTATGTGTGGGGACGAGAACAGGAGGATGAGTTTGAGGAGTTAAAGGCAAGATTAACTCAGGCTCCTGTCTTGACACTGCCCGAAGGGAGTGAGGATTTAGTGGTCTATTCAGATGCCTCCTATTCGGGACTGGGTTGCGTACTAATGCAGCGTGGAAGAGTGATAGCATACGCATCCCGACAGTTGAAGACACAGAAAGCCAGTTACCCCACTCATGACTTGGAGTTAGCGGCGGTGGTCTTTGCGTTGAAGATTTGGAGGCACTATTTATAAGGGACAAGGTGCACAATTTTCACCGACCATAAAAGCTTAAAGTATTTCTTCGAGCAGAAGGATCTCAATATGAGGCAGAGGAGGTGGTTAGAGCTGATCAAGGACTATGACTACGAGATCCATTACCACCCGGGCAAGGTCAACGTAGTGGCCGATGCCCTTAGCCGAAAAGAGAGACCCGAGCCGATTCGGGTGAAGGCGTATCAGTTGGTGATGACCTCGGATGTGATGACGCAAATCAAAGAATTTCAGGAAGAGACGCTAAAAGAAGATCACCTCAACTCTGAACGAATGAGAGGTTTAGTCATAGAGTTGGGAGAGAACACCCACGGGGTTAAGACTCATTTTGGACGGATGTGGATTCCTCGGTATGGGGATCTACGTGGGCGAATTATGGACGAAGCTTATAAGACTCGATACTCCATTCATCCCAGTGCTACCAAGATGTATCAAGATATGAGGAAGGACTACTGGTGGTCGGGTATGAAACGCGACGTGGCGGTGTATGTGAGTAAGTGCCTTACTTGCATGCAAGTGAAGGCAGAACATCAGAAGCCATAAGGGAAGATCCAACCCTTGGATATACCCTAGAGGAAGTGGGAGCACATCACCATGGACTTCATCACGAAGCTACCCCGTACGGCGAGGGGGTATGATACCATATGGGTGAAAGTTGATCGTCTAACAAAGAGTGTTCACTTCCTACCGATCCGCGAGACATATTCATCCAAGAGATTGGGGGATCTGTTCATCAAAGAGATTGTAGCTCGTCATGGCGTGCCGGTGTCAATCGTGTCAGATCGTGACACCCGGTTCACATCGAAGTTTTGGAAAAGATTCCATGATGCGATGGGGACGAGGCTACACATTAGCACGGCTTATCATCCTCAAACAGATGGTCAGTCTGAGAGGATGATCCAGACACTCAAAGATATGCTTTGTGCATGCGTGATAGACTTTGGAGGAAGCTAGGATGACCACCTACCGTTAGCTGAGTTCTCGTACAACAACAGTTATCATGCCAGTATTGGTATGCCACCATACGAGATGCTGTATGGTAGGAGGTGTAGAACGCCCGTATGTTGGGGTGACATCAGGCAGAAGGAATTGAGAAGCATCGAGGTGATCAAGGCTACGACCGAAAAGCCGGAAAAGATCAAAGCATTTATGAGGGCAGCCAAAGATAGGCAAAAGTCGTATGCTGATAAGAGGCATAGACCAATTGAATTTAACATGGGTGATAGAGTCATGTTGAAGGTCTCACCTTGGAAAGAGATCATCTGATTCAGGAAGAGAGGCAAGCTGGGCCCGAGATACATAGGACCTTTCCGAATCGTTGCACGAGTAGGAGAGGTGGCCTATCGATTAGAATTGCCTAATGAGTTAAGTGGAATTCATCCGACATTCCATGTATCCCATCTAAGAAAGTGCTTAACCGGCGAAGACATGATTGTACCACTGGAGGATATCGAAGTGGATGAACGGCTCACCTATGTGGAGCAACCAGTGGCAATCATCGATCTGAAGGAGAAGAGGTTAAGGAATAAAGTGGTTCCACTTGTGCGGGTGCAGTGGAAACACCAGAAGGGTTCTGAGTCTACGTGGGAGACGAAAGAAGAAATGAGACAGCAATACCCACAGTTATTCGAAGAGTGACAGGTTTCGGGGACGAAACCTCTTTAAGGGGGTAGACTTGTAACACCCGAAAACTTGGTCAAATAAAAAGAAAAGAAAGTATTATGGAGGAAAATTAAAAGAAGGCAAAGATGAGGGGTGCAAAGCGTAAATGGTACACCAAAGTCAAAAATGCACTTTATATGGGCATGGCCACCCATAACATTCTAATGTTACTGTTGTTCGACCGAAAAGAAGAAGAAAGAAAGTTGCAGACCAGCTCTTTCGGTTCCAAGAAGGAAACAGAACTGAAATCTTCAAGGTTAGTTTGTTTACATGTCAATTGGTTTGGTTTCTTTGTGGTTTCACCCTTAGAAACCGATTATTAAGTGTTTTTGGTGTTTTGGTGCTTGTTTGTGCTTGTTTTAGGTGTTTGAACTTGTGTACAAGCACGTTCGGAGGAGTTTTGCTTGTTTGCTACACTAGGTGAGTTCTAGACCCCGATTTACATGTGTTTTAAACTAACTTTGGGGCCGAAAATGCATTTTAAAGGATTTTCAAACTTGTACTTATGTACCCGTATGTTGTATATGTTTATGCTTATGTTTATGCTTGTTTATGTGTTGTGGTTGCTTAGAATGTTAAGTTTCTGCTTAGAACAGGTGCAAATGCAGATCTGGTTTAGTTTTGATTCTGAAAAATGTATAAAAGGTGGTCATGCGCCTAAACAGGGCCCATGCGCTTGAGGATTTTGACTTAGAAAAGCCCAAGTACAGGCCATGCGCCCAAACAGGGCCCATGCGCTTGGAAATTTGCGTTAGAAAATCCTAAGTGGGGGTTCATGCGCCCCAATAGTACCCATGCACCCAAAAATTTTGCCTGATAAGCTAAGTATAACCTCATGTGCCTGAACAGTTCATGCGCCCAGAATGTAAGCTAAAATGCCTAAGTGTAGAGTTTATGCGCCTGAATAGTGTTAATGCGCCTAAGGAGGGCTCATGCGCCTGATTTTGGGAAAAATCAGAATTTTAGGGTTTGACCGAGGTTTGATTTGATGCTATTATCTGATTATTTTATTCCTATTTGGGCTGTTCTTGTGTTCCTATTTATTATTATATTACGTGACTTTACGTGGTGTTATTTTACCCTTATCCGTAAAGTATTATCTTTAATAAAGTGGAAAGACTAATGAAAGTGGAACATAAAGAACGTAAGAAAGTCTTGCAAGCAAATTCACATGAGGTTCACAACCACTAGGTTGTTAGCTCAACTGTGTGTGGTTTAGCTAACCCGTTGGATGCACACAGGGTCAATCGTTGAGATTGAGGGGACCATTGTTGTTGCCCCGGTACTGGAGTCAGCTTTGTGCACCACGGATGGGGTCTATTATTAGACTTCGGCCCAGTACCAGGTTTATGCGCATTAATTGGGGGTATAGCACCTTGGTCCATATCGAAGTGAAAGATTAAAAGTAAAAGTTCAAGTGAACGACCATGGAAATGGTGAAGAAAGATATTAATGTTGATAATGAATAATATTTGAATGTATGTATGACGTATGTTCACATACAAAAGAGTAAACAGTATTTTAAGGAGTATTTTCCTATACAAAACTCATAAAGTATTTTCACTATTTTAAAACTAGAACTCACTCAGTAACGCTGACTTTTATGCATTTTCAGTTGGCAGGTAATTTTGCTGAGAATGGCACACAGGGAGGCTACTTGTCAGGGCAGGACTGGCATCCATTCATGATTAATAACATTGTTGTTTTGTAATGCGTTCTAGTGATCTTTTGTAACTGATAACAAACACACATGTATTACTTAGCAACGGAATTTGTTAATAAATGAATGGCTTTTGATGTTAACTCCGCTGCCATGCTTTAAGAATTATGTAATGTTTTTATTTAATTATGCTGTGATTGAATAACTGTGAGGTCTCCAGGAACGGGGCCTTACATGCTATCCCCACCATAATCGCGCATATAAATGCTGATCGGGAAAACACGACCCAGAATGATGGACCCGGAAACAACGCGGGAGATGCTGAGAATACTGGATAAGTAAGAACAGGGTGCTCTTACAAAACATTCATGTCATGTAAGCCAAAGGACTTCTTCGGCACTAAAGGAGCAATTGACACATACCGATGGTTAGACGAAATGGAAGCTGTACTGGACATAAGTGAATGCAAAAACAAACACATGGTCAGGTTTGCCTCGCAATCCCTAAAGGTGCCAGCCCTAGAATGGTGGAAGACGGTCATTCAGCCAAGGGGCCGGGATGCTGCCGGCCGCATGAAGTGGTCGGAGTTTCGAGAACAGATGTCCAGTAAATTTTGTCCAATGAACCAATTAGAGAAGCTAGAAGCGGAATTCCTGAGCCTGGAGATGAGGGGCTCGAACTACACTGAATATATTAATCGATTCTCAGCTCTATCCAGACTTGTGCCTCACTTGGTAACTCCCGAATCTAAAGGCGTAGCCCGCTTTATCTGGGGTCTGCATCCCAGAGTCAGAAGCATGGTCTGATCTACTAGACCTACAGCCCTCCAATCGGCTGTCGACCTTACGGGCAGCTTAACGGACAACCTGATTAGGGTTGGATGGACGGATCAGGGGAGGAATGAAGATAAGAAAAGGGTAACGGGCAAGAAGAGAAGGTGGATCGATGTTAGAGGGGCTAGTGGCAGTAATAGCAGCTCAAATAGGAGGGCCGATGAAAGGGCGAGACGGGATGAGCAGGGGGAAAGAGGCCAAAAACTATATGTAGGTACCAGTCCCTTCTGCACCAAGTGCAAACTGCACCACCAAGGGGAATGCAATCCAATGCCCTGCTTTAGGTGCAAACGAACTGGCCACCTGATAAAGGATTGTACCTTTGAGCACGGGAAGCAATGCTACGAATGCGGGTATCCGGGACACATGCGAAACAAGTGCCCCAAGCTAGGAAGAGACAAGGACGCTAGGCCTAACAAGTCTAAAGGGAGAGCGTTCGTAATGGACCCCAATGGTACCCGCAAAGATCCCGACGTGGTAAACAGTATGTTCCTCATTAATAACCATCGTGCTACTGTTTTGTTTGATACTAGAGCAAATGGTAGTTTTGTTTCTACTACCTTTAGACATTTAATTGATTCAGAAGTTTGTACTCTAACTGATGCTTACACGGTAGAATTAGCCGATGGCAAGATAATAGAAACTAGTGAAATTATCAAGGATTGCACGATAGAGTTAAAGGGTAAACCATTTAAAATAGACTTGATGCCTATCACTTTAGGAGGATTTGATGTAGTCGTAGGAATGGATTGGATAGCAAAACATAAGGCTATTATTGTATGTTATGAGCGCTTGCTTAGGATACCTCTGACTGATGGAAGCACGCTAACGATCCACGGTGACATAAACAACACGCTATACCCCATGATTTCCCACTTAAAGGCTACCAAGAGCCTTCCCAAAGATTGCTCAGCCTTCATAGTCTACGTAATGAAAGCAAAAGAGGAAAAGAAAATCGAAGATATACCGGTGGTGGCCGAGTACCCGAAAGTTTTTCCCGAGGACCTACCGGGACTCCCTCCGACTAGACAGGTCGAATTCCAAATAGACCTAGTGCCTGGTGCCGCACCAGTGGCCAAGGCACCTTACCGACTCGCTCCACCCAAGATGAAAGACCTAATGGTGCAAATCCAGGAATTACTAGATAAGGGTTTCATTCGGCCAAGTGTTTCTCCGTGGGGTGCACCGGTGTTGTTCGTTAAGAAGAAGGACGAGACCCTGCGAATGTGTATCGACTATCACGATTTAAACAAGCTTACAGTCAAGAATCGCTATCCCCTCCCAAGAATCGATGACTTGTTCGATCAATTATAGGGAGCCAGCTACTTCTCCAAAATAGACTTAAGATCGAGATATCACCAACTAAAGGTGAGAGAAGAAGATGTACCCAAGACAGCTTTTCGAATAAGCTTTGGACACTATGAATACTTAGTCATGCCCTTCGAACTGACTAATGCACCCGCCGCATTCATGGATCTCAAGAATCGAGTTGTCGTCCATACCTAGACAAATTCGTCATTGTGTTTATCGATGACATCCTGATCTACTCCCGTAGCCATGAAGAACATGTGAAGCACCTCAGGCTGATTCTTGAACTGCTCAAGAATGAACAGCTTTATGCAAAATTCTCCAAATGTGAGTTTTGGATGCGCGAAATCTAGTTTTTAGGGCATGTGGTGAACAAAGAGGGAATTCAAGTAGACCCATCAAAGACTGAAGCCATTAGGAACTGGAAAATTTCCTGAAACCCCTACTGAGATAAGGCAATTTCTTGGTTTAGCTGGATACTACCGAAGGTTTATTAAGGACTTCTCATGGATTGTGCAACCATTAACCGCTCTAACCAAGAAGAAGACAACCTTTACATGGGGAACAGAGCAGAATGAAGCATACAAATTACTCAAGGAGAAGCTGTGTAGTGCACCAATCCTCACCCTACCTGAAGGCGTTGATGATTTTATTGTCTATTGCGACGCCTCGCGTCAGGGACTAGGATGTGTGTTGATGCAGCGATATAAGGTGATTGCTTACGCGTCCAGATTATTGAATAAGCATGAGAGAAACTACACTACCCATGATCTAGAACTAGGTGCCATGGTGTTTGCCCTCAAGATATGGAGACACTACCTCTACGGTACCAAATGCTTCATCTACACTGATCATAAAAGTCTGCAACACATTCTGGATCAAAACATGCTAAATATGAGCCAACGAAGGTGGGTAGAACTGCTGAGTGATTATGAATGTGAGATTCGCTACCACCCAGGAAAGGCCAATATGGTAGCTGACGCCCTGAGTAGAAAGGAAAGGGAGAAACCCCTTCGTGTTCGTGCTCTGAGAATGAGTGTGTACACCAGTCTTATCGCTAGATTGATAGAAGCACAAAAGGAAGCCTTGAGCAAGGATAAACTAGCGGAAGAAATGCTAACAGGAATGGAAAAACGTTTGGAATTGTGTAGTGACGGGCTGTATAAGCACGAGGGAAGAACCTGGATACCAAAACATGGGGGAATTAGAGAGATAGTCCTGGATGAGGCACACAAGTCGAGATACTCAGTTCATCCGGGAAGTGACAAAATGTATTAGGACTTAAGGGTTCTCTTCTGGTGGCCCGGAATGAAGAAATCCATTGCTACATATGTGGGGAAATGCCTGACGTGTGCAATGGTAAAGGCAGAGAACCAAAAGCCATCAGGAACCTTACAACAGCCCAAAATCCCTGAGTGGAAATGGGATAACATTACGATGGATTTCGTTACAAAGTTGCCAAGAACTTCTCGTGAGCATGATGCAATCTGGGTAATAGTGGATAGGCTGACCACATCAGCTCACTTCCTACCCATACGAGAAGATTACGATTTACTGAAACTAGCGCGACTATACATCGATGAGATTGTAACAAGACATGGAGTGCCCCTATCGATTATCTCAGACCGTGATAGTCGTTTCACTTCACGATTCTGGAAGTCTCTCCAATAGGTTTGGGGACATGGCTTGATTTAAGCACCGCATACCACCCTCAGACTGATGGGCAAACTGAAAGAACCAATCAAACATTGGAGGACATGTTGAGAGCTTGCGTGATCGATTTCGGGGGAAGTTGGAATAACCACCTCCCTCTAGTGGAGTTCTCTTACAATAATAGTTACCATGCAAGTATAAAAGCAGCTCCATATGAAGCCCTATATGGTAGAAAGTGTCGATCGCCATTGAGTTGGAACGAGATAGGTGATAGCCAAGTAATGGGACCCAACATTGTAATGGAAACCACGAACAAAATATTCAAGATTAAGGAACGACTAAAATCAGCCAGGGATCATCAAAAGAAGTACGCCAATAGAAGGCGAAAGCCCCTGGAATTTCAAGTGGGCGATAGAGTGATGCTAAAAGTAGCACCGTGGAAAGGTACAGTGAGATTCAGCAAGAAGGGCAAGCTGAGCCCAAGATACACTGGACCATTCGAGATTTTATCGAGATATGGTCCGGTAGCATACCAGTTGAAGCTACCCCAGGAGTTGAGCTACGTACATGACACTTTTCATGTGTCAAACTTGAAGAAGTGTTTCGTAGACAAGGCCTTAGAACTCCCTTTAAAAGATGCCAGAATCACTAACGAGTTGAAGTTTGTGGAAGAGCCCATAGAGATCACTGACCGACTAGTCCAGAAACTCAGACGAAGTCGTATACCCAAAGTGAAAGTAAGATGGAACTCTAGGCGAGGACCCGAATTCACATGGGAATGAGAAGATATGATGAGGAAGGAGTATCCACACCTCTTTAAGCCCACTCGTTCAGAATCTAATTGAAGCTAAAATTTCAGGACGAAATTTCCTAAACGGTGGGTGAATGTAACAACTAACTCCTAGGTCCAACTCCCATAACCTAAATGTAATTTAACATTGTATTGTTTATATCATCTCATTACATGAATGTATCTCCTTTTCTTTGTGATTAATTGATTTCTATGATTTATGTAACTTTGGTTGACTTTTGTATGACATGTTTAAGCCTAGAACTAGTTCCCGAGGCTAGAAAATTCACTTAATTGACTTTATCCCTTGATAATTGTACATAAAATTTAAATCCAAGTCTTCCCTATGAAAATTTCCTCTAGGCGCATCAGAACTGTTTAGGCGCATGACAACTGTTCAGGCGCATTTGGCAGTTAGGCGCATCACCATAATTAAGACGCATGACAACTGTTTAGGCGCCTCGAAAGTGGGCGTATGAGCACTGTTCAGGCGTTTTTACAACACTTAGCATTTTTGAAAATTTCAAACCCTTTCAGAAGCCTTTGACCCCGGCCTGCACACCTCCAAACCAGCCAATGCATGGGCTGTTGCCATGCATTCGGCCATTTCACCACCCAACCACACCACACCTCGTTTCTCCCTAAACCGAACCCACACTCCACCTCTTTCTTTCAAAAACCGAATTCCCACTCCATTTCACCCTTTTACCCACACATTCGAACTCTCTCTCTACACTCGGTCTCTCTCTCTCGGCAATTGTCATAAACAAACCCGAGAACTTTTTCAGTCTTCAATCGAGCAAGAACAAGAACTTCAAGCCTCAAGACTTTCGAATCAACCACTCTTGCACTTTCTGAATCACTCTAATCATGGGTTATCTTGCGTAGGCAGAAAATCCACGACCCAGTTGTTACATTAGTGTGACTTACAGCTTCTCGAAAGGTACACACTTCATCATACTCTTTTACCTTGTGTTAGTGCCAAGATATCTACCTGAAAACCCTTTTTTCGTGGGTTTTCAGGACCATTCCACCCACTGTCACGAATCTAACCTCCATTTTGATACTTAAAAACCTGTTTAAAATATCCTATAAACATTTTTATGACCTGGACTTATCGATTTCAGAATGAAAAAGGGTATTTAAACCCGAGATCTCATGTTACATATATGTAAATAAGTGATTATCTACCCCAACCTTGACCTTATTATTTTATTCTGTTATATCCATGGGGTTGACCTAAAATTTCAGAATGTTTGATGATGCTAAACTGATATCATATTGGGATGAATGTTTTGGTATGGTGATATGGGCATTAGAAACATATTTAGAGACCCGAATAGGTGATAGAAGTACCTTAACATGGCCAAATTCTTGACAACTTATTATTAACAAAATTTTCAGGCCCTAAGACAAGTAAATCAGTGTCAAAACCAGACTTGGTGAATTTTTGGGTCAACATGTTAATTCTATGAACTTATTTAGCTTAAATGAGCCTAACCGGGAGATTTTTGGATGAGATTCTAAGAATAATGTAATGAGCCTAAAAACCAAGGAAACCATAATATTTCAGTAAGTTTGAGGACCTCAAACTCGTATTTTGATGAAATGATTTGAAGAGAATAGATTAAAATGTCGATTTCGGGTAAAAACGGGTTTTAACGAGTTAAACGTTGGAAACAAGATTTTTGTACAAAGGACCCCAAAAATCTATTTAAAACTGGTTTAAAAGTGATATAAGGACCCCTAGAAACTATTAAGGGCCATAGTGTGTCAAGAAATGGAAGGAACCAACTTCGGGGTAAAATTTGCAATTTTGGAAACTTGAGGGACTAAAGTGTAAATTCTGAAAATACGACCACATTTCAGTAAAACTTTATGACTAGAAATTATTCTTATACTTACTTTCATGTGAGAATCTGTGGGAAACCAAAAAAAGGGTCATTTTACGCCAAAAACCCCGACTTTCCTAAATAGGAAACTTTTTGACACAAATTTCTAAGGGATGTGGTCATATGTATTTTTAAACATATATTACCTTTGATTACACTCCCAATAGCCTAAGAACCCATAGCTTATGCATATGTCTTGCTCTTAGGGTGGTAGGACCTGAATCTATCTGTGTTGTGGGATCTTTGCTCTGCTTAAGGTGAGTTTCTTGTGTCCCCTTTTAACTACTATTTTGGGGTGAAGCATGCTCTGTTTGAACTAAAATTTATTGGATACTACTATGTGATGCTATTGTATGTTGTGGCTATTGTTAGAACCTGCATCTATATGTATCACAGTCATTAATTCTATGTGAACCGCTTGTTTATATAGGTAGATCTACTTGGGGAATCCCCCACGCACACTACCTTCCGATGAGAAGGGTACCACACTGAGATCCTGCGGGGTCGTTGTGGCATGTAACAGGTTTATATAAGATACTATGGTGTACCAATCGGCAGGTATGGTATACTGTTTTAAGGCTCAGTTTCCCCTATGGGATAACCGGCAACATAAGTTTAGAAGAGGCTAGCCGGGGCTGAGTGCAGTGTTGATTGTGATCCCACAACAGTGATACTATGTTTTTAAACTAAACTTATGGATTCAATGAGTCCTTTTGTTTTTAAACTTTAAACACTTGAACTCACCAACTTTCTAGTTGACACAAATTCTTTTTGAGCATGTTTCGGGTAATCCTTGATGAGCTTGGATTTTATGGAGACTTTAAATGATGGCTTAGTACCGAGACTACCCCCTGGAATTACTTGAATTTTTTGAAACATTGAAACAATTGGTATGTATTCACTTGGATAATTTTGTAATGAATTATTTTTATGTTTGGGTCTGACTGTGTTGACCCGGACAATTTTAATGTAATGTGATGCCATGTGATTTATCCTTCCTTGTGTGCTCTTGAGTGGTTAGTTTCCGCTGCCATGTATATTACCAGTCCGCGACATCCCACCCTCTTCTGGGCCCGGGGTGTGACACCTGACACTCAAACATCACAATCAAGCATTATTCTCGTTAACCACTGTCAGAGAAACAAAAGGAGTTAATCAGACAGTTTGCTGAATCAATAAAGGTGCAAACGGGAACATCAAAAGATCAACCATCATCCTCACAGCCTTAAATGAAAACTTATGAGAGGAAAAGAAAGAGACTATATTTGGCATCTTTAAAGAAATAAAAACAAAAGGTTCAAGAGTTGGATGAACCCTGAGTCTCCACCACTCAAATTTCTCAAGGTTAAAGCTGAACCAATTGATGAAGATAAACAAAGGTAGAAACAAACAGAACCTGTTGTGTCAGAAGAAGATGAGATTGATCAAAAACATGACAAAAAAACAAAGGCCATCATCATTTTAAGTTATACTAATGAAGAAAATGAAGAACAAGATGAAGATGAGATGGCAAACATTCAAAACCTACTGCCTCATGATCCTGAAACCCTTATGCGTATAGAGCTTGCAGCAAGAGGATTTCGTTATGATTCTTTCATCCACCTTAACCTTTCAGAGGTTAAAGACTTGTTTAAAGACTTCCAAGAAGTCATGAAGAATGAAAAATAGCAAACATACAGAAGGTAGAAAGAGATCAAGGATCAGCAAGAATTCTAAAAGAACCTACCCAAGGATCCTTAGATTGATAAAATGACATACTCCCAGGTTAAAAGCTCGTTGAGTCATACAAGGATGCCTTGTCAATCTTATGCTGGAAAATCATTTTCTCAGATGAAAGAGATGGCAAAAGAAATTTACAAGAACATGTTAACCAGTGCATTAAAGCCACAAATCTCTAGACCTCATCCAACGTCATCTTTATCTACTTATCATCAAGCTCCACCTAAGCTACATCCCATTGAAGAACCAAGACAATTCATGCCTCATTGGCTTTGGCTAAAAGGTTATGAGGTTAGGGAGATGATAAATGAAAACACCAACTTTGTTAAGTTGTATGACAGGAAAATACTGATGATCGATGTCGAAGTATCAATCAAATAAGATGTTAAATTATGTGTGTTCCTATTCACCTTAAACTAGTTAGGGTAAGTAGGGTTGTCGATCCTCGTGGAATTAGTGGTCGGTGTATTGTACTTTGATTTATAAAACAATGACTAATTAAATTACCAACTTACTTAGCTATTGCCTCTTGGCTGTGAAAATTGGATTTTTTGAATGACTAACAATCAACTAAGAAAAAAAATTAGAAATAATCAAACTTGGTTAAGAAAACGATTATAAGAAAGAGTAATCCACTTTGGATCTAGGTTTGGCTTTTAATAATGGTTAAATTCAACTTCATGGAAAATCCTTAATAGGGATTCTGTACGTGCGATGATTAAGTGATATCAATAATCAAGACTTAACAGGTCTTAATACACAATGCCGATTCAATTAGAAACCAAAACTTGTAATCATATAATTTTCGGAAGATTAAATGATATTCAAATAAAAGTTTACCAAAATCATTGTTTAAATAACCAAAACACAAGTTAAACTTATGAAAGAACTTAAATGGTTCTAATGTCTAATCCCAACAAAGTTAAAAATAAACAAAAACCAAATCAGACAAAACCTAATACCTGAAGTAGATCACGAGAAGATTAGCTGCTCATCGTTCTTGAATGATCTTCAAAACCGTTGTTGATTTGCATTCCGGATGATTGTATCTTGTTTTTGAGAGTTGGAATGGTGAAGTAATGGTCTAAGAACTCCTAAAATTCATCTCCAAATGTTTTAGGTCGAATGGGGGGCAAGTGGTGGCTGAAACATAACAAAAATGCATTTTTATAGGTTTGCAAAAAGTGCCCTGGCGTAGGCTACGCTGGCCACCGTAGCCTACGCTAGGGGGCTTTCTGCTGATTTTTTTCTTGGGCTGGCATAGCCTACGGTGGCTACAGTAGGCTACGGTGGAAGCCTTTCTGCTACACTTTGAAACTTTATTTCTTGACCCTTCCAATACCTTGTTTCACCATGTAAGCTTTCAACTTTATTATTTTACCTACAAAATCACTTCCAACTCATAGTTAACCTATTCAAATTAATCACATGCATATAAATGAATAATCATACATAATATATAACGTTTAGACACTTACAACACTATTCCAACACACTAGTATCACATCCCCACACTTGACCTTTGCTTGCCCTCAAGCAAATCTAATTCAAAACATTTAACGACATTATAAACCAAAATCCCTTGCTATGTCTTAGCTATGGTCCAAGGTCATACCCATTCCAGAATTACAATAATCATGTTAGGTTAGCAAGTAAGAGATGTTACATTTAATTTAAAATAAAATCTGACTAATTAAACCTAACAAGATTTCGGCTTTTATTGTCATGCAACACACCCCCCACCATTTTTCACTCCTCTCGGTTTATTTCTAGATTGGTGAAAATTGCACCAATATATCACTCAAAAGGTTCACATATAAAACTTTGTTATCATATGCTTGAGTGACAATCAAACTCCCATGGTAACACATAGACAATGCACATATCAAAAGGACTTACGGGTTTTGGGCTTAGGTTAAGGTAGGAATACTCGGCTGTGAATGTGGCTAAAATATAAAATCAAGGCAATACCAACTGTTGACATTCTTATTGACATAACTACTACTTGCATATTTAACCCATAACCAACAATTTGTATTTTTCTTTTCTCTCTTTTTTTATTTTTTTATTATTTTTTTAAACTATTATCAGAAATCAAATACTGAAACTAATACGAATGTTATCAACAGTGGTAAGTAAGTCATATTGGGTAAAAATTGATTTGAGTTTTAATGATATGGGGTTGTCAAAAATAAACGGTTTAAGGCTCGAAAGTGGCTACTAGGGGGAATTTCAGGTAAAGTGGTGAAACACAAAAATGGTATTAAAAGAAAAAAGGAATCCTAGATTGCCCCTATCATCTATGTGCATTTATCAAATTCACCATCTCAGTATGTATCAACTCACACAAGTTCTAACACAAAGAATCATATAGCCTACACTCAACAATTGAAACAATTTTTATGTGAACTAACAATCTAGTAAGCTTCAAAATCTCACCAAGTAGGAATTAGGGTTGCCGGTGTGTGCATGCTTTTATTACACCATTAGCCTATTAACCCTAACTAGGCAATTCTTAAAAAAATCCTAAAAACCTCGCTAACACAATTATTATTATTTTTTTCTTAGAATTAGACCATGACTAAGGACCCTTACATCAAACATGGCAAGAATCAATTGGTAGGATTGTCATTTTTCGTGTTCGATTGAATTGCTTAAAAACAATAAAAATTTTCCAAATTTTCCCTCATCCCCACTCTTGAGATACATTGTCCCCAATGTATGGTATTTAAGTTAATTGTGTGAATTTTTTATTCTTTTCAAATCAATTTATTCAATTAATCAACACAAACGACTTTCCAACCCGAACCGACCCAGACAAAAATATAACGATTACCAAAATAAACTACTTAAATAGACACATCAAACATAAAACATAAAAAATAACTTCGAGTTGCCTCCCGATTAGCGCTAAGTTTTAGGTCTTCAGCCAGATCATATCTGTGACCACTCATGGTGGTCGAGTAGGATGCTTCACTCTGGTATTCTTCAAATAATCCGGCAGTTCTTCAACTAGATCGCATTGTGGCCCAAACATTAATGCCTCGACTCTGTCTTTTATAGGACCAAGTGGATCGTCAACTTTTTTCACATCTTGTGTTTCCATCTTCATAATTGTCTTTTTCTTTTCTTTTAAATCCATCAATTCCTTCAAGTCCACATGCTTATCCCTGTCATACTCAAAATCATTCACAAAAGTGGTGTTCATGCTTACATGTGAAGTATAAGTAGGAACACACACGTTAGTCATATCTGCCACAAAAACGTTATCATTAACAAAATAAGTAATCAACTTGGAAAATACATTAAAACGTAACTTACGAGTTTCGTAAGTCATGTCAATTGTTCCATCCCCACAATTGATTTGAGCATTGGCAGTTGCTAAAAATCGTCGACCCAATATGACATTCGGTTGCTCATTTGTCCTCATTGGTGCATAATTGAGCACCATAAAGTCCACAGGGTAGTAAAATTCTCCCAACTTGATTATAACATTCTTTACCATCCCCCGAGGACATTTTTGAGTCAAGTCAGCTAACACCATAGTGGTGTCAACTTCCTCTAAAGGACCGAAGTCATACTGATCATATAACATACCTGGCAAGATACTAACAGCTGCTCCATAATCCAAAAGTGCTTTTTTTATCTTTAACTTCCCCACTTTTATTGGAATGATCGGTGCTCCTGGGTCACTCTCTTCCACTGTATCGGCTTTCTCTTCCTTATCTGTAACTTGTTGTGAAAAAGAAGTAAAGTCATTATCAATAATTTTAGAGTCAGGAAGGATACTAACCGAATTGATGTGAACAGTTCTCATGTTTTCTGTGTTGGTTCCTTGATGTTAAGGATTGACCGTGGTATCACTCGGTAGCTTTCCATGGTTCCTTTTAATTTGAGCCACATCCTCTGCAAGTTGACCCACTTGTTTATTTAAGGCTTCATAAGCCTTGTCCCTAATTTCGTTTTCTCTCTTGTTGTCTTTCATATTCTCTTTCATCATGTTCATCAAAGCATCAAACTTTGCATTTGTAGACTCTTCACCACCAAGTTATCCCGATTGAGAATTACTTTGATAGTTGCGTGATGAACTATCTTGTTGATCTCTATGATTGTAGTTTACTTGATTGTTTCCTTGAGAATATGAAGTTCTTTGATAACCACTTTGATTATAATTCCCTTGTGCTCGGTTCTGATAAGCTTGACCACCTTGATTATTACCTTGAAAATTAGGGTTCATCTGGTTTGAAGCATTTCCATACTGAAAGTGTGGATGATTCCTCAAACCAGGGTGATAAGTATTAGAGTTCATATCAAACTGTTTTCTCTCTCCATATACTTGATTCACCTCTTCAAATTGACCTAAAAGCAACGGACACTTTGCACTTGCATGCCCCAAGTCACCACATTCATTGCATACATTAAATCCAATTAAAGCTACATCTTTAGTTCTCGCATGTCCTAACTTGGCCAATTGACTTTCCAAAAATGCAATTCTTTCTTTACGCTCATAATCAATGGTGGTTGACCTTGCCGGAGCGTGCTTTGACCGTTGACTAGCCGAAGCTTGAGCTTTAGAATTCTTGCACATTCGTTCTAGGAATTCCCAATCCATATCTTCATGATTGGCTAAGAATGTTCCATTACTTGTAGAATACAAGTATTTCCTTTCTTCCGGTGTTAGTCCATCTGAAAATGGCTTAATTAATTCCCACCTTTCAATACCATGATGAGGACACATGCGGATTAATTCCTTGAATCTTGTAAATGCCTCATGAAATTGCTCACCCACTTGTTGTTGAAAAGATCGAATGGCCTCTCTTGCATCACTTGTCTTTCCCATAGAATAATATTCTTCAAGGAAAACCCTTTGCATCTCTTGCCAAGTATGAATACTATTGTCAGGCAAAGTAAGGAACCATTGCTTAGCTCTATCTTTCAAAGTAAATTGAAACAATCTCAGTCTTACTTCATCTTGTGTGAAGTGGTTTCCACCGATAGTACTACATATGGTATCAAATTCAGCAAGATGCACATATGGTTCTTCCATTGCAGTGCCTCTAAATGTAGGGAGAATGGTGAGATAATGAGGACGTACATCAAAAGCTCTTCCTCTACGATTCGGAGGTGTGATAGGATTTGGATTTTTTGAAATAGCTGGTCTGAAATGGCTATCAACACCTTGTACTTGAGCTCTTTGAGGTCTTCTTAGCTAATTGACATTGTTATTAACCCTCCCCCATTGTTGATTGATAGGTGGTGCATTCCACCCATATTGATTATTCCCCCAATTGTTATTTCTATTTTGTCCATCACCTCCACTAAAATTTCCATTCCAAGCATCATAATTTACACCATTATAGGGTTCTTCATTATTATTCCTCTCATCTTCATAATCTTCATCACCCGTGTGAACACTATGCATGCTCACATGATCAAAGTCATCTCCTTGATTGAGGTTATTTTGATTCATGTTATTGTTGGGCGGTGGTTGATTCCGATGTTGCGGTTGTTATTTGGTGGTGGGGGTGGATTTGGGTTTTGATTTTGGTTATTGGGAAGAGGTTTGGATATGAGGTTGTTGGTTATTTGGATTATCCATGTGAGTTGAATCAGATAAACTATCAGCTGCTTGATCAATAGCTTTTGAAATTGACGTAGTTGGTAACCCTGATCGATGCAAGACACGATTATACCTTGCTGATCTCTCTATCTCTGGATCGAATACAAGTGGTGATTTCCTACCTGAATATCAAGTATGCATGCAACCTGTGACTTGCACACTGAAAAACACCAAGCGTAATAAGGAAATAAAAGAAATAAAGCAAGGAAAATTAAATGAAACTAAAAAACAAATCAAATAACAAAACACCAAGCGCACCGATTCCCAGGCAATGGCGCCAAATTTTGATCGATGTCGAAGTATCAATCAAATAAGATGTTAAATTATATGTGTTCTTATTCACCTTAAACTACTTAGGGTAAGTAGGGTTATCGATCCTCGTGGAATTAGTGGTTGGTGTATGGTACTTTGATTTATAAAATAATGACTAATTAAATTACCAACTTACTTAGCTATTGCCTCTTGGCTGTGCAAATTGGATTTTTGGAATGACTAACAATTAACTAAGAAAACAAATTAGAAATAATCAAACTTGGTTAAGAAAACGATTATAAGAAAGAGTAATCCACTTCGGATCTAGGTTTGGCTTTCAGTAATGGTTAAATTCAACTTCATGGAAAATCCTTAATAGGATTTGTATATGCGATGATTAAGTGATCTCGATAATCAAGACTTAATAGGTCTTAATACACAATGCCGATTCAATTAGAAACCAAAACTTGTAATCATAAAATTTTCGGAAGATTAAATGATATTCAAATAAAAATTTACCAAAATCATTCTTTAAATAACCAAAACACAAGTTAAACTTATGAAAGAACTTAAACGGTTCTAATGTCTAATCCCAACAAAGTTAAACATAAACAAAAACCTAATCACATAAAACCTAATACCCGAAGTAGATCACGAGAAGATTAGCCGCTCATCGTTCTTGAATGATCTTCAAAACCGTTGTTGATTTGCATTCCGGATGATTGTATCTTGTTTTTGAGAGTTGGAATGGTGAACTAATGGTCTAAGAACTCCCAAAATTTGTCTCCAAACGTTCTAGGTCGAATGGGGGGCAAGTGGTGGCTGAAACATAACAAAAATGCGTTTTTATAGGTTTTCAAAAAGTGCCCTGCGTAGGCTACGCTGGCCACTGTAGCCTACGCTAGGGGGCTTTCTGCTGATTTTTTTCATGGGCTGGCGTAGCCTACGGTGGATACAGTAGGCTATGGTGGAAGCCTTTCTGTTGCACTTTGAAACTTTGTTTCTTGACCCTTCCAATGCCTTGTTTCACCATGTAAGCTTCCAACTTTGTTATTTTACCTACAAAATCACTTCCAACTCATAGTTAACCTATTCAACTTAATCACATGCATATAAATGAATAATCATATGTAATATATTACGTTTAGACACTTACAACACTATTCCAACGCACTAGTATCAACTGACATTTTGGTAGCCTCGTCCTCCTATGGTTCCTCATTTTGGCAGCCTTTTAAGGTTAAACCCTAAGATTAAAGCTGTTGGACTCAACAAATGCATTGAAGTATAATGCTTGCCATAATCAAACATAATATGTTTTAACATTCAAACAATCATTAACTAACACATTAGCATCATTAACATTCATAGTAGACACTAATTATTGTTTAAATTTCTTTTTCAGGTTTGCAGATATAAGAAATTTTTGACAAGTGTCGGCAGCGGATGAAGAACTATCCACAGCGGATGAAGAAGACTTTGCAGCGGATGAAGAAAAAGGTCCAAGTGTCTATAGCGGATGACCAACACACATACAGCGGATACACAAATTTCCATAGCTGATGAACAGTCCACAATGGATGTTCATCCACAGCGGATGAACACTCCACAGCTGACACAATCATGCAAACACAAATGTTCACAGCGGACAGTATCCAAGACACAGCGGACAGTTTATTCAAAAATCCACAGCGGACGACTTAGCATCCATAGCGGACAGTTTATCATCCACAACGGAAAACTTAGACTTAGGATTTTATGTAATTTTGTTTTACAGAAGGGTACTTTTGTAATGGTATATAGCTATATGTATAGGCTATAGCATAATACCCTAATCCTTTGTAAGCTTTTAAGCAATCAATACAAACAAGCACTTCTTATTATCTTTCAAGCATTCAATCACTAGCAAACACACAATCATACACACACACATAGATATCATATCATTAATCATAGGTTTCCCGCACTATGATTAATGAGTATTGATTATATAACAAATTGTTGTTATATTTGAGAGATTGAAATCGATCCTTGGGAGAATTCAAGTGGTTTGTTCTTAGTGTTCTAAGTTCTAAAACCTGAATTCCATCAAAAGCTTCTTTGCGATTCCTCCCTTCTCTGAGATTAAACCCTAAGGACATAAAGCTTCTTGAGGTTTCTGTTCTATCCTTAATTTATTGTCTTAAATTTATTCATGTAACAACATACACTTTACTAATGAGAATCACATTTGTAGGTTTGTAATGGATGCACATCTATAGGTTTGTAATGAGAATCGAGTGTTGAATTTTGTTCATGTAGCAACTGATCCAGGGGCTCATACTTCATCAATAGTTGATTTGTGAGGTAGACATAGTAAGTTTAGTTTCAAGAACTTAATAACACTTTACTAATGATTGATTAATTGGTGGAGTATATGAAAATTTTATCTGTTACTTGATTAATATGGTGGTTAATGTACCATAGAATCTGATGATTCGAATTCAATTAATTTATATTAATATGGTGGCTTATCTGTTATATTTTATAATGGTGGTTAATGGACCATAGAATTAAAGCTGTAGTTAGACTTTCATTTTTGAATTCTATCTCTTATTTGATTAATATGGTGGTTTATGGACCATAGAAGTTGTAATTAAACTTTAGCGACGAAAACCTTGTTGCAACTACAGTTCGTCGTTATAGGTTCTTTTATCACGACGAAACTTATAGCGACGAAAATATTGGCCTGATATGATGGAGAAATGGCGATGAAATAGTGGAGACCAAGATTCGTCGCAATGGGTTATGGAGACAATATTTAGTCGCTAAAAGTGAAAAAAAAATTAGTCGCAAAAAGACTTATTTCTTGTTGTGTATTCTAACATGCATCTGTTTTGAAGTTTCAAATATTCGTTTTGTAGCATGCATCGTTCCAAACTAGCGTGTAGGCCAAGACCTACATTGGATATAATAGAGTGCACCTTCTCTACATGACAAGATATAACACCAAATCCATTTACGTACATTCAGTGTTTAGAAAGCCAGATCAAACCAACCAGTTTGAACGATTTAACCAGCAACCACCACTAGTCTAATTACCATGTATTCGGTTGGATTCAATTGAACCAGATGATTTTTCTCAAACTAGATGAACTGGGAATAAACCAGATTGTGTGAACTACGAATATCAAAATGAAACAAATGATTTATATTTTTTGACTGTAGAACAAATAGTGAAAAATCAACCTTTTCTAGGACATGCTCAAAAGTTCATAATACCACGCACAACAAGTGCACATCAATGTAGGTTATTTTCGAGTCAGTTAAACCAGGATTAAATAGGGCTATATGGATTGGAGTTGAATGGTAAAAACCAACACAAAACAAGAGCTAAAAATTTCGATTGTAGAAGAAATGGTGAAAAGTTAACTTTTTCTTGAACTTGCACAAATATGACACCCCATATTTTCAAGTTAACGCTAGAACCTTAACTTTACGTTATCTAATTATCTTCTGTCACTTTGCATATGCTAAGTTTTCTTCTTCTAATAAATGAGAATAATAAGAGTACGATTATTATTAAAACCTAAGCCTAATATTTAAACTAATAATTATTTAAAAAAAAACTAATTCTAATTATCTAACCCTAAACCTATCCTCCCTTTTAACCGAAACTTCCCCCCCCCCACTCCCTATATCATCTTCGGTCTCCCTCTCTCGCCAACCTCCGTCTCTCTAAAATCAAATACCCTAATACCACGTGAAACCCTAGTTCGGCCCCTTCCCCCTCTCGAATCATGAGATCGGTGATAGTAACAAGCACCGACTACCTCTCTTTCATCTTGATTTGACAAGTTAAAATCTATTTTTGTTCTTAGTAGAATTTACTCGGTACAGTTTCAGTTATGATATGCTTAGTCATGTGTGTAGGGAATGGTATATGATTACATCTTTTGAGTTATTATATATGTTTATATATGAAGGTCTTTGTCGTGGTGTTTGTGTGTTTCTAGGTTAACTGTGGGTGGGATGCGGGGTGTGTATTATGGTTATATGGGGGGTGACCAGTGGTGTATGGGTGGATCGAGCATGTGTGATGTTCGGATTGTATGTTGCGGGTTGTGTGTGGGTTCTTAGGTGCGACTATGTAAAGACAACCTGATTAGGGTTAGGTTGCCATTAAATTGATCTCGGCGGTAGGGGTGGTATCGAGAGGGTGTGTGAGTGGTGCTTCTTGGTCTGGTTGAGGGGAAGGATGAGGGTGTAGGTATGGTTTAGAGGTCTAGGGTTAAAGGAATGGGTTTGTTTTCATTAGTGAGCGTGTGTGCATGGGTGTGTTAGGTTGGTGCATGGGGTTTTAGTTGAGGGTGTGTTCTCAGTTGGGTTTATGTGTGTGTGGTGTGTGTTATATGTATGACCTTACGCGTGTATGTATGTATGTATGTATGTATGTATGTATGTATGTATGTATGTATGTATGTATGTATGTATGTATGTATGTATGTATGTATGTATGTATGTATGTATGTATGTATGTATATGTTTATGATGTTCATATGTATGGTGTAGGTGGGTATTTTAAGCTATGATTATGCATGATAGTTGTCTTGGTGTGCATGGATATGCAGATAACCTAATTTCATAAACAATTATAATAATGTTATAATTATATTTACGTGTGCTCTACATTGTAGTGGTGGGCTTAAGTTTACATAAGTGTGTCTGAATGTGTAGCTTTAGAGTAAATGATGCATGGTAGATGTTATGTGACTTTCTTATGCGTGCATGGAATTATCCTGGTGTTAGGTTTTGTCGAGAACGCGAAACCGTACAATCCAAATCTTTAGACAAAGTAAAAACTGATAAAATACTTAAGTTCAAGTTGTTTAGAAAACTAATGACCTGATAGCTGTGTTTAATTGTAGTTGCATAATCTAAGGTGGATTTATAGCCGCGCTTTCTATAGTATTCTATTTTGGGGAAGAGAACATGCTTTCAAATATGTTTCTTTGGATTCAATAAGACTATATGATCACACGTAAACTAGTGTTGTTACTATTTGGGTCCTTTCTTTCAAACCGTTAATTCTGTGATATTAGCGAGGTAATTTCTAAGCAGTACTACTGGGTTTGACAAATTCCACCTGGGCTAGTCGTGCTAGCACGACTGGAGGTCGAACAAGTGTTAAATTGACCTAATAACTATTGTCGTGGTTTGGCAACTACAAACGAGGCATTCATAAATTTACTTGGCAGCTTTGGTTGCGAATTTCATACACTTAGTGACATGAAATTGTAGATTAGCTTTCTACTATGATATACTTTGTTTACTTTATCTGTTTCTAAACTACTTGCATATTTTATAAACCTATATACTCACCAACCCTATGTTGACACTTTAGAATGTTTCTCTCAGGTTCTTAAAGGTGATTGCACTACTAGGAGCACAACATTGAAGGTTCATGCATAATAGGTCTTTAAAAAACTATTATTTGGGTTGGTGTGTGTGTTTTCATAGTACTGATTTTGGATTTATTTTGTATTCGCTTCCTAATTATTAACTGTGAAACTTGACTTTTGCATAATGATTTAGATTAACTGAAAAACTTTAATGAAAAGATTTTGTAATAAATGTGTCGTTTCGTGTAACTAATAACTAAGATCCTGATTGTCACATGCCTAATGATAAAATCTCGTTCGTATAAATTGAGGGTGTGACAACAAAAAGTATATAACACCACGCACAATAAGTGGAAACGCCAAAAGGGTTCGGAGTCTACGTGAGGGACTGAAGAAGAAATGAGATAGCATTACCCACAATTGTTCGAAGAGTGACAGGTTTCGGGGACGAAACCTCTTTAAGGGGGGTAGACTTGTAACATCCAAAATTTTGTCAAAATAAAAGAAAAGAAAAGCAATAAGAAAAGAAAATAAAAGTATCCTGCAAAAAGAGAAAAGGAGCCAAAGTATAGGGGGCCAAGTGTAAAGAGTACAAAACTCAAATATTTTAATATATTTGAGAGTATGGCCGCCCATATATCTTTTCCCAACTTCTGTATTCGACTGAAAAGAGAAGAAAGAAGAAGAAGAAGCTGCTCTCTCGGATATTCAAGGAAGAAAGGCTAAAAATTCGCACTTTGGTGAGTGTTCTTTGTATTTTTGGTTCGGTTTGTGGGGTTTTCGACCTTAGAACCGATTTTCATGTGTTCATTGTGCTTGGTTGTTTGCTTGGTTGTGTTTTAGGTGTTTGAACTCTTGTGCACACAAGTTTGGAGGAGTTTTACTTGTTGGTTGCAATAGGTGAGTTCTAGACCCCGGTTTTCTATGTGTTTTTAACATTTTGGGGCTGAAAATGCATGTTAAAATGATTTATTACTGTTACATGTATAACCGTATGTATATATGCTTATGCTCTCATGTTTTATGGTTGTTTATGGGATATTATTGCTTAGAATGATAGGACTAAGCTTAGAACAGGTTCATATGCTGATTGGGTTTGAATATTATTCTGAAAAATGAACAACAGTTGGCCATGCACCCAAACAGGGCCCATGCGCCTAGAAATTTAACTTAGAAAAGCCTAAGTGCTGACCATACGCTGCTATAGACCTCATGCACCTGAAAATTTGCCTGAATATACTAAGTGTTAACCCATGCGCCTAAACAGTACCTCATGCACCCAAAAGTTATTCATGCGCCTAAGTCTTTCCCATACGCCCACTGCCCAGAAATGCCTAAGTGTTAGTCATGTGCCTGAATAGTACCCCATGCGCCCAGGAAGGATTCCCAGATGCCTAAGTGTTGGCTCATGCACCCACATAAGGTTAATGCGCCCAAGCAGGACTCATGCGGCTGCATAGTGCTCATGCGCCTAGAACACTTAGAAAATTTTCTGAAATTTTAGGAAATCAGAATTTTAGGGTTTGACCCTGATTTGACTTGGTATTTATATTTGTTTATTTTATGCATGTTTTTGGCCTGTTCTTGTGTTCCATATTGTGTATTATTATTATATAACTTTACGTGGTGTGTTTATACTCGTAACATGTAGAAGCCTCTTGAAGATTAACATTTAGTCTTTATTAATCTTTGTATAGTTTTGTCATAGTTTAGGGACTTATTTTGTAAATATATGTTCCTCTTTGTATTAATATTATAAATAGCATAGATAAGGTATTGTGTAGGCAAGAACTAAAAAACACTAGAAAAAAAGAACCTGAGAATAAGTTAGAACGACTTGTAACTGTTTTCTTACACCTGTACTTTCTATGCTTACTATCAATGAAAAACTATGAATTTTTCTGATTTGTTTGCATTGAATTGATTACTTGTGTTTGTTTGATTGAATTGTATCATAATATCATCACAGATTGATCCATTTTGATCCTATCAAATAGTATCAGAGCTGTTGGTTCAGTGATTTGAGTTTGTCAAACGGTCGAACTTTTGAATCACTTGAATCTGTGATTGATAAGCAATTCAATCTAACAATTGTTGATTTCAGTTGTGTTTCATCATCAGAAACATGAATTGAATCACAATTTGCAGTTCAATTCGTTCAAAAATTAAGAAATTGATCAAAACAGTTGTCGAACTGTTCTTCAATGTTTCAAACTGATTTTTCAATCTAAAGATTGAATTGTGTTGTTGTTCGATGAAATTGAAGATGAAGGACTGTTAATCGATCAAATTATAGTCTAATTGGAATTTTTCAAAGCAATTCAACAAGTTTTGAAGATTTTCAGCAGATCTGAGTTCGTTTGAATATGTTGAATTTGGCGCATTAGGTTAAAACACTACTGAAAATTGCCTAAGTGTTTGGGCGCTTGACAACTATTCAGGCGTTTCACAACTGTTAAGGCATTTTTGGTCTAGGCGTTATACCACTATGGGGGCACAATACAACTATGTGGACACTTTGAAACTTCCCAGAAACTAAGTATTTTCAGGCGCATTACCACCGTTGAGGCGCATCTGAACTGTTTGGGCGTTTTTGACACCCAGGCGTCTGACAACTGTTTGGGCGTTTCACAACTGTTCAGACGCATTACAACTTGGGCATTTGAGAATTCTTCTAAGGCAATCCTTTAGACGTTTCAGTCAAAGTCAAAGGAGTTTCACCACTGTTTGGGCGCTTCATCACTGTTTAGGCGCATCAACTCAACACTTAGAAATTTTTCAAAATTTTAAAAAATCCAAAAACATTTTCAATTCATTTTTTTTAATTCAAAAATTAAAAACAACAAAAACAAATTCTTTTCTTAAAAACAAAAATTAAAAATGGTAAAATCAGAAGATTCTGAGAACAGAGTTCCCAAGTTGAAGAACAGAGCAGACTTTAAGAACTAGTCCCTTAGATTGAAACATCATCTTAATTTTATTGACACTGACTTATGGAAAACAATAGAAAAAGGACCTCATATTCCAATTACTTCAGATGGTCCTGATGGAGGAATTGTGTATACAAGAGATTCTCCAGAACCATATCCGGAAGATGGGTTACAAGGTGATGATCTAAGGAAAGTAAATAATGACATTAAAGCATATTCTTTGATGTGTAAAGGATTACCACTTGAAGTCTTAACTATACTTGATGGATATCAAACGGGATATACCATGTATAAAGCTTTGAAGATAATTTGTGAAGGTGGTAAGGAGATTCAAGATCTTAAGAAGCAGAAACTGAAGAGGCAGTTAGAGCTGTTTGAGCATTTATCTGGTGAAACTATAAACCAAATGATGAATAGATTTGTGCAACTTACAACTGAGATGTCAATTGCCGGCATCAAAAATGATCTCAAAGATCTAAACTTCAGGCTTCTCAATGCTTTTCCATCTTCATGGAAATAAACAGTAACACTGTTGAAGCATACTGAGAAATTTCCTATGGATCTTGATCTATTGATTGCCAAGATTGAGTCAGTTGAGATTGATGAAAGCTCAAGAAATAATGATAGAGTATCCTCAATGTCTCAATACAGATATGTTGCATCACCAGCTAGCACTGTGGAAAATGCATTTATGGCAAAGAATGAAAGTGCACCAGAAGAAGAGGGTGATCTGTTTGTTGGAGCAGGGTTCTTCACAGATTCTTCATATACAAGTGCTCCTGCTTATGCAACACAGAATCAACCTCAGTCTCCTCTTAAAGCTCAAACTTCTAAAACTCATACCGAGACTCCATCTTCTAACTCTGCTAAACCTAGCAAAGTTAAAGATGTTATTAACATCCTTTTACAGGATGAAGAGTCCAAATCTGCTTTTACTGCTTTTATGGCTAGTTTTCAAGCTTATCAAGGTAGTCATTTAACTCAATTAGATTTTGTTTTGCAGGACTTATTTAAAATGGATCCAGATGATGTGGAGGAAATGGATCTAAACTAGCAGATGGTGATGACTGCATACAGAACTCAGAAACACTCTTATGTTAACAGGAAATACAAGCCAAGTGCTAACAAGACTGTTGGATTTGACTAGTCTAAGTCAAGGTGTTTCAACTGCAATAGCTATGGTCACTTTTCAAGGGAATGCAAAGCTCCCAAAAACAAAGAAGGAAATAGCCAATCGAGTTCAAGCAATCAGAGGTTTCAACAATCATCTCAGAAGACATTCCAAAAGCCATACCAAAGCTTACCAATGCCTAAACTTAAAGATGAATCTAAGTCATCTGAAGAGCCAAATAAAGCTCTAGTTGTTAGCATTAAGGACATATATGATTGGAGTGCTTATGTAGAGCAATTTACCGTTGATCTAACCTCTAGTTTATCTCTTATTGCAGAAGTTCAAGGAGAAGATTGGTCAGAAGATAGTGATCCAAAGGCTAAATATGATTCTGAGAATAAAGAAGAAGAATACGATTGGAGTGATAAATCTGATCCTAAAGAGGATTCAGAATAAGTCAGATCAACCAAAGCTTGAAAATTCATCTTCTAACTCTAAGACTTCTTCACCTAAATATCCTGAAATACTAGCTGAAGTAAGAGAAAAACTATGCACCAAATCTTGCTTTGAACATGTAGAATATTATCGAACTTACTCTTATAAAATCTATGAAAAGCTTAAGCAAGAGGAATTAATGCATAATAAACTTAAAAATAATCACAAAATATCATATGAAAAGATCATTTCTCTACAAACTTCATGGAACAAAACTTTGAAAGAATTAGAAATTATTTCCAAACAACTTGAAGAAATGACTAAGAACTTGGAACAGGAGAAAATAGCACATGCTGCTACACAAGTTGATCTAGCAAAATTAAAAAGCTCCAAAACGATTGTGGAACAACTGGTAAGTGAACGAAAGGACAAACAAAAAGAAGGCTTAGGTTTCACACACGAACCAATGCCTGAATCTATAACTAACACTTTACCAGAGAACTTCAATACGCATGATCATTCTCCTGAAAATAAGGCTAAACTTAAAGCTTACCAAAACAAAAACAAGATTTCTGATAGTGAAGAAAAGAAAACCAATGTTGAAATTTTTGAAGAAAAAGATACTGAAAAGATCAAAAACGGTCATCCAGTAAAAGTGAAATCATATGAACCACGACCGAAAAGTAAGAAAATATTTGTTCCAAAAGAATCTGTGTTCGAAGAAGTGATCATTAAAAACAACAAACAAAACTCCAAAAACAAAGATAAAGCAAAACAAGAAGAAGGAACATCAGAAGATTCAAACTCTTATGGTCTAAATAATCCAGAGTTTATTAAATGGCAAAAAGATCAGAAAGAGAAAGAAACTGAAAAAGAATCTTCACCTGAAGATGTTCAATCTCAGATAAAATCAAGTTCTACAAAATCAAGGAACCAAAGAAGAAGAAGAAAATTGACTAAAGCTAAAACTGATCAAAATAAAAGTCAAAAAAATCAGACAAAAACAACAAATCAAGCAAGTCAATTTAAACCAATAAAATTTGTGTCTGCTGGTAATTTGAACATGAACTTAATTTAAGAAGTTAAACAAACTCCTAAGAACCAATCAAACTCTGATCTGAAAACAGGTTCAGATTCGAAAACTTCCTCTATCGTTAAACGATTTGTTTCTAAGGATTCTAAGAAAGTAGTTCATGTACAAAAGTCAAAACCAAATATACAAAAGAACAAATTGCCAAATCAAAAACAAAATTTGTCTAATCAAAAACAAAAGATTAACTTTTCAACGCCTAAATCTAAACAAGGATCAAACGTTGCGTCAACATCAAAAGTTAACAAACATCTGTTTAACACACCACAAAGGTATTATGAAATTTGTGACATGATAATCATAAGACTGCTGAATGCTTTTTCAACAAGTACTATCATATATGTGATATGAGAAATCACTCAACAGCAGATTGTTATTTTAATAAGTACTGTACCTTCTGTGATGAAAGGACTCACAATACAGAAAGCTGTTATTTTAGAAAGAGTTCGCCAAGGAAAGGATTTGCTAATGCATAATTGAGCAAAGGTTATGTTAATTCTCAGTTTAAAAGAAATCAAACTGTCAATTTTCAAAGATTAACTAATCAACATTCCTTAGGCTTGAGATCTTTCAAAAGAAATGACTCTGTGAGACCAAAACAATACATTCAAGATCAATTCATTCCAAAGTCTGTCAGAATGAATGATAAAAATTTTGGAAATAAAAATTTTTCAAAAATTGGTCATTCAAATGGTATGAAATTTCTTAATAATGATCAAAAATTTGTGAATAATATAATTGGTAAATTCATTAAAAACAAGCCTGATATGAATAAACTCCATTTTAAACAATTTACCATCGTTGATAAGTTTGGCAAGCCCAAGACCATTTCAGCTTGGGTAGATAACTCAACTTAATTTCTTTGTCTTGCAGGTACGCCTGAGAAGACCAATCAACACATGGTATATGGATAGCGGTTGTAGCTGGCACATGACGGGCAATCATGCCTTACTTCAAGATTTTAAGTTAAAGGATGGTACACATGTCGCATTCGGTGGTGATGCAGGAGGAAAAATCACAGGCGAGGGAACAGTATCCAATGGGATAATAAGCTTCAATAAAGTCAACTTCTATTCACAGTTGAACTTTAATCTGTTAAGTGTTTCCTAAATTTGTGATAAATCATATTCTGTACTTTTTGATGATTCTTTTTGTTACATTTTGAAGCCAGGTTTTCAGATTAGCAAAGACTGGGTAGTTGTTAAAGCTGTTAGGGATTGAGATGTATAAAAGCTGGATATGTCTCAGGTTGATCCATCTACAGAAACAACTTGCCTTATTGCTCAAGCATCAAATGACGAAAGTCAGCTTTGGCATAGACGTCTCGGACATTCCAATTTCAAGAATATGAACAAGCTTGTAGCAGGGAATCATGTCATTGGCCTTTCATCAAAGAAGTTTGCCACTACTGATCTCTACTCAGCATGTTTAAAGAGGAAACAACACAGAGCGTCTTATAAGCCCAAGCTAATAAACTCAAATTCCAAACCTCTCTAGATGTTGCATATGGACCTTTTCGGACCAACAAATGTGAAGAGTATTGGAAGAAAATCTTAGTGTTTAGTTATCATTGATGACTTCACAAGATTTTCATGGGTTTTCTTTCTGAATGCTAAATCTGAAACGGCTGAATTATTAAAAGAAATCATCACAAAATTTGAAAACCAATTAGAACAAAAAGTAAAAATAATAAGAAGTGATAATGGAACGGAATTTAAAAATGCTAATATTGACATGTTCTATGTAGAAAAAGGAATTGCTCATCAGTTCAGTGCTCTCAGAACTCCATAACAAAATGGAGTTACTGAAAGGAAGAATAGAACTTTGATTGAGGCTGCACGATCCATGTTAGCAGATGCGAAAATTCCTATCACTTTCTGGGATGAAGCCATATCTACTACGTGTTTTGTATAGAATCGTACTTTAATTATGAAAGACAAACTGAAAACTCCTTATGAGTTGATATTTGGCAGGAAACCAAACATAGATTTTCTTAAATCTTTTGGTTGTCCAGTTTTGATTTTAAATTCAAGTGATCATCTAGGAAAATTTGACTTAAAATCTGATGAAGGATTTTTCGTTGGATATTCATCTGTTTCAAAAGCCTATCGAGTTTATAACTCTAGGACAAATGTTATACTTGAAACATTCAACATTAAATTCCTTGAAAATTCTTTTCCATCAGTTTCAAATGGTCCAGCTTGGTTATTTGATTTAGATTTATTGTCAAACTCTTTTCAATCTAACTTGTTTGATCAATCTAACTTGCTTGATTCTATAGGTAAGAAGAAACCTCAAGGAGATCTCGGTTCTTTTAGTGATGATTTAGATTCTGATGATATGGATGACTCAAACCCAGATTATCCATTTTTCTCTTTTGTCAAAGATTCTATAATTCGATTTGAAAATAATGATGATCTCTCTCAACAAGATGAAGATCATTCCGTTTCAGAAAATCAAGAAGTTTCACAACCTATTC
The DNA here is from genome assembly GCA_025506505.1 of Flaveria sonorensis. Classification (NCBI taxonomy): domain Eukaryota; kingdom Viridiplantae; phylum Streptophyta; class Magnoliopsida; order Asterales; family Asteraceae; genus Flaveria; species Flaveria sonorensis. Next base: position 53,007,474 of record CM046434.1, read on the forward strand.
CTAATGATGGTATAGAAATTGGACATCTAGAGTCTAGAACGTCATCTATTTCTGGTGATGTAGTTGACACCGGTAATCTTGATTCCTTCATCAACTCACCGACTCAAGTTCCCAATTTCAATCCACATTCTTCGAACCTATTGCATCAACTTTCTAACTTGAACCAAACAAATTTGGATGTTCATGTTCAAGGGAATGCGATTCCAACATCTCGTATTCACAAGAACCATCCAACGTCTCAGATTATTGGTCCATTGAATGAGAGAACAACGAGAAGTAAATCAGAACAAGCAAATCTTTACTTATACTCGTGTTTTCTTTCTCAAATTGTTCCTAAAAACGTTACCAAAGCGTTAAAGGACAATAGTTGGATTGAGGCTATGCAAGAAGAATTATTGCAATTCCGCAAACAAGAAGTGTGGAATCTTATGGATTTACCTGAAGGAGAAAATGCCATAGGCATAAGATGGTTGTTCAGAAACAAAAATAATGATCGAGGAATTATTATTCGAAATAAAGTGAGACTCGTTGCATAAGGATACACCCAAGAGGAAGGAATAGATTATGATGAAGTATTTGCTCCAGTTGCAAGACTTGAATCAATTCGTGTCTTCCTGGCTTATGCATCATTCATGAGATTGAAAGTGTATCAAATGGACGTAAAAGGTGCATTTTTGTATGGTCCAATCACCGATGATGTGTTCGTAAAGCAACCTCCGGGTTTTGAAGATTCGGAATTTCCTCATCGTGTGTACAAGCTAAGCAAAGCTTTGTATGGACTCCATCAAGCTCCTAGAATCTGGTATGAAACATTATCACAACACTTAATCCAACATGGATACACGCGAGGGAAAATCGATCAGACTCTGTTTATCAAGAAGGATGCTAATGATCTTTTATGTGTACAAGTGTATGTTGATGATATCATATTTGGTTCTACTAGTTCAAAATTATGCAATGAATTTGAAAAAATAATGAAATCTCGATTTCAAATGAGTTCTATGGGAGAAATAAAGTTCTTTCTTGGACTTCAAGTCAAGCAATCTGCAGATGGAATATTCATAAATCAAAAGAAGTTCATTGACAAACTCTTGAAGAAATTTAAACCGCAAGATTGTCAGTCCATAAGAACTCCAGCTGACGGAAACACCAAGATTGAGCCTGATCCGAAAGGAAAATCTGTAGACCAAACTTTATACAGATCTATGATTGGTTCATTGATGTATCTTACTGCATCTAGACCTGATATAATGTATGTTGTTTGTGTCTATGCCAGGTATCAATCAGACCCAAAGGAATCCCACTTAATTGCTGCCAAATGCATATTCAGATATCTCAAAGGAAAACCGGCCTTAGCGTTATGGTATTCTTATGAAGGAAACTTCGAGTTATATGGGTATACGGATAGTGATTATGGAGGATGTTGTCAAGATAGAAAATCAACTACGGGTGGATGTCAGTTTTTAGGACCCAGATTAGTCTCATGGCAATGTAAGAAACAAACAAATGTCTCTGTTTCAACTGCAGAAGCTGAGTACAAAGCTGCTTCAGCAGGATGTTCTCAAATCCTTTGGTTACAAAACCAACTGCAATTTTCTTAAAACTCCAATTTACATTGATAACACTGCTGCTATGTTCATTACAGCTAATCCTGTCCAATATTCAAAAACAAAACATATCGAGATTCGATATCATTTTCTCAGAGATAACTCTGAAAAAGGTTTAATCATTCTGATTCAAATTGCAACTGAAAAACAGTTGGCGGACCTTTTTACTAAAGCCTTCTTACCAGGACGGTTTGAGAATTTGGTAGAGTCAATTGGTCTTATTAACCACATTTAAAAACTGGTTTTTGAGTATTTCAGTTAATTGAGTCTAAATATGATTAGAACCCTCCCTTACCTGAATAGGACATAGCAAGAAAAACTGTCAAAGTTAATTGCCTGATTGTATTTTGTGTGTTCATGTTTCTTAGAAAAAGCAAAACCAAATACAAAAATAGAAAATTGAAAAATCAAAAATAAAAATATAAAACACAAACTAAAAAAATAGAGTTTTTCTCTGTTAATTCATTATTTAGGATGAATCTGTCTTTGTAATATGTGAGAAATGATAGATACATTAGTATGATGAGTTGCATACTTCACTAGATAACAAAGTCTGGCGTGATCAGATATGATGTGCAAGTAAGTTCATGCAATTAGACTGAAAAAGTAAATTCTTGTGATTAAACTAAATCACTCATGCATTCATGTCTGTCTATCTTAGCACTAATGAGTAGTGTTGATTTCTCAAATTGATTGCTTGTTAAGACATAATCTCACACTTGATGGTGATATGAATAACCATTGAGCTCTAAATTATTTAAAGCATCTAACACTTCTCTGTTATGAGTCATCATAGACCTGAAGTGATGAGATATCCTTTGTTGTAAGTGATTACAGACCTGGATATTCTCACTGATGCAACAAGATGCCAATGTGCACAAACACCAAATGAGATCTGGTTATAGTATATGCCAGGTTAACAAGTTGAGAATAGTGACTTCTTGCATATCTTTATGAGAATTAACCTCTTTAAGTCTAAGTATGACTGCATAATGTCATATCTAATTATACCTTAATCATTCTAAGAATTGAAAAAGTAAGTGTGTTGAATATCTTGCTAAATGCACTCATTTTCTGTCTTTAGATCTCATGTCTCCTTTGCTGTAGAAATGCTGACCTGGAACACACTTGATCAGGATTTATTCACTGTCTATGACTATCCATCAAATTTTTTTATTTCAATATGCTGATCTTAACTGATATGATCTCACTGCAGACATTGATTCAATTGTAAATATTAGATTTTTATTCTGCTTTAATTTTGATTTTTGCATGTTTTCTGTGTGTAGGCATATTAACAATAATTAGTGTGATCTTCATATGACAAATTCAAGAAACTTTTAAGTTTTGTTAAAATTAAAAGTTTAGGTGGAGTAAAAAGAGTAAACAGTCTAAGAGAAAATAATTCAATTTCAAGATATGAAAAATCAAAATTTAGTGTTTTGAATGGAAATGATGAAGCTAAAAAGTTCAAGCATGTGTGTGTTTGACATAATGTAAAAATAAACCTGAAAAATATTTTAAAGTGGAAAAGCTTCTTGCAAAAGTTTAATATGAGACTATTTGTTAAAATTAGAGACTAAAATGATGGAAATTGTTTTTGAAAAATTAAAAAAACAATATCAAAAGTTTGAAAATTAGAGACTATTTGTTTTTTGAAATAAAAAAAATAAAAGTTTGAAATATCACAAGTTCAAAATTGAGGGTCAATTATGTAAATTTTGGGTAAAAGTCAAAATTTGAGAAATTGTTTAAAAACTAGTATGTGAACAGTACTAATATGTTTAAATAGTATTCAGGTGGAAGATTAAATATTACAAGTTAGACACATGAAAGCAATCTCATGCGCCTAAACAGTGTTCAAAAGTCCAAAATTAGGAGCATGATGATATTTTAGAATTTGCACAAGTGTTGGGAGTTTCAGACAACCTTATGCGGCTAAACAGTTGTCATGCGTCTAAACAGTTTTCATAGGTCTGAAAATTTTGGTTAAGTGTTGGGCGTTTCACAAATCCTCATGCGCCTACACAGTACCAAGCTTTCAAGTGGGCATTTCAAGTAAAAAAAAATTCCAAGTATTAGGCGTTTCAGGTATTCTCATGTGCCTGAACAGTGCAAAAGCGCCTAAACAGTGCTTATACGTCTGAACAGTGCTCATGCGCCTAACCTCATGCGCACAAACAGTGCTCATGCGTCTAAATACATAGTGTAAAAATCAACTCCATGCGCACAAACAGTGCTCATGCGCCTAAAAATTTCACTTAGTATAAATACAACACTTTGTTATTTCAGTCGATTCATTCACTCAAAACCCCTGAACTCTCACACCCGTCTCTCGATTAACATTGATAATCAGCTTCTGATTGATTTGTGTTCAAAACCTGAGTCGATAGTGTTCATTTCTGATTTTAAACGCGTATGAACCCTAGTCATCTGAAATATGTGAAATTGATGAATAAAATGGAAATCAAGACGAATGAATCAAAACCAGAGCAAGGCATTTTGGCAAGCAAGTTCAAGTCTGCTATTGCTAAAGCCTTGAGAGAGCAGGAAATGTATAAAGAGAAGCTGATTTTCAAATTAAAGAAGAACAAGAAGACTTCTTTGATGTATGAAGACAAAAGAGAGAAGACAAAAGATTGAAGATTAAAGAAGTCAAAGACAAAAGACTGAAGACAGAAGATTGATGATTTTGAATACTGAAGACAATGTCAATCTTAGGGAGAGTATTGTAGAAGCCTCTTGAAGATTAACATTTAGTCTTTATTAGTCTTTGTATAGTTTTGTCATAGTTTAGGGACTTATTTTGTAAATATATGTTCCTTTTTGTATTGATAGTATAAATAGCATAGATAAGGTATTGTGTAGGTAAGACCTAAAAAACACTAGAAAAAAAGAACCTGAGAATCAGTTAGAACGACTTGTAACTGTTTTCTTACTCTTGTACTTTCTATGCTTACTATCAATGAAAAACTATGATTTTTCTGATTTGTTTATATTGAATTGATTACTTGTGTTTGTTTGATTGAATTGTATCACAATATCATCACAGATTGATCCATTTTGATCCTATCATAACGTAAAGTATTATCATAATGAAAGTGAAAGATTAATGATAATGAAAAATGGAACATAAAGAATGAATGAAAGTCTTGCAAGCAAAATGAAAGAAGGTTCACAGCCACGGGTTGTCAGCTCAACTGTGTGCGGGTTAGCTACCCCATGAGGATGCACGCAGTGTCAATCTTTAAGATTGACGGGGACCTTTGTCGCTTGCCTCAGGTGACTGGGTCAGCTTCGTGCACAATGTTCGGGGTCTATTTATAGACCTCAGGCCCAGCACCAACTTCGTGCATAATGTCTGGGTATTGCACATTGGTCCGGTAGAAAGTGAAAGATAATAAAGAAAGTACGGAACGAATGAGATGAATGATGAAAGATAATAATGAATATTATCTCGTTGTACGTATGATGTGTGATCACATACGAAAGTAATGAATTTTATGAAAAGGAAGTATTTTAAGAAAAATGATATTTTCGTATATAATTAAAGGTGTTTTAAATGTTTTAAAACTAGAACTCGCTCAGCAACGCTGACTTTTATGCATTTTCAGTTGGCAGTTAATTATTGCTGAGGATGGCACGCAGGGAAAGTTACTCATCAGGGCAAGATTGGCATCCGTTCATGCTTTATGATTTTGTTGTAGTGTAATGCAACTAATTGATTATTTTGTAACCCTAACTTACAATGATGTATTATTTTGCAACATTAATTATATGCATGAATGGTTTTTGTTAACTTAATTTCGCTGCAATATTTTATGAAATGTGTATTGTTTAATATAATAATGCTATGATTGTCCAACTGTGAGGTCTTCTGGAACGGGGCATTACAAGTTGGTATCAGAGCCAAAGTTTAAGAGAAATGGGTAAATATTTTCAAAAACCTAAACTTAAACTGAGAATGGGACCGAATGGAGGGATGCCAGCCCGAGTAGCTACGTGCCATTAGGTATATCTTTTCTTAAATGTTAACCGGTATTATGTGCGTGTGCTACCTGATTTATGTGCTTTTAGTAGATTTGAATACTGATATAGTCAGGATAGGAAATGCTCGGGGAATGAAGAGTAAAGTAAGTGGCTAATCAGAACTGGCCACTGTAATTAGGGACTTACTATACTTAACATAAACTAAGCTATTACCTTAAATGACCATGTTAATGTTTGAATCTTATAGTGATTGAGGATGGCTGGTGGTAGATCATCGAAAGCGTCCCGAGGAGGAGTACGAGGAGGTCGTGGTGCTGGGCCACGTGCCACAAGGCACAAGACAAGGATTGTAGAGATGGCTCCTGCTGAGCCTGGGCTTCATCATCTGGAGGGCGGTGATGAGAGTGCTAATCTGAGAGCCTTGGTAAAGGAGGCAGTGGTAGAGGAGGTTCACCAAGTCATGCAGATGATCCTACCATCTGTAGTGACTGAAGTTATCTGGACTGTAAGGGAAGATGAGAGGAAGGAGAAGGAGGAGGAGAGGAGAACTACAGTTGGAAGGAGGGGGAATGTGAGGGATCATAATAATGAGGAGGAACTAAATGCTGAGAAGGCAGCCTCCAGTGATGAAGAGGAGGTGGAAGTGCGGGAAACCATAAAGGGATGTAGTTATGGGGCATTCCAACGATGCAAACCCCCAACTTTTGATGTCAATGGTAATGCTGCCGCTGCTCACCGCTGGGTAAGAGAGATGGAGGTGGTGTTAGAGATTAGTGAGTGCAGGGAGGACCAGAAGGTGAAGTTCGCCACTCACTCGTTCGTTGACTCGGCTCTGTGCTGGTGGGACAATATTATCCAAGCCGAGGGCAGCAGGGCCATGGGGAGGATGAGGTGGGGAGAGTTGAAGAAGATGGTAATCAAGGAGTTCTGTCCTCACCGAGAGCTCGACAAGATAGAAAGAGAGTTCCTACAGCTTGAGGCGGGAACCATGACCCACCAGCAATACACCACCAAGTTCAATGAAATGGCGAGGCTGGTGCCGGATCAAGTGACACCGGTATCGAGAAAGATTAAGAGATATATTCAGGGATTGCCGGCTGATATCCGCAGGCATTTGATTGCTGCCCGGCCGGGTACCTTTCGATCGGTGGTAGATCTGGTGGGTAGGTTGTATGACGAGAGGGAGGAGACCATGGTGAAAGCAAACAAGATGGGTGGTGGTGGTAAGAACTGGAATGGGAAGCGGTTTGGACGTGGTGGTTTCACTCCAAACAACAAGAGGATGAGGATGGATGACCGAAGAGTGGGGTCATCAAGCTCGGGGATGAAAAAGTGTGGTAAATGTGGGAAGGAGCACACTGGTAAGTGCAAGTGGGGATTGAATGTATGCTTCAAGTGTGGGAAGCCTGGTCACATTGTGAAGGATTGTAGGGTGTTAAGGTGCTATAACTGTGGTGAGGAGGGGCATGTGAGCAGGGATTGCAAGAAGCCGAGGGCGGAGAATTCTGGGGCGAAGAAGAGGACGGAGAGTGAAGGGCAGAGGGCAAGTGCTAGGGGCATTCACGAAGACCCGGGAGGAGGCCAGAATGGACCCCGACATCGTGTCAGGTATGTTTCTAGTAAACCAAACTTATGCCTCTGTATTATTTGATTCTGGTACTAGTAGGAGTTTCATTTTTGCTGCTTTCTGTGCTAAGTTGCCTGTTAGTAGTAGGAGTATTGATGAGCCCTTCGAAGTAGAAACTGCTATTGGTAAGTCTACCAAAATTTCTGAGATGATAGAAGATTATGACATAGAACTAGAAAGCCATAGGTTCTCTGCTAAACTATTTGTGATGCCCCTAGGCGGATTTGATGTAGTTCTAGGGATGGATTGGTTAGCAGCCTATGAGGCAAATATTATGTGTCGTAATAAGATGATTCGATTAATTGCGCCCGATGGAAGTTCGGTGACGGTTTTCGGTGATCGGGTGACAACGGTTCCTAAGATGATTTCGATGGCGGTGGCAGAGAAGTGCATGAAACACAGATGTAGTGCCTACCTGGCTTATGTAAAGGATGTGGACACGTCGGTACCACAATTGTCTAATGTACCAGTTATGTGTGACTTCCCGGACATGTTCCTAAAAGATTTACCAGGTGTGCCACCTGACCGTGAGATCGAGTTACAGATTGATTTGATACCCGGTGCTCAACCCATTGCCAAAGCACCGTATCGGTTGGCTCCGACGGAGATGAAGGAACTGATGGTTCAACTGCAGGAGTTGATGGATAAGGGGTTCATTCGACCGAGCATCTCTCCCTGGGGTGCGCCGATCTTGTTTGTCAAGAAGAAAGACGGTAGTATGAGGATGTGTATCGACTACCGAGAGTTGAACAAGTTAACGGTGAAGAACCGATATCCCCTACCCAGAATAGATGACTTGTTTGACCAGCTCCAGGGTGCCAGTTGGTTCTCGCGAATAGATCTCCGATCTGGTTACCATCAGTTGAAGGTTAAGGAGCAGGATATCCCTAAGAGAGCTTTTCGCACACGTTATGGACACTACGAGTTTCTCGTTATGTCTTTCGGTCTAACTAACGCGCCAGCTGCCTTTATGGATTTGATGAACTGAGTGTGTCGGCCAATGTTGGATAAATTAGTGATTGTGTCTATTGATGATATCCTGATTTATTCAAAGAGAGAAGAAGAACATGCCGGCCACATACGCGAAGTATTGGAGACGCTTAGGAGAAAGAAGCTGTATGCCAAATTCTCTAAGTGCGCTTTCTAGTTGCGCAAAGTTCAATTTTTAGGTCATGTGCTGAATTCTGAAGGAATTATGGTAGACCCGACGAAGGTTGAGGCAGTGATGCAATGGAAGTCTCCAAAGACGCCATCTGAGATTCTTAGTTTCTTAGGTTTGGCGGGCTACTACAGAAGATTTATTCAAGACTTTTCCAAGATAGCCTCATCTTTGACTAAATTGACTCGCAAGGACGTGAAGTTTGTATGGGGTCGGGAACAGGAGGATGCTTTTGAGGAGTTAAAGGCAAGACTAACTCAACCTCCTGTTTTGACATTACCCGAAGGGAGTGAAGACTTAGTGGTGTATTCGGATGCTTCTTACGCGGGACTGGGTTGCATGCTGATGCAACGTGGAAGGGTAATAGCCTACGCATCCCGTCAGTTGAAAACTCACGAGGTCAATTATCCCACCCATGATTTGGAGCTAGCGGATGTGGTTTTCGCACTAAAGATTTGAAGGCACTACCTGTACGGGGCAAAGTGCACAATCTTCACTGACCACAAGAGCCTGAAATACTTCTTTGAACAAAAAGACCTCAACATGAGGCAGAGGAGATGGCTAGAATTGATCAAAGACTATGATTGTGAGATCCATTACCACCGGGGCAAAGCCAATGTAGTGGCCGATGCCCTCAGTCGAAAGGAGAGACCTGAGCCGATTCGGGTGAAAGCTTATCAATTGGTGATGATCTCTGACGTGATGACCCAAGTCAAAGAATTTCAGAATAAGGCGTTGAGAGAAGATTGCCTTAACTCTGAAAGGATGAGAGGTCTAGTCACGGAGTTGGGAGAAAGTACCTATGGGGTTAGAACCTGCTTCAGGCGAATGTGGATCCCTCGTTATGGAGACTTACGGGGGTGGATTATGGATGAAGCTCATAAGACTTGATACACCATTCATCCCGGTGCTACTAAGATGTATCATGATATGAAGAAGGATTACTGGTGGCCGAGTATGAAGCGTGATGTGGCGGAGTATGTGAGTAAGTGACTTACTTGCTTGCAAGTGAAGGCAGAACATCAGAAGCCTTATGGGAAGATCCAACCTCTAGATATACCCAAGTGGAAGTGGGAGCACATCACCATGGACTTCCTAACGAAGTTACCCCGCAAGACAAGGGGGTATAATGCCATCTGGGTAATAGTTGATCATCTGACAAAGAGTGCTCACTTCCTACCGATCTGCGAGACATATTCATCTGAGAGACTGGCGGATCTGTTCATTAAAGAGATTGTAGCTCATCATGGTGTGTCGGTGTCTATCGTGTCGGACCGTGACACCCGGTTCAAATCGAAGTTTTGGAAGAGATTCCATGACGCGAAGGGAATGAGGCTACACATTAGCACGGCTTACCATCCCCAAACAGATGGTCAGTCTGAAAGGACGATTCAGACTCTCGAGGATATGCTCCGAGCATGCGTGATTGACTTTGGAGGAAGTTAGGATGATCACCTACCGTTTGCAGAATTCTCATACAACAACAATTATCATGCCAGAATTGGCATGCCACCATATGAGATGCTATATGGTTGAAGGTGTAGAACACCCGTGTGTTGGGGAGACATCAGGCAGAAAGAGCTGGGCAGTATTGAAGTGATTGAGGCTACGACTGAGAAATTAGAGAAGATCAAAGCCTTTATGAAAGCGGCAAAGGATAGACAAAAGTCATATGCCGATAAAAGGCGTAGATCGATTGAGTTTAATGTGGGCGATAGAGTCATGTTGAAGGTCTCACCTTGGAAGGGGATCATCCGGTTTAGAAAAAGGGGTAAGCTGAGGCCGAGATACATAGGGTCTTTCTGAATTATTGCACAAGTAGGAGAGGTGGCCTATCGATTGGAACCACCCGATGAGTTAAGTGGAATTCATCTGACATTTCATGTATCTCATCTGAGAAAGTGCCTAGCTGATAAAGATATGATTGTACCACTGGAGGACATCGAGGTGGATGAACGGCTTAATTATGTAGAGAAACCAGCATTACCCATAATTGTTCGAAGAGTGACAGGTTTCGGGGACAAAACCTCTTTAAGGGGGGTAGACTTGTAACATCCGAAATTTTGTCAAAATAAAAGAAAAGAAAAGCAATAAGAAAAGAAAAGAAAAGTATCTTGCAAAAAGGGAAAAGGAGCCAAAGTATGGGGGCCAAAGTGTAAAGAGTACAAAACTCAAGTATTTTAATATATTTGAGAGTATGGCCGCCCATATATATTTTCCCCACTTCTGTGTTCGACTGAAAAGAGAAGAAAGAAGAAGAAGAAGCTGCTCTCTCGGATATTCAAGGAAGAAAGGCTGAAAATTCGCACTTTGGTGAGTGTTCTTTGTATTTTTGGTTCGGTTTGTGGGGTTTTCGACCTTAGAACCGATTTTCATGTGTTCATTGTGCTTGGTTGTTTGCTTGGTTGTGGTTTAGGTGTTTGAACTTTTGTGCACACAAGTTTGGAGGAGTTTTACTTGTTGGTTGCAATAGGTAAGTTCTAGACCTCGGTTTTCTATGTGTTTTTAACATTTTGGGGCTGAAAATGCATGTTAAAATGATTCATTACTGTTACATGTATAACCGTATGTATATATGCTTGTGCTCTCATGTTTTATGGTTGTTTATGGGATATTATTGCTTAGAATGATAGGACTAAGCTTAGAACATGTTCATATGCTGATTGGGTTTGAATATTATTCTGAAAAATGAACAACAGTTGGCCATGCGCCCAAACAGGGCCCATGCGCCTAGAAATTTGACATAGAAAAGCCTAAGTGCTGACCATGCACCCCTATAGTCCTCATGCGCCTGAGAATTTGCCTGAATATACTAAGTGTTAACCCATGCGCCTAAACAGAACCTCATGCGCCCAAAAGTTATTCATGCGCCTAAGTCTTTCCCATGCGCCCACTGCCCAGAAATGCCTAAGTGTTAGTCATGTTCCTGAATAGTACCCCATGCACCTAGGAAGGATTCTCGGACGCCTAATTTGTTGGCTCATGCGCCCACATAAGGTTAATGCGCCCAAGCAGGACTCATGCCCCTAAATAGTGCTCATGCGCTTAGAACACTTAGAAAATTTTCTGAAATTTTGGGAAATCAGAATTTTAGGGTTTGACCCTGGTTTGACTTGGTGTTTATATGTGTTTATTTTATGCATGCTTTTGGCCTGTTCTTGTGTTCCATATTATGTATTATTATTATATAACTTTACGTGTTGTGTTTATGCTCATAACGTAAAGTATTATCATAATGAAAGTGAAAGATTAATGATAATGAAAAGTGGAACATAAAGAATGAATGAAAGTCTTGCAAGCAAAATGAAAGGAGGTTCACAGCCACGGGTTGTCAGCTCAACTGTGTGCGGGTTAGCTACCCCATGAGGATGCACGCAGGGTCAATCTTTGAGATTGACAGGGAACTTTGTTGCTTGCCTCAGGTGACTGGGTCAGCTTCGTGCATAATGTTCGGGGTCTATTTATAGACCTCAGGCCCAGCACCAGCTTCGTGCACAATGTCGGGGTATTACACATTGGTCCGGTAGAAAGTGAAAGATAATAATAAAAGTATGGAACGAATGAGATGAATGATGAAAGATAATAATGAATATTATCTCGTTGTACGTGACACGTACGAAAGTAATGAATTTTATGAAAAGGAAGTATTTTAAGAAAAATGATATTTTCGTACATAATTAAAGGTGTTTTAAATGTTTTAAAACTAAAACTCACTCAGCAACGCTGATTTTTATGCATTTCAGTTGGCAGGTAATTATTGCTGAGAATGGCACGCGGGGAAAGCTACTCGTCAGGGCAAGACTAGCATCCGTTCATGCTTTATGATTTTGTTGTATTGTAATGCAACTAATTGATTATTTTGTAACCCTAACTTACAATGATGTATTATTTTGCAACATTAATTATATGCATGAATGGTTTTTGTTAACTTAATTCCGCTACAATATTTTATGAAATGTGTATTGTTTAATATAATAATGCTATGATTGTCCAACTATGAGGTCTCCGGGAACGGGGCCTTACATATTGTTATTGAACCATGCTATGACAAAATGTATACAATACATATAACATATTGATAATAGAACGTACAAAAGTTCACATTATATTCTACAGCTAGAAGAAATAACCCAAGATGAGAAGCATTGTATTCGGTTGAGGCTACATGATTGATGTGGTTCCAATAGATTTACGTCTCTACCACACGATGTGTTTAACTCCCATGATACAACATCCGAAGCAGTAGCATTACACTCAAATTTTCATGAACTCTATTCATAATTTTCAATTTTAACTAGTAAATTATATTCACGAAATGGTCTCAGATTTTTAAACTTTAAAACACGAGTTTGAAGACATTTTTCAAGAGCTTATGTTTGTTTACCACATAATTTTACGATCATAAAAGTATGGTAGAAATGTTGGTTGACATTACAAGTCCTAATGTGAATAGCCCTTAACACATAAATGAGTTATATCAAAAAATATGTTTGCTTCACATCTTGAGGCTCGTTCGTTCTTTATCATCCAACCATGGTATTTTACGTATAAATATTTGATCTAAAAAAATTAGTCATTACTAAGTGAATACATACCCCATTTCTACTTATACATTATGCACAAGTAGTTAAAAATCCCCTCAATTTGTGATAGACTTGAGGCTGGGTCACTCCTAAAGCTGGTTAATCGCGTTGTCATGGGTAGGGTTGTAAACAAACCAAACAACACCTTGTTCGTATTTATTCATTAAGGAAATGAAGTTGTTCATAAACTGTTCACGAACACTTACCGAACAAGATTTCTTGTAAGTGTTCGTTCATTACATAAACTGCTCATGGACTGTTCATGAACACTTACCGAACATAATAAGGCAAACAAACATAAACAAATGTACATGAACATTAGGGAAAGTTTGTCAAGCTTTAACACAAACTTAACGTAACTATCCGAACACACTTTACCTAATTATTTTAAGCATAAACTAAAGTTTAAATGGTTAAATGAGAGATGATGGTGGAGATATATGGTACAATTATGGTTTTTTTATAAATTAAGATCAATAAAATAAAAGTATAAAATATAAAATATTTAAATGAACAAACACTAACAAACATAAACAAACACATTATCGCACGTTCACAGCATAAATGAACAAACACAACATCTATTCATATTCGTTTGTTTATTTTAACGAATGTAATTTTTTTGTTCGTGCTCGTTCATTTATTAAACGAACGAATATAAACGAACTTTTAATTCACGAACCGTTTGTTGAACGTTTGGCTTATTGCAACCTAGTCGTGGGTTAATAAAGAATAAGTTAATTCTAGATTGAAAGCTACTGATAACTAGTATGAGTAAGGCAAAGGTCTTCAAAACAAATTTTTTAAAAATGTAAATTTTTGATACTTTTTTTAAGTAATGATTTGATTAAAAGATAAAGATTATGAGAGCAAAGAAATTGATTAAAAAAATTGAAAACAGTTAATAAGAAAGCGTAACCACTATTGGGGTTCAAAGTTTAACGATCCACACAAGACTTGTTTAAGCTGGCTGGAAATCAGATGGACATGATTTTGCTAAATTGTTTGATTAAAGTGATAATAGAGAACCAAAAAATGAAGTTAATTACATGGTTGGTTTCTGTGGTATGCCCATATTACAGTATAGTCAACACTATAGACTAAATTTTATTTTATTTTTAATTTTTTTAATTTTCACAACAAAAAACTGCTACTACATTTTTGGGTTTAATTGTCAATGCTAAATGTCAATCTATAGTGTAGACTTTTTTGACCTTTAGTGACGAGGCAATAGTGTCGAAAATTTTGACATCAACATGTCGACACTAAAGACTTTATTGGCGACATGTCGATGCGATACACTAAAATCAATATTAGACGGGAAAGTGAGAGGATGGGTTGGTTGGGTTGGTTGGGTTTTTAACTCAGTATATATGTAATTAACTTGATAAAAGTGAGTGGAATATTATTTTCAAAATTTTAATCTATGGATCTTTTGGTCATTTCACACCAACTTAAATGGTAAAGTTAACGACTATCCACTTTAAGGACCACGGGTGTTACACTTTGACAAATATTTGGGACCAATGATGTAATTAAAGGTTGAGACTGATACTGAAATATGAACATACAACAATAACTAGCCATGTAATTAACTAAAAAAAATTAAATTACCAAACATACAATTGAAAAAACCTAGATTCAACAATGTCTAATGCTTCACTTACAAGAATTATCCACCCACCACATCAGCATGGTTGAATCTTTAATAGTTGATTGAAAACTTTTAAACATCATATTGGGTGAAACTATGGTGAAAGAATCTCTCTAAATCAATCTAAATTCGTCCAAAATCGATGAGAAAATATATAACTCGAAACGGACCCTAGAGTTAAATGTTAATAAGGAAAAAATCCCAAAAAATCTGGAGTCTGATTTGTTACGCGCAAATCATAAGCTGGTGCTAAGGAGTTTGTCCAAACCTCCAAGTTTGATTCACACCAACACCCAGCCACAACCTCCGAACACCTTGTCACCTTATCCCCCCCCCCCCCAAACATATTTGTAAGAGTCTTCCATGAGTCTTACTGGTCTTATATAGATTAGCCATACCCCCCCCCCCCTCCTCTTCATATGGTATGCTAGTCTATGTATTGTACGGTGCTAAAGTTCTTATCTATCTTCCAAATACGCCCGCTAGTACGAAGGGAACCGTATTTACGCCCCTAGGGGCGTATCATACGTCGGGCACACACTTATCATGATTAGTTTCCATCTTTCACGTATTTGCACATTTAATCCCTAAACTTCATTTTGATACTTTAATAAAGCTTTTCAAACACACATTTTAGCCTCTTCACACATGCAAAAAATTACAAACTCAAAGTAAATATGCTCCATGGTAATAAACATATAAAATCTTATAATTAAATGCTAAAAACACTGGATAAACATCACGCGATCATTGGTCAACGCCTAACCCTTTGTAGAAAATCGAACAACTCCTTTTTTAACAAAATTAAATCCCATATTTCACATACAAACTCACCATAGTTTATTATAATTCGTTTAAGTTTTCAATTCACTTGATTAAATAACTTATGATGTGTTATTGTGAAATTATGTGATTTGTGGTAATGTAACTCGATGTCGAACAATGTATGCTATCTACTTGAGTTATATGATAATTTTAAAATGTAGTAGACATGAAAAATGTGAAAATGATATGGTGCATGGAGATATTGATGTAATTTGTAAGAAGATGGTGAACCTTTTGATCGATGTCGAAGTATCAATCAAATAAGATGTTAAAATGTGTGTTCCTATTCACCTTAAACTAGTTAGGGTAAGTAGGGTTGTCGATCCTCGTGGAATTAGTGGTCGGTGTATTGTACTTTAATTTATGAAATACTAATTAATTAAATTAACAAATTACTTAACTATTGCCTCTTGGCTGTGAAAATTGGATTTTTGGAATAATTAATAAATAAACTAAGAAAACAACTTGGAAAGAATCAAACTTGATTAAGAAAACGATTATAAGAGAAAGTAATCCACTTCGGTTCTAGGTTTGGTTTTCAGCAATTGTTTAGTTTAACTTTAAGGAAAATCCTTAATAGGGATTCTGTACGTGCTATGATTAAGTTATATCGATAATCAGGACTTAATGGGTCTTGATACACAATACCAATTCAATTAGAAACCAAAACTTGCAATCATATAATTTCCGGAAGATTAAATGATATTCAACTAGAAGTTTACCAACATCGTTGTTTAAATAATCAAAACACAAGTTAAACTCATAAAAGAACTTAACGGGTTCTAAAGTTTAATCCCAACAAAGTTAAACAAAAACAAAAACCTAATCACACAAAACCTAATACCCGAAGTCGATCACGAGAGGATTAGCCGCTCATCGTTCTTGAATGATCTTCAAAACCGTTGTTGATTTGCATTCCGGATGATTGAATCTTGTTTTTGTGGGTTGGAATGGTGAAAAATCGATCCCAGAACTTCCAAAATACGTCTTTTTTCGTCTTAGGTCGAATGGGAATCAAGTGGTGGCTGAAAAATAATAAAAACGCGATTTTATAGGTTTTCAAAAATTGTCCTGGCGTAGCCTACGCCAGCCAGCGTAGCCTACGCTGGGACCCTTTCTGCTGATTTTTTTCTTGAGCTGGCGTAGCCTACGGTGGCTACAGTAGGCTACGGTGGAAGCCTTTCTGCTGCACTTTGAAACTTTGTTTCTTGACCCTTCCAATGCCTTGTTTCACCATGTAAGCTTCCAACTTTATTATTTTACCTACAAAATCACTTCCAACTCATAGTTAACTTATTCAACTTAATCACATGCATATAAATGAATAATTAAACGTAATATTTAACGTTTAAACACTTAAAATCTCATTCCAACGCACACACATCACATCCCCACACTTAAGCTTTGCTTGCCCTCAAGCAAATCTAATTCAAAACATTTAACAACATTATAAACCAAAATCCTTTGCTATGTCTTAGCTATGGTCCAAAGTCATGCCCATTCCAGAATTGCAATAATCATATTTGGCTAGCAAGTAAAGGATGTTACATTTAATTCAAAATAGAATCCGACTAATTAAACCTAACAAGCTTCCGACTTTTATTGTCATGCAACACACCCCTCACCATTTGTCACTCCTCTCGGTTTATTTTTGGATTGGTGAAAATTGCACCAATATATCACTCAAAAGGTCCACATATGAAACTTTGTTATCATATGCTTGGGTGACAATCAAACTTCCACGATAATAAATTGACAATGCACACATCAAAAGGACTTACGGGTTTTGGGCTTAGGTTAAGGTAGGAATGATTGGCTGTGAGTGTGGCTAAAATATAAATTAAGGCAATACCAACTGTTGACATCCTTATTGACATAACTATTATTCAAACAAAGCAAACGCATGGATGCATATTTAACCCATAACCAACAATTTGCATCTTTCTTTTCTTTCTAGTTTTTTTTTTTTTATTTTTTTTATTTTTTATTTTTATTTTTTTTTTTTTTTTTTTTTTATCATAAATCAAATACTGAAGCTAGTCTGAATGTTATCAATAGTGGTAACTTGGTCACATTGGGTAAAATTTGATTTGGGTTTTATTGATATGGGTTTGTCAAAATAAACGGTTTAAGGCTCGAAAGTGGCTACTAGGGAGAATTTTAGGTAAAGTGATGCATCACAAGAAATGGTGTTAAAAGAGAAGGGAATCCTAGATTGCCTCTATCATCTATGTGCATTTATCAAATTCACCGTCTTGGTATGTATCAAATCACACAAGTTCTAAAACAAAGAATCATATGGCCTACACTCAACAATTGAAACACTTTTTATGTGAACTAACAATCTAGTAAGCTTCAAAATCTCACCAAGTGGGAATTAGGGTTGCCGGCGTGTGCATGCTTTTATTACACCAATAGCCTGTTAACCTTAACTAGACAGTTCTTAATTTATTTATTTTTTTTGTAAAACCTTGCTAACATATTATTATTTTTTTTTTTACCGTAGAATTAAGCCATGACTAAGGACCCTTACATCAAACATGACAAGAATCAATTGGTATGCTTGTTGTTTTCATGTTCGATTGGATTGCTTAAAAACAATAAAAAAAAATTTTCAAAATTTTTCAACTCTTTCAACTCTTGTCTTGCCTCACCTCATCCCCACACTTGGGTTACATTGTCCCTAATGTATGGTGTTGAGGTTAAGTGTGTGATGTTTTCTTTGCTTTGCACATCAGTTTATCCAAGAAATCAACCCAAACGACTTTTCCAACCCAAACCGACCCGGACAAAAATATAACCATAACCAACATACCTTTTACCCATTAACATAAATTGTCTCACACCTCCCGACCACCCAATTACCATAACAATTAACGCTAGTTTAATATTCAGAAAACATTAACAGATAAGAGGAGTACGTGGACCTGATCATGGATCAGCGAGTACTCAATAGTAAGGATTCTGTGGATCGCCAAAAATGCTCCTCATTGTGTCTGAGAATGTTCCAAAGTTGAAGGCATCCGATGAGCTTCCTTGACTTTGTTGTTGTTGCTGTTCATCTTGAATAGGGTCGAGCCATGGTGAGTGATGCACTGGTGGGGCTGGGTAGTGCACTGTTCCATCATATGGGGCAAGAGTGGTGTAGTCTACAATCTCTGGATGTTCAATCACTGGTTCACCTGCTTGCCAAGCGTTGTGCATCCGTCTCCTTTGATCATCTTGCCACCTTAAGTTCACTTCACGTTCTTGATTCCATGCGTGGGTGCGGTTCCAGTGTTCCTGACGGTTGTGGTTTAACATGTTGTCCCAATGTAGCTGCTCAAACCCGCGAGTGTTTTGATCGTAGGAGGCCTGTTGGTAACTTGTCCACGAATCAAAGTCTATCGGCCTTTGTTGAACAACAAATTCTTCCATACCTTGGTAACCCCCATAAGTATCATAGTAGTTAGGCATACCACCAAAGTAAGGTGCTCTTGCTCCACCGTCTTCCATCTCCTCATCACTAACTTCCTCTTCCCCACTATCTGGTTCATCCGTTTCCCCCTCGTCTAACGGTTCAGCATCCAACTTTAATGCTCTCCATTTTTTTCCAGCGTTTTTCAATTTGTGATAACGGGCTGTTTTTACATATGACCAACCAAACGTGCTCAACCCGGATAGATTAAAAATGGGGATGTCCTCCTCATGGAAATCTGTTTCTGGTGTGATGACTCCTTGACGTTTAAGCAACGCGGTGATTAGTCGGCAATATGGGATTATTTGTTTATCCACTTTGTTGCGTGAATACCAGATGTTCATCATCACTAGATGTTTGAAGGATATCCTTGGTGACCCTGTCATGAGGGAATGCACTATCTGCACATCTGGATGCCTCAAATACCCTCGATCACTTCTACGAGGTAAGATGTTTTGTTGCACAATCAAAAGTAGCAACCTTGCTTGCATTTTCATCTGGTCTCGCCTCATCCTCCCATCATTGTCGGGTAAAAACAACTCAGAAAGCATTTGATTCCATTGAGGATGTAAATGACACTTGTCGAATAATTCCATCGAGGATGGGTATAAGTATTTGCTTCCTCCACGCCTATCCGGTATAGAATCGAAGTTGGCAATCTCTTTTAGTGTGTCATGAGACATTATGACTTCTCTGCCTCCAACATCACCGACCAGCCTCATGGTCTTTGGTGGTGATCGACCACCCTCATACTTCAATGAACCCACCCATTCCATTACGGGGTTCATATACTTTCTGTCAGTCACTCCGTCATAGCAATTCAAAACCGCTTCCCAGCCGATAGCCTCAAATTTTTGCACGATACCAAAGGCTCGGAATTCATCCAAATTAACTACCCTCTCATATAAGAATCCGTTATGAGGGTCTTTCTGATTAAGCATCTTGTCTGCGAATAGTTGCTTATGAAACACCCTATCCTTCTTTTCCAGAGATCCCGTCTTCCACACTGGCTTTGCCCTTGGATAATCTCCGATACGGGTTCCTCCGTCATCATCTTCCTGACCCTCCACTCTCCTTCGTTGTGCTTCGGGTTCGGCTCTAGATGGTCCAGCCGGTTCTTTTCCTTTTCGTCCCATCTACACACATCAAACGTATGCAACCAACAAACCATGTGAAATTAACATTATCAATTGAACTTTTAACATCTAATAAACAACATTCATGACCAACAACCCCCTCCCCACACTTATTTCTAGCATAGTAGCTATTGATTTCTTTTGATTAGTTAACTCAATTAATAGCAATAAGAATTCTATAGGTTTGACTTATAAAAGTCAAACTGTCATATTCAACAATGTTATTCAAAGTTCACTATCCTTAACTTGTATCACCATCAACAATCTATGTCATATTCTAGCATATCAAGACAATATGTAACACAAATTTATCAACAATTCCATACAATCATCCCAATCTAAGTGCAATGTATATTCAAGTATTCAACTTTCTAGCAACATACCCGAGTAATCATATACGAAAGTGAAAAGATCTTACCTTTGTTGTTGATACGTTGTGGAACACTTAGATTGCAAGAAAACTGCTTAAAAATCAAAAACCCCCAATTTTGGAAATTAGGGTTCGTTGTGCTCCGTTTTGATTACACAAAAACGACAAGGATTCGTGTAAAACTAACACTCACAATGCGTTCCTTGCAAAAAACTAAGCGAGAAGCACTACTTATTTGTTAGATTTGGTGGATGGATGATGAAATTGAAGATGAATGTTGGTTATGGGGTTGTGGTGATTGAAGAAGAAGAAGATGGGTTATGGGGGTGAAAGGGTTGATGTGAATAAGTGTGTGGGTACAATTTAGGTCAAATTCCCGTTCACCAGTTTTGACCCTGGCGTAGGCTACGCTACACACCGTAGCCTACGCTAAGGGGTATTCTGAAATTTCAGTTTGAAGGCCACCGTAGCCTACGGTACCTACCGTAGCCTACGGTGGGAGGGTTTCTGCCGAACCGATTTCAAGTACACCGTAGGCTACGGTGTATACCGTAGGCTACGGTGGAGGATGTTCTGCCTTTTTTTTTTTTTTTTTTTTTTTTTTTTTTTTTTTTTTGATTATGATTTGATTTACATGCTCCTCCCACCCCTTCACGAAACTTAAAGTTGTCCTCAACTTTAACCATAATTTAAACGTACCCGGGCCTTTACCAATCGCAAGCGTCAAGCAACACGAGTTTGGCTGAAAAACATGGTAAACCAAAACATAAATGAAATAAAGAACTTAAAATGAAAAGTAAACACGAACAAAACCGCGGGTTGCCTCCCGTAAGCGCTAACTTTTTCAAGTCGTTAGCTGGACTTTCGAGAGATATTTAGACCTGTAGATCGCAAGTCGGTGAACTTATTACTAAGTTCACCGCTTCCTCTAACTTCGGGTTTAAATCTGTGTCTTCTAAGTATGGTTTTAACCGATGACCATTCACAACTTGTCGTAAGTGATCATCCAGATCCTCAATCTCAATATCGCCATAGTGCCCAATACGCTTGATCACATACGGTCCCGTCCACTTACTTTTAAGCTTACCTGGAAAAAATTTCAAACGTGAGTTAAATAGCCAAACTTTTTGACCTACCTCAAATGTCTTTCTTTGCAATTTAGCATCGTGAACTCTCTTCATCCGTGCCTTATATGAGCTAGCGGTCGCATATGCTTCATTTCGTAACTCCTCCAATTCAACAAGACTTAATTTTCGTTGTTTACCTGCAACATCATAATCCACATTAACCTCTTTAACCGCCCATAGAGCACGATGAACCAATTCAACTGGTAAATGGCATCCCTTGCCATACACCAATCGATAAGGTGTAGTACCAATAGGTGTTTTGTATGCAGTACGATACGCCCATAATGCATTATTAAGTTTTGTGGACCAATCCTTACGGTCGGTACGTACTGTTTTTTGTAAAATCTCTTTAATTTGCCTATTTGATACTTCCACTTGCCCACTAGTTTGTGGATGGTACGGTGTTGCAACCCGATGATCTACCCCATATTGTTTAAGGAGTTTTCGAAAATTAAAGTTTTTAAAATGAGATCCCCCATCACTTATGATCACACGGGGAACACCAAACCGAGAAAATATGTTGCTTTGAACAAACTTACAAACAACACTATGGTCATTGGTTTTGGTGGCAATCGCTTCTATCCATTTAGATACATAATCGACTGCCACAAGAATATATGAATTACCAAACGAATTTGGGAATGGGCCCATGAAGTCAATTCCCCAGACATCAAAGATGTCAACAACTAGAATTGGCTGCATGGGCATCTCATTCCTTTTTGAAATGCTACCAATCTTTTGGCAATTTACACAATTCTTAGCGAATGCATATGCATCCCGAAATATAGTTGGCCAAAATAACCCAGCACATAAAACTTTATATCCTGTTTTCTGGCCACTAAAATGACCCCCGCATGCAGAAGCGTGTACATGTCCCAAGACGTCTTTAATTTCAGAATCTGGAATACACCGCCTGATAACTTGATCAGGTCCAACTTTAAAAAGATCTGGGTCATCCCAGATATATTGTTTAACTTGTGCCAAGAATTTTTGTCGCTTCCATTTTTGCCAATGTTCTGGAATAACACCTGCAGCATAATAATTAACAATATCAGCAAACCAAGGTAACTCAGAAACTGTAAATAAATACTCATCCGGGAATGTCTCATTAATTTCCAAGGTGTTATCTATATCATTGTTGATAATCCTTGATAGATGATCAGCCACCACATTCTCACTACCCTTCTTGTCTCGAATTTCTAAGTTAAACTCTTGCAACAATAAAATCCATCTGATCAATCTTGGTTTAGCATCCTTCTTCTCCATCAAATAGCGTACGGCACTGTGATCCGAATAGATAATGACCTTGCTCCCCCAAATATAAGACCTAAACTTATCAAGAGCATATACAACTGCAAGCAACTCTTTTTCAGTGGTAGTATAATTCAATTGAGTACCATCTAGAGTTTTACTAGCATAATAAATTGCCACGGGTTTCTTGTCTACCCGTTGCCCCAACACGGCCCCAATTGCAAAGTCACTAGCATCACACATTATTTCAAAAGGTATTGACCAATTCGGTGCTTGCAATATTGGGGCTTCAACCAATTTCTGTTTTAACATAGTAAAAGCTTTAAGACATGCGTCATCAAATACAAAAGGCACATCTTTCAAAAGTAAGTTGCATAATGGTTTTGTAATTGTACTGAATCCTTTTATGAATCGTCTGTAGAAACCGGCGTGTCCTAAGAATGACCTAATGCCTTTTACATTCGTGGGAGGGGGTAGGGTCGATATAATCTTAATTTTAGCATGATCAACCTCAATGCCACGTTTTGACACTACATGACCTAAGACAATCCCTTCTTGAACCATAAAATGACTCTTTTCCCAACTCAACACTAAATTTGTTTCAACACATCTTTTTAAAACCTTTGTTAATTGAATTAAACAACTTTCAAAAGATGAACCAAAAATTGAAAAGTCATCCATAAAGATTTCCAAAGACTCCCCAATCATATCCGAAAAGATACTCATCATGCACCTTTGAAAGGTGGCTGGGGCATTACAAAGTCCAAATGGCATTCGCCTAAATGCGAAGGTACCATATGGGCAAGTAAAGGTAGTCTTTTGTTGATCATCAGGGTGAATTGCAATCTGATTATATCCTGAATACCCATCCAAAAAACAATAAAATTTCTGACCTGATAACTTCTCAATGATTTGGTCAATGAACGGAAGTGGAAAATGATCTTTGGATGTAGCTGCGTTTAACTTTCTATAATCAATGCAGACTCGCCACCCAGTGACGGGTCGAGTGGCAATGTGTTCACCATCCTCGCCTCTAACAATCTGAATGCCTGATTTTTTAGGCACAGTTTGGGTAGGGCTTACCCATGTGCTATCAGAAATTGGATACACGATCCCGGCATCCAACCACTTGAGAACTTCTTTCTTCACTACTTCGCGCATGTTGGGATTAAGCCTTCTCTGAGTGTCTCTAACAGGTTTTGCACCTGCATCAGTGATGATTTTATGCATGACAATAGATGGACTGATACCTTTGAGATCCGCAATTGTCCATCCTATTGCTGCTTTATGCTCCTTTAACACATTCAGTAACATTTCTTCTTGATCACTTTCCAAATTGGATGCAATGATAACTGGAAGGGTGTGATTGTCTCCCAAAAATACGTATTTTAAGTGTTTGGGAAGCTCTTTCAATTCTACTTTTGGTGGAATTTCCAGTGATGGCTTTAACTGAGAATCAATGTGCTCAGGTAGAGACTCCACCTGATGGGTCCATGGTGGTCTTCCTTCATGTATGGCAGACACTTCAAGTTTCTTTTCTTCTTCCTCCAACTCATATGCATGATCAATACCTAACCTGTCACAAATAACACACGTCTCCTCGATGTGTCCCTCATTTTTATAAGGTTCACACCCGTCAATAATATCCGCCATACAGCATTCATTATTAACAGAGGAGTTAGTTACTTTGTCATACACATTGACACTTAATTTACGATTACCAAAAGTCATGTCAACTGTTCCATCTCGACAGTTAATTTGTGCATTAGCAGTTGCTAAAAATGGTCTACCAAGTATGACATTAGATTGTTTAGTTTTGTCAAGTGAAGCATAATCAAGAACTAAGAAATCGACCGGATAGTAGAAGTCATCCACCTTGACAATGACATCAGTTACTATGCCACGCGGGAGTTTCATTGTGAGATCGGCCAACACTACCGTGGTATTGGCTTTTTGCAAGGGACCAAAGTCATATTGGTCATATAAACTCCCAGGTAGGATACTAACACTAGCCCCAAGATCGAGTAGCGCCCTAGCAACTTTAAATTCACCAACTTGAATAGAAATAATAGGCGCTCCTGGATCCCTAAGCTTAGGTGGAAGATCACCTGACAAGATGGCACTTACATTTGCTGGGACATCAAGCTTCTTAGGAAACTTGTGAGTTCGTTTTTGAGTGCACATATCTTTCAGGTATTTGGCATAAGCAGGAACTTGTTTTATTGCATCTAAAAGAGGTAAATTCACTTTAACTTGTTTAAAAATTTCCCACATCTCATCTTGTTGTGGACCTCTTTTATTTACTATCTTTTTCGGTTCAATTAAAGCTGAAGGGTAAGGAATGACATTGTTCTCCAATGCCTTATCCTTATTTTTATCTACATTATCTTTTAAAACCGGTTTGGTTACCTCTTGAAATGTTACCTTTTTCGTTGATTTTGTTAAAACAGGTTCCTGTTCATCTTCACTATCACTATTGACATCTTCCACCACCCCCTCTACGAATGGTGGTGGAGAACCAACCTTGTTATCATAAACTTTACCATTACGAAGGGTACTTACCTGATTGATTTGCACATTTCTGACATTCTTTGTGGAAGTTCCCTGATGTTGAGGATTGATTGTGGTGTCACTTGGCAGCTTCCCAGGGTTTCTTTTGATTTGAGCCACATCTTCTGCTAGTTGACCTACTTGTTTGTTTAATGCTTCGTAAGCCTTATCTCTGATTTCATTTTCCCTTTTATTCTCTTGCATATTTTCCTTCATCATATTCATCAAAGCATCCAACTTTGCATTTGTAGATTCTTCACCCCCAACTACTCCAGTTTGAGAATTATGTTGATGGTTTCGTGATGAACTTCCTTGTTGGCCCCCGTGGTTGTAACTCCCTTGATTGTTTCCTTGAGCATACGAAGTTCTTTGATAACCACTTGGATTGTAATTCCCATGTGCTCGGTTAGGGTATGTGGGAACACCTTGGTTATTACCTTGAAAGTTAGGATTCATTTGGCTTGAAGCATTCCCATACTTAAAATTAGGATGGTTTCTTAGTCCGGGATGATAAGTATTGGAATTCATATCGAATTGCTTTCTATCTCCGTAAACTTGATTAACTTCCTCTTTTCTTTCTATCACTAACTGACACGCATCAACATTATGACCTAACTCACCACATTCTTCACACACATCGTATCCTACAGTTGCAACCTCCTTTGTACCCGTTCGCCCTAACCTTGCCAATTGTCTTTCCAATGCTGCAATCCGCTCCTTAGTCTCATAGTCAACCGTGGCTGATCGTACCGAATTAGGTTTAGATCGTCTATTGGCAGAGGCTTGCGCCTTGGAGTTTCTACACATTCTTTCTAAAAATTCCCAGTCGGCATCTTCATGATTGGAAAGGAATGTGCCATTGCTTGTAGAATACAAATATTTTCTTTCCTCAGTCGTCAATCCATCCGAGAAAGCCTTTATCAACTCCCAACGTTCAATTCCATGGTGTGGACACATGCGAATAAGTTCCTTAAACCTCGTGAATGCTTCATGAAATTGTTCCCCTGCTTGTTGTTGGAAAGATCGAATAGCCTCTCTTGCGTCACTGGTCTTACCCATAGAGTAATATTCATCTAAAAATATTTGTTGCATTTCTTGCCATGTGTGAATACTATTGTCAGGCAAGGTAAGGAACCATTGCTTAGCTCTGTCTTTCAAAGTGAATTGGAACAATCGCAACCTCACTTCATCTTGTGTGAAGTGATTCCCACCAATAGTGCTACATATTGCATCAAATTCAGCAAGATGCACATATGGTTCTTCTGTTGCAGTACCTCTAAATGCAGGAAGAATAGTGAGATAATGAGGGCGTACATCAAAAGCTCTTCCTCTACGATTTGGAGGTGCGATGGGATTTGGATTTTCAGAAATAGCCGGTCTAAAATGGCTATCCACACCTTGTACTTGAGCTCTTTGAAGTC
This sequence comes from Flaveria sonorensis, assembly GCA_025506505.1. Lineage (NCBI taxonomy): Eukaryota > Viridiplantae > Streptophyta > Magnoliopsida > Asterales > Asteraceae > Flaveria > Flaveria sonorensis. The sequence goes on from CM046434.1 coordinate 53,034,231, forward strand.
TTCTTGGCTGATTGACATTATTATTAACCCTACCCCTTTGTTGGTTGATAGGTGGTGCATCCCACCCATGTTGATCATTCCTCCAATTGTTATTTCCGTTTTGTCCATCACCTCCACCAAAATTTCCATTCCAAGCATCATAATTTGCACCGTTATAGGGTTCTTCATTGTTATCCCATTCATCTTCATAATTCTCATCACCCGTGTGAACACTATGCATGCTTACATGATCAAAGTCGTCTCCTTGATTGAGGTTATTTTGATTCATATTATTGTTGGGAGGTGGTTGGTTTAGGTTGTTGTTGTGGTTGTTATTTGGTGGTGGGGGTGGATTTGGGTTTTGGTGTTGGTTATTGGGAGGAGGGTTTGGATTTTGAGGTGGTTGGTTGTTTGGATTATCCATGTGAGTTGAATCAGACAAACTATCAGCTGCTTGTTCGATAGCTTGTGAAATTGATGTAGTTGGTAACCCTGATCGATGCAAAACACGATTATACCTTGCTGATCTTTCTATCTCTGGATCAAACACTAGCGGTGATTTCCTGCCCGAATATCGAGTATGCATACAATCTGTCACCTGCACACTTAAACTACCAAGCGTAACACGAAAATAAAAACAATTAAAATAAAACAAGTAACAAAAAAGATTTTTTTTTTTTTTTTTGAAACAAATAAAATAACAAAACACCAAGCGCACCGATTCCCCGGCAACGGCGCCAAAATTTGATCGATGTCGAAGTATCAATCAAATAAGATGTTAAAATGTGTGTTCCTATTCACCTTAAACTAGTTAGGGTAAGTAGGGTTGTCGATCCTCGTGGAATTAGTGGTCGGTGTATTGTACTTTAATTTATGAAATACTAATTAATTAAATTAACAAATTACTTAACTATTGCCTCTTGGCTGTGAAAATTGGATTTTTGGAATAATTAATAAATAAACTAAGAAAACAACTTGGAAAGAATCAAACTTGATTAAGAAAACGATTATAAGAGAAAGTAATCCACTTCGGTTCTAGGTTTGGTTTTCAGCAATTGTTTAGTTTAACTTTAAGGAAAATCCTTAATAGGGATTCTGTACGTGCTATGATTAAGTTATATCGATAATCAGGACTTAATGGGTCTTGATACACAATACCAATTCAATTAGAAACCAAAACTTGCAATCATATAATTTCCGGAAGATTAAATGATATTCAACTAGAAGTTTACCAACATCGTTGTTTAAATAATCAAAACACAAGTTAAACTCATAAAAGAACTTAACGGGTTCTAAAGTTTAATCCCAACAAAGTTAAACAAAAACAAAAACCTAATCACACAAAACCTAATACCCGAAGTCGATCACGAGAGGATTAGCCGCTCATCGTTCTTGAATGATCTTCAAAACCGTTGTTGATTTGCATTCCGGATGATTGAATCTTGTTTTTGTGGGTTGGAATGGTGAAAAATCGATCCCAGAACTTCCAAAATACGTCTTTTTTCGTCTTAGGTCGAATGGGAATCAAGTGGTGGCTGAAAAATAATAAAAACGCGATTTTATAGGTTTTCAAAAATTGTCCTGGCGTAGCCTACGCCAGCCAGCGTAGCCTACGCTGGGACCCTTTCTGCTGATTTTTTTCTTGAGCTGGCGTAGCCTACGGTGGCTACAGTAGGCTACGGTGGAAGCCTTTCTGCTGCACTTTGAAACTTTGTTTCTTGACCCTTCCAATGCCTTGTTTCACCATGTAAGCTTCCAACTTTATTATTTTACCTACAAAATCACTTCCAACTCATAGTTAACTTATTCAACTTAATCACATGCATATAAATGAATAATTAAACGTAATATTTAACGTTTAAACACTTAAAATCTCATTCCAACGCACACACATCACCTTTAATATTGAGGTTACGTTCATCATAAGATTACAAATAAGTTTGACAAGGCCGGCGAAAGTGAAATCCAAACTTGAAAATGAATTAAGTAGTTCATCTTATATTGGCGACATGTCGATGCGATACACTAAATCAATATTAGACTGGAAAGTGAGAGGATGGGTTGGTTGGGTTGGTTGGGTTTTTAACTCAGTATATATGTAATTAACTTGATAAAAGTGAGTGGAATATTATTTTCAAAATTTTAATCTATGGATCTTTTGGTCATTTCACACCAACTTAAATGGTAAAGTTAACGACTATCCACTTTAAGGACCACGGGTGTTACACTTTGACAAATATTTGGGACCAATGATGTAATTAAAGGTTGAGACTGATACTGAAATATGAACATACAACAATAACTAGCCATGTAATTAACTAAAAAAAATTAAATTACCAAACATACAATTGAAAAAACCTAGATTCAACAATGTCTAATGCTTCACTTACAAGAATTATCCACCCACCACATCAGCATGGTTGAATCTTTAATAGTTGATTGAAAACTTTTAAACATCATATTGGGTGAAACTATGGTGAAAGAATCTCTCTAAATCAATCTAAATTCGTCCAAAATCGATGAGAAAATATATAACTCGAAACGGACCCTAGAGTTAAATGTTAATAAGAAAAAAATCCCAAAAAATCTGGAGTCTGATTTGTTACGCGCAAATCATAAGCTGGTGCTAAGGAGTTTGTCCAAACCTCCAAGTTTGATTCACACCAACACCCAGCCACAACCTCCGAACACCTTGTCACCTTATCCCCCCCCCCCCCCCAAACATATTTGTAAGAGTCTTCCATGAGTCTTACTGGTCTTATATAGATTAGCCATACCCCCCCCCCTCCTCTTCATATGGTATGCTAGTCTATGTATTGTACGGTGCTAAAGTTCTTATCTATCTTCCAAATATGCCCGCTAGTACGAAGGGAACCGTATTTACGCCCCTAGGGCGTATCATACGTCGGGCACACACTTATCATGATTAGTTTCCATCTTTTACGTATTTGCACATTTAATCCCTAAACTTCATTTTGATACTTTAATAAAGCTTTTCAAACACACATTTTAGCCTCTTCACACATGCAAAAAATTACAAACTCAAAGTAAATATGCTCCATGGTAATAAACATATAAAATCTTATAATTAAATGCTAAAAACACTGGATAAACATCACGCGATCATTGGTCAACGCCTAACCCTTTGTAGAAAATCGAACAACTCCTTTTTAACAAAATTAAATCCCATATTTCACATACAAACTCACCATAGTTTATTATAATTCGTTTAAGTTTTCAATTCACTTGATTAAATAACTTATGATGTGTTATTGTGAAATTATGTGATTTGTGGTAATGTAACTCGATGTCGAACAATGTATGCTATCTACTTGAGTTATATGATAATTTTAAAATGTAGTAGACATGAAAAATGTGAAAATGATATGGTGCATGGAGATATTGATGTAATTTGTAAGAAGATGGTGAAACCTTTAATATTGAGGTTACGTTCATCAATAAGATTACAAATAAGTTTGACAAGGCCGGCGAAAGTGAAATCCAAACTTGAAAATGAATTAAGTAGTTCATCTTATATTGGCGACATGTCGATGCGATACACTAAAATCAATATTAGACTGGAAAGTGAGAGGATGGGTTGGTTGGGTTGGTTGGGTTTTTAACTCAGTATATATGTAATTAACTTGATAAAAGTGAGTGGAATATTATTTTCAAAATTTTAATCTATGGATCTTTTGGTCATTTCACACCAACTTAAATGGTAAAGTTAACGACTATCCACTTTAAGGACCACGGGTGTTACACTTTGACAAATATTTGGGACCAATGATGTAATTAAAGGTTGAGACTGATACTGAAATATGAACATACAACAATAACTAGCCATGTAATTAACTAAAAAAAATTAAATTACCAACATACAATTGAAAAAACCTAGATTCAACAATGTCTAATGCTTCACTTACAAGAATTATCCACCCACCACATCAGCATGGTTGAATCTTTAATAGTTGATTGAAAACTTTTAAACATCATATTGGGTGAAACTATGGTGAAAGAATCTCTCTAAATCAATCTAAATTCGTCCAAAATCGATGAGAAAATATATAACTCGAAACGGACCCTAGAGTTAAATGTTAATAAGGAAAAAATCCCAAAAAATCTGGAGTCTGATTTGTTACGCGCAAATCATAAGCTGGTGCTAAGGAGTTTGTCCAAACCTCCAAGTTTGATTCACACCAACACCCAGCCACAACCTCCGAACACCTTGTCACCTTATCCCCCCCCCCAAACATATTTGTAAGAGTCTTCCATGAGTCTTACTGGTCTTATATAGATTAGCCATACCCCCCCCCCCCCCCCCCCCGCCTCTTCATATGGTATGCTAGTCTATGTTTTGTACGGTGCTAAAGTTCTTATCTATCTTCCAAATACGCCCGCTAGTACGAAGGGAACCGTATTTACGCCCCTAGGGGCGTATCATACGTCGGGCACACACTTATCATGATTAGTTTCCATCTTTTACGTATTTGCACATTTAATCCCTAAACTTCATTTTGATACTTTAATAAAGCTTTTCAAACACACATTTTAGCCTCTTCACACATGCAAACAATTACAAACTCAAAGTAAATATGCTCCATGGTAATAAACATATAAAATCTTATAATTAAATGCTAAAAACACTGGATAAACATCACGCGATCATTGGTCAACGCCTAACCCTTTGTAGAAAATCGAACAACTCCTTTTTTAACAAAATTAAATCCCATATTTCACATACAAACTCACCATAGTTTATTATAATTCGTTTAAGTTTTCAATTCACTTGCTTAAATAACTTATGATGTGTTATTGTGAAATTATGTGATTTGTGGTAATGTAACTCGATGTCGAACAATGTATGCTATCTACTTGAGTTATATGATAATTTTAAAATGTAGTAGACATGAAAATGTGAAAATGATATGGTGCATGGAGATATTGATGTAATTTGTAAGAAGATGGTGAAACCTTTAATATTGAGGTTACGTTCATCAATAAGATTACAAATAAGTTTGACAAGGCCGGCGAAAGTGAAATCCAAACTTGAAAATGAATTAAGTAGTTCATCTTACAGTCGAAAACAACATAAATGGTTTAATCGTTTTAGTTACCATCAAAGGTGTTAACTATACAATTAACTAGTCAAAGAACCGATATTAATTTAACTGGTTCAAATAGTCAAAGAAACCATTTACAGGAGTAGTTGCATGTGAGCAATTAAGTATTATGATTGTTGGTTGCGTCTAATGTTTATCTCCATCAAATTAATACGGATCGAGTCCAGTAATTTGAATTGTATATGGATTTCAGTTGTAGATTTATAAGGATGTGTTCAAATAAAAATAAATAAATAAATACAACTATTAATTAACCAAATTTCATTTGAATCACCTGTTTTAGTCGAATTGCCTCCTTTACTTCAACTCCGTTGGTCTATTTACAACACATCTTAGATGGTTTAAGAAACTCACATCAACAACTATAAAGAAATCATAGATTATAAATATTTATCTCATATATCAATATAACAATAAGAAATCATATTTTCAACTAGATTTTTGTAGAATATATTTAACATAATAGTGACAACTAAAGTTTTGATGGCCTTTTGATTTGAATTCTCCAACTTGTGTATGAATCTTTTGGCAAATATCAAAATCTTTTTGTGACGATCTATTGTTTGTATATATAAAGACAAATGCATGTCATTAATATATTTATAAACTTGCAAACTGAAATGAAGACATCTCTAGCCTCGTTCCAAAAACCAACATGTTACCTTCTTCCAACTCTTCGCTGGACTGCAAATTCTCAATAGATAATCTCACTTAGAATATAATCTCCAGTCTCTTGACCCTATAATTTATGGTGAAATGGCATGTATATATAATTTATTGTTATTTTGACGTTATTATTAAAGCCTAAAGTTGAAATTCTAACTTAATGGTTGTCGCTTGTGTAACAATTATTGACGTGACTTTATGCCTTTTAAAAACTAAAAAAATGAGAATAGTTACTATTCTTTAGTTATATTAATGTTTTATTGTTTGCAACTTTGCATTAAACAAATTTTAATTAACCTTTCTGGATTATTTCGTATATCTATTTTCTACTAGAAAATTAGACTCGCGCTTAATCGCGGTTCGATTTTGAACGTGTACGCAAACATCGCAAGGTAATAATATAAATTTCAATGTTAATTTAAAACATTATAAAACTATAATATAAATTTCATTGTTAATATTAAATGTAGTGAATTAAATAATCTTACACTATTTAATAATATATTGATATCGGTAGCAAAAATCATACTATTAAAAAGATAGTGAAAATAATTAATAAAACAAACATTCTAAGAAAATCAGATAACACAAGTAGAGCTCGTAGTAAAGTCAAAATGAAAAATATATTACCAAAGCTGGGAATCATAACGAATAAATGAAACGAAACAATAAATGAAATGAAACTTTGTTTTTAAACGGCAAGTTTACGACCTGCTTCGGAAGATGGGTTTTGTTTTTATTACACTTATTGTTAATAATTTTCAATTAATTATTGTTAGACAAGCATTTGAAACAAAATAATAAAAAAATGTGATGCAAAATATAATAATAATCTGGTCAAATCAAAATACATACTCTAGCTTTATTCAAATTGATTATCAATGACTCTAATATATTATTATTGACTCTAATTTGACCAACATTGATTATAGAATGTCTAATTGACCATAAGTTACTATAATTAGTTCTACTTGATCGTCAATACCCCTAATTAACTATCGGTAACTCAGAACGATCATCAATGATTGTTATTGATTCAAAACGATCATCAATGATTGTTATTGATACACACCGACTCTAATAGATCTACTAGTAATGAGCCTATTGGTTGGCCAATATGGTCGGCCAATATGGTCATGACAACAAGCTTAAGGAGATACAACAAAAGGAATCATCACAAATTGTAGAGAACTTTTCGCCATAAATGTGAGTGTGGATGCCTGTTGGGAATGGATTCATGTTCCGAGCAAATCAACTCCAGCCCAATCTAACGCGCCCATGTCGGACTAGAGCCAAAAGACAATATTTAAATTCCAAGACCACCGGTTCCAATTTTGCATCACGAACAATGATCTTTAAGCCGTCGATGCATCCTTGGGAAAATGTACATACAACCTCCATACAACAACCACTAATACTTTGAAAACCGAGACATTACGGTTTATAGATTTGAGAGACAAGATAGGTACAATGTAGGCTATTTACAATAAATTTATCTTGGCATGTGTTAGAAATATTTTGAAACATGTTGTGTTATATACATAGGAAATATTTATGATGGATTTGTGACAGACTACCAACGAATTTCCTAACAGGCAATTAACTGTCAGTAATGTTAACAAGACATTGGGAATCATTTTTCTAGTAAAGCCTGATTTTGAGAAGTATCTTTGCTGGAAAGTGCAAAGGTTCCAAGAGATTTCCGTCAGCAAGTGTAACTGAATATAACTATGAGGAACCGATTTTGAAAAGATTGTTAGGGTAGATTATTGATCTTTTTCACCAACGGATTACCGCTAAATATACAGTCTTCGATGATTTTGTGACATATTTCCGACGGGTGTCATATTATCAAAAAGAAAAATTAGAAAAGTTATTAAAATGCTATGAAATCTGTTAAAGTTCCATCAGAAATCTCCCGATGATTTTTCCGTTTAAAGTTCTCCGTCATTGGTAGCGTTTTCTTTCTAATTTATTAAGAAGCTTTTACGAAATTTAGTTATTGACCCTTTCTTATTTGTTCTCGTATTTCCACTAGTTCACATACGGGTCATTTGAGTTATATTTTCGTTAACCACTCTTTCAGCCAGTCAGCCCTAATATTATACATTAGATTTAGAAAACCAGTGTATTACACGGGTTAAATAAATAAAATATTAATATAATAAAAATTAATAATTATAAAATAATATTCAAAAATATGATATGACTGAAATTACATATGAGAAATGACTATAAATAATAAAACAGTGATATCAACTTTTTAAAATTTTCTCTTTAAATTTTTTTTCCAAAAAATAAATATTTTGTTCTAAAACAAACCGTATGAAAATATCATTTTTAAAAAATTTCTTATTATAACTCCTAAATTTGATTATTTTTGGTTTCTAAAAAATTTATTTTTTAAAAATACCAATTTAAAATATTTCTTATTTTTAAAAAAGTTTTATGCTTTAGAAAATTATTATTTTATAAAAAAATATTTATTTAGAAATAACATTAATAAATAGATTTCTTTCTTAATTTATTAAATCTAAAAAAGTATTAAATAATATTATTAATCATTAAGGTAATCTATATCTATAACCTCTAATAAAGCAAGGTTTTTTTTGCCACTTGTCGTTCTCTTATCTCATTTTTTTACCATTTATCATTCTTCTAGACATGCGCATATCAATTTTCCCTCCAAAAGGGTATTATAGTAATTTAAATATCAAATAAATTTCTCTTTCTTATTAAAAATAAATTATATTAACTGCTATATTTCTCTCTCTTATTAAAATCAAACTATCTTTTATAAAAATAGATTTTATTAAGAAAATTGGAAATCACATCTTTTAATTAAAATCTAAATAATAAAAAACTAAAACTTTATATAATACGAAATTTTCTAACACACTAAACCTTTTTTAAACAAAATATTTTAAATCATTTTGTTTTTAAAAAAAGTTATAAACAGGTGAATTTTTTAAAAAACTGTCTTATTGAAACAACAAGAATCATTACAAACCAGCATTTTTAAAAAACAAGACTTTTATAAAAAAATAACTTAAAATGAATGTTTAAATATGAAACTTTTAGATAAGAGAGTTAAATTAGTATAATTATTTTATTTCTTGAACTATTACGTATATATAACTATAATTATATTTTATATTAAAATATTATACTGTAACCATTCGTGTTTATTACTAAGTATAATCTGTTTGATTAATGGTTTTAACCTATCCATCTATCTATAAAAAAAATTAAAGTAAGCGTGACATAATTGTAAGACTCATTATTCTTATTTTCTCTTTTCTCTATGTTGTTAATAATAATACTGAATACAAATAATATTACTCGTACCATATTCAAATTAAAAATGTATAATTTAATAAATTAAAAACCTGTTTTTTATTAAAAACACACTTTTTAAAAATAGAAATTTTATAAATACAAAATACAACAAACTTTTTTTTATCATTTTTCTTAAAACAAAATATTTGAAAATCACAATTTTTTAAAACAAAAGTGTAAAAAATACATAATTGTTTATTTACTTAAAATAGTTATTTGTACGTAATTATAAACATATTTTATCTTCAATCATGATCTTATAATGCATAATTTTTTAGTACTAATTATTTAATATTTTATTTATTCAATCCGTGTAATACACGGGACTAACCTAGTTATTTAATATGAGAGAGGGGCGGGAAAATTTTGGTAAGGATGATTGTGGTGTTGTCACGTGTCATCTCAAATTACTCTTATATTAGAGTATAAAAATAAAAATATTAAAATATAAAAATAAAGATAAAAATATCAATCACAAGAGATAAATCCTAAATTCGTAAAAGGGTGTCTTCTTAAGCTCCCATCATAAAGAAGAGATATACCTACCATCTTTATATTCACTTTTCATGGATAGCTTATTTCCAAAATACCCACCCACTCACTAGAATTGTTAAAAAGACTGATTGCACGTATCATTCATACTGATTTAAAATATAGTATAAAACAATAATGGGAATATAAATACATAATCGCATCAAAGCTACGGTGGTTTTGCATATTCTGTTGAATTATTATATAATTCATGTTGGAACAAGATAAAAAAAAGAATAAGGGACGACCAAAAACCATCTCATGTTAATATATAATATATTGTGACTGACGCAACACAAGACGAATCATTCTCTGATGATTCTACTATTTTTTCTTACAATTTCAAGTATAATATTTATATATTAGAATATGCTATTAGTATTAAAGTTTATTAGTATGAGTTCACGAGTTCAGTTAGATTTACAAAATTACTTGTATTTTTATATATAGTGGCCTAACTATTCAATTATATGAATTTGGTCTTTACCACCTTACATGTATCAGATTCTGGTTATCGTCTTAACTTCGCAACACAAAAAACCAAATACCTTAGACATCACCAGAAAGTTTAAACTCTAGACATGGTCCGTGCCCCCACAGCCGCCACCGCTACCCAGTCCCACCTTCGTTTTCTGTTTTGTTTCTTCTTTATTTTTTTAATTTTCGTTGAATAAAACTTTGTTATCACCTAGAGATTAAAACCTAACATCCATTCAATTCTCTTGATTTGTTCATCATCATTCTCTTGATTTGTTTCTAAATTACGACTCCTAAATTATAAAGGTCAATTCTTTTTCTTTAATTATTTATCAGTGTTTTCATCGAACCAAAGACTACGGTCCATGGCCACCGATTTCAAGATGTAGTTTGATTAGATTTCTTTTAAAATATATGGATCTTATCTCTTATCAACGGATCCAAGAGACTGTCGTGTGATCACAGTCATCGGCCTTGCTTTCTTTTTACTTTCCATATATACAGTCTCATCTCTTGATCTTGATCTTGATCTACACAACACCAACAACTACGATTGTCGGTTATCGACTTATCATTTCGAGAATCAAGTACCAATAAACTATCAAGAAACTATGGATAGGAATATCAACCAAAATACAGAGAGCGCCATCAATCAAAAAACAGATGATAACATCAAACATAATATTAATTTGTTGGCAAAAGTTTGGATATTCGAGAAAATTAAAGCATATTTATCTTATTATTATTGATTTATGTTTTTTTTGTTTCCATTCTTAGTGTATGGTTACATCCACTACCACTCGGAGGGAGTATTAGAATATGTTATTAGTATTAGGATTTATTAGTATGAGAGTACTCGCTTAGTTATATTTGTAGAGTTACTTGTAATCTCTATATATTGTAACTAACTATTCAATAATATTAAGACTTAATTACACGGGTGGTCCTTATGGTTAGGTCTTATTTTACTTTTGGTCCCTTACTCTTAAAAATTACAAGGTTGGTTCAATAATTGACTTACCGCTTAGTTATATTAGAACCAATGAAAGAAAAGTTTAAAAAATATTTTAAGGACTTACCACCCGTTTTTACGTGTGCCGCCGCTTTAAATCCGTTTCTAAATGTTGCGGGGGTTGAATGTTTGATAGATGAGATAAATGACAATTTGGATATGCATGACGAAAACCCTGATTTTTCAAACGAGGCAAAAGAAAATTTTAATCATAGTTTGAAAATAATTTATAATTTTTATTTAAATAGATATGGGCCTAAAGTAAACATAACCATGCCAAGCGGATCAACCTCAAGTGCTATTACCTCGATTAAAGACCCTGTTTTGACTATGTTGAATGTTGTTCGGGATGTGACGGCTAAACGTCAAAGGGGTAACACCCCAACAAGTGAGCTCGGTAGATATAGTGGAACGGATTTTATTTCCACTATGACTACCGAAGATTATCGTGCATTCGATATTTTGGCTTGGTGGAAAGGAAAAGAATCTCAATTTCCGATTCTTTCTGCTATGGCCCGTGATTTACTAAGCGTCCAAGCTTCTACGGTAGCTTCGAAATCTGCTTTTTCTCTTAGTGGCAGGGTAATATCATTACGAAGAACAAGACTAACTCCGGAAGCAGTGGAGATGTGCATTTGTTTAAAGGACCACTTAGACGCAACGGATCGTATACAAGACCAAACAAGCCTCGAAGACGAGATTACACTCGAAGCTAAAGTACATGATGAAGAGGTAGAAGACGGAGTATCTTCTGGCATATCCGATGAAGAATTAGCATTTGATCAAGCATCTCGTAGTAGATAAAATTAGACGATATTGTTATTTTTAAGTTGTTTTAATATTATATGTTTTCATGTTCTTTTTAAATTTCTTTGTCATTGAAATGTTTTATATAAAAAGTATTTAATATTTGTATATTATAAGTGTAACATTTTCTGCTCAAGATTTGTATATATTATATATTAAGTTGTTTAAATTTTTGTCATTCAAGTGAATCCGGTTAGGAAAAGAAAAATAAAAGAAAAAAAAGGAAAGAAAATATAAGAAAAAAAAAACATACGACCCGGTGTTCGACACACACACAAGAAAAGAAAAAAAGAAAAAAAAAAAAAAAAAAAAAAAAAAAAAAAAAAAAAAAGGCAAAAACCCGGTTGAACCCGGGTTTCATACCCGACCCGAACTCCGACCCGACCCTACCCGGGTTTACCGGGTAGGGTTTGTATCTCGCTGAACCCTACCCGGGTTCGTACCCGGGTTCACCAATACCCGGGTACAAAAACCCGGTTGGGCCCAAACCCGGTTTTGTACCCGGGCCCGGGTCCGGCCCAAACCTTTTTTGTGCAACTCTACCTAAATACAGAACCTTCTCTAACCTAAATCAAACTTCTATTGAACACATATAACCACCGCAACCCCCAAGTTGCGATTTGCCCCAAATCAAATATAATAGGTGGGGGTAGAGGCCAAAATCGATTGGATCGGACTGGGCAATGGTGGTGGCGACTGAGCAATGGCGGTGGTTTAAGACTACCGGATTTAAGGAAGAAGGGGTGAGTATATGGTGGTGCTCGAGACTTTCTCGTAGTTGGAGGTTTTGAACCGCCACGACCATCACTACCTCATTTGGGAGAAACAAAAACACCATTGTCGCTTGCTTGGTTTCGTTCCCCTATTAACCATATCATGATTTGGGAGCAACAAGAAAATCACCACAAAAGCCGGTATCCATCGCTAAACCGATTTGGGGCCTTGAACCAGATACATTTTTCATCCTATATATTGATATGATTCAGATCAGTTTTTGATCAACTCATTTTGGGTTCTAAATCAAAGAAGATAGAGAAAGAACATAACTTGGATACAAATTATCTAAAGGGGGTATTTCTCCACTGACTTGATTTGAAGATAAAATCAAGTATTGAGGTTTTCTTAACAAAGTTAATGGTGTGGGTATAATTAATAAAATATTTAAATGGATCTTATGTTTATAATAACAGTTTTAATCCAAGGCATTATTGTCATTTAATAAAAATTTAATAGAAAAAATAGACGACGTTAGTGAATTACAGTTGATTGTGACAGATTTCAAACCACAGTGTCTAAATGAGTATTTTTAAACTATTGGATGAAAAGCGTTATAACCATCAAACCATGGGGACTAAAAGCGTAATTTACTCTTTTCTTAATGATAAACTCAAGGCATTTTAACTCTCATGCCTAGCTAAATTTGGGGAGAGAGGAGAGGAATGGTATGAGTATCGTAATTTTTAAAATGGGTTCATTTAATATTATGTTTTTAATTGAATAAATATGATCTTTATAACTTTTAAAACACTAAATTATCCTTATTATTAAGTATAGATTTTGAAAATATAACTGTATTTGAGTGGATAAAAATACATGTTGCTTGTATATGAGAATAGTGTCGAACAAATTAGGTAGTTTAACGACTCAACATGTTTTAATTAAATAAACACAGTAGATAGAGATAGATACAGTGATATGATGGATGGAGATTGTTATGTTATATATATAGGACGATAGTTGATAGCATATAATAACAAAATATAATAATATAAAATACGTGAAAATAAAGTAAGCAAGAAACTTTTTAATGGTTAAAATCCAATCCCATGCAACGTAAAGGACATATAGAAAATAATAAAAACATCAATTTAAAGTTAAATCGTTATGATTATGTCATATTTCACCATCCCAGAGTTCTTCAAGGCTCTTGTAGGAGCCATGAGTCTTATCCACAAAAGTAGTACCTCTCAGCAGCCTAGCCTGAAAAATACAAACATATATGGATACAAAATTCAAGATTTTATGTTGAAAGAGAATATTGGTGACAATATCAACATGTTCATGTGGCCAAATTCCATAGAATGATTATGTCATTTGCAAAAATTAGCCCAATTACCCTAAAAGGCCAAAACCTTTCGCGGTAGCACGAGTAATGGTGCTTGATGCCCCTCATCCAAGAGGTCTCAGGTTCAATCCACATAAACTCCCCACTGGGCCACCGACCCGGCTTTGACTATGCTTTACCTGGGCCGATTAGTAGGGTATATGCGGGGCTGAGGGTTTAACACAAGTGGGTTCCCACAGTCATAAGAAAAAATATATTTAAGTACGTATTGATATTAAGTTATTTACCCTACGAATAACTCAAGAGGCTTTAGAAGTAAAACCAACATAATGTTTGTTGGTCAACCCAAGCCGACCCGTTTTGACTTGTTGCCAGACTTGACCCGCCCGGGGTTTTTTCCACATACAGGATTTAAGAAAGCATGCATACCTGCTCAATCTCAGAAGAGATTTTGGTGAATAAGTCATCAGGAATTGACCAATCAAAGATATCAAAGTTTTCTTTGATTCTGGATTCACTGGTACTTTTGGGAAGAATACTATGACCCATTTGTAGGCCCCATCGGAGAGCAACCTGAGCAGGTGTTTTTCCCAATTTTTCAGCTACTGAAGCTAGAACCGGATTTTTTAGTACATCACTTTTCATGAATGAGGTTCCCGGAGAACCAAGTGGTGAATATCCCTACAAAAAGTTATGGCAATCATAGCATTTAATATATAACTTGTTAATGTTAGAAATCATGTAATTAATTAATATTTCCTATTGAATTAGTCACAAAGGAAAGATGCATATGGTCTAGAGAGCGGATCAAAGACAAAGCGGATATCGCCTAAGATAGGAAACAATTGGGGTCTTGATCAAACCAATTCAACGGTGAAGGTTAAAACGGTGGCAATTTCGTAATGGATTAGAAGTAATAGATTGGAAGGATAAAAGGGGGAGGTCCTATATGTTAGTCGTTTTTAATTAGTTTTACCAATTTTTTGGACTCAAATAACTTATATATGCTTTTTTTTAATATACATTAAAATAAAGAATTTTATTCTCTTTCATATGCATATAATATTCATAGTCTTTTCTCAAAAAATGACATTTTTCAAAAGATGTGTGGTTAAACCATTTACACTTTCCAGTAATCTTATTTTACAGTATGTTGTTATGAGTGGTATAAACATGTGTACATAACTGTGTGCAAATACGCGCATTAAAACAACTCATGTACACGTGTCGTCATAGTTGTTTCATATGCTTCTTAGTCGAAATCCACTTTGTGCTGGAACCAGCGCTACATGGTCTATGTCATCAAATAACAAAGTGGACTTTTAAACCCGAAGGGTTTTGAGTTTAAGTATATATAGATACATGAGTGTATTATTTATGTGATTTTCATTAGGGTGTGAACTTTCACTAAATCAGCACATAAGTTTGTGGGCTTTATTTGTGCATGATTAAACTTTTAGAACTTAAAGATGAAGTCTATCAGTCTATGCACTTCAATGTTAACAAAAATAAAAAGCTCATTTTGACAAATGCACTGTGATTAATAAGAATCGCATTATGAGCTGGTAATAAAGGTGGTAAGTGTCTGGATGTGTTTATGTTGTCTAAAGTTGTAATAATCAAATAGTTAACTGTTTAAGTGTATGAAGGTAAAAGAGAGACAATGTACAATTATATATAGATGAGAGCCAAGAACCCTAATGGGCTGAACTAATGGGTCTAATTTTAATATATTCCAACATAGTGTTTAGCAAATTCTAGTATCTTTAAGAAACTAATAGTGAATGACCCAACGGACATTTTTGTCATCTTGTGTAAAAAAGAGATGTGTATTGTAAGATTAGGAGTGAAACCATAGAGTAATAAGGTAAATTAATTTTACCCTGTCATGGTTGGTTTTTGTTGCAGCTAGCATGAAACAAAAAATCCATAACTTACTATTTGACCCTTAGATATTCATATAATAAGAAGCAGAATATGTTTATCCAAACATTAAAACTTACAGAGAGGTGAACGCCTTTCAACTTGCAGAAGTCTCTCAGTTTAGTTTGTTTCCATGAAGGATGGCATTCCACCTGGTTGACAGCTGGCGTAATTCGGGCTACATCCAACAAAGCTCCCAACTTTTTGGTGGAAAAATTGCTTACACCAATAGCACGCACCTTCCCAGAGTCATATAATTTTTCCATTGCTTTCCATGTGCTTGGGATGTCTACGGGAACAAGATTCTCAGGCTTAAAGCCCTCAGATCCCTTCTTCATCTTTACAGGCCAGTGGATCTTCAAAAAACAAGCAACTTCATTGGTCAAATTAATTACATAAACAAGAAAAAATCAAAAAGAATACAAAAACTGCAGGAGTGTTTGGATGTGTGTTCTGAAAGTAATTATGTGATATTTAATAATCAAAACCGGATAATTAGTTATGCTAAAATGAGCTGTGGCAAATATGTGTTTAGAGTGGCACTGTTGTTTGAAGTAGTAATGGTCAGATATTCAAATGTTTGACTGTTTTGCAAACTCTGATAATATAAGATATTCATAGATAAAATCATAAAATGACCAACAAGGTTGTGAGAAGGTAGTCTCAATAATCAGTTTTACTGCAGCTGGTGTGACACTCATTATCCAAATCTGAAGATAATAAGATAATCCAGATCTGCTTATCTTTAACTGATCATGTTGACTTGAAGTCGCAATAAAAGAATAACCAGTTCTGTAACATGAATCTAAACACTTCGAATCTAGTAATTTATACATACAAGGTACAAATCAAGATAGTCAAGCTGCAAATCATTCAATGTCCTGTCTAAAGCAACAGGTACATCTTCTGGTTCATGATCACGGCACCTGCAGAAAATATCAAATTAGTAACTGAATATTACCAGGCATATGTATGAATACTAATGCATCTAATGATACAAAACAAGTAAACAATTTTAAATATCAAGGAATTTGACAAACCAGAGCTTAGAGGTAATCCACAAATCTTCTCTTTTGACCACATTATCTTGAAAGAGTTTCTTCAAAACTAAACCAATCTGAAAGACCCAAAATTTCTCTATTTTACATGACACCCTCACAAAAGGCCAAAATCATTATAGCTTGCAAAAATTAGATATTATGAAATTTGATTCGGCTATGGAAATCACCAGTGGTACCCTCACGAAATCATGAAGTAAGGTAAACAAGATCTAAATAGCACAACACATGACATGTGAATATAGCATACTAATGTGAAAGTGTGAAATTATTTTCGAGAAACAGCAATAGTATACTTATAGTGTCGTTAAGACATCATACTAAGATAAATTCAAACAGTTAAGTTCCTCTTGTGTTTTTATTATTTTATCAAATGTTTCCAGACACAAAGTAGCACTTTTACTAGAACTAAATAAAAAATTTCAAAATTGTAATTTAATTTCTTTTAAAAATGATGCTTTGAAGTTATCAAGGAACAACTAACTTGATCCATTTTTCTGATAACATAGCTCAAATACCGTGTAGAAAAATATACCAGAAAGTATATGCATATCATGGCAGATAATAAGAAGAAACAGAGTGCAAAATGGGTGACATGCCCAATTAATAAACCCAAATGAAGCCATAGGGAATTAAGGATAACCATATAACTGAAGTGATATAGTTGTAGCATATCTACTATCTGTCGTATCAACATTTTGCGCAGCAAGCAACCAAAAAACAATAAGTATCAATGAACAAAAGCAAGAAATTATGTACCTCCTTCTCGTTGCCATAAATTTGGGCACAATCAATATGTCGATACCCCATCTACATGCATAAGAACCATGATCTATAAGATAATATAACTGGGAATCATATGATTCTGTAAAGAGCTATTCTGCATGCGTTAAAGGTATAATGCAGTACATGATAGGACTCAATGTATCTATATAAATTAAGCAAATATCACAACAATTTCAACAAATAGTATCAATATGTTTTCTATAACAAAAAAAACAGTGCTCCAACTGATAACACACATCACTATATAACTTTCTGTAATCACACTTAACCCATCAACTTCAACCCATTTGCCCATTTGATGTTTCAATATAGCCTATATGAACAGCAACTCATTTCAACTTATCCATACACAAACAAGTTCAAACTGCAACCATAGGCGAAGGTTACTTGGGGCGGGGGGCGGCCCACCTGTTTTTTCACTCATAAGTGGAAATTTATGTGTATTTCGTCCAAAAATTTAATACGCATAGAGTCTGGCCCCTCTGATTTAGGTCTCGAGAGTTTCAGCCCCTCCTATAAAAAGTTTCAAGCTCCGCCACCGACTGCGACCTCTGTTCTTCAAGCCATAACAAATAATGCGTATAGAAAACATGTACAGTGCGGATCAAAACATAATTTACAACCAATTTCCCCTTACTAACCCTGGTTAACTTATCAACGTGATCTAATGCATATAACCTATTAACCTATAAACACAAATCCATTCGTCTAATCAAAGTTCCTTTCTAACACCACATAATCAGTACGAACAAACTAATCCACTACATTGCATCCATCGAAACACTCAAAACTCAACGAAATCGATCAACTGAAACTAAAATCAATGTAGAACATAAACGTTTGTGAACCTTGATTGCGGCGGCAACAGCATCTCCGACGAGCCCAGGCTCCGATTGCCACGTGCCGAGGCCTACAGAAGGGATCTTTGTGTTGTTAAAGAGCTCGAAGAATCGAATGTCATTAGCCATTTTCTTCAGATTGATCGAATGTTCGGAGGATTATAAAACGATGAAAGCAAATGAGATTTTGTAACGCATGACATGAAGTGTGTGAAATGGGACGTGATTTATGGCCGGCAAGTATGAAATAATAATATTATAATATTATTCATGTTTTTGGAATTGGACCCACTTGTGAATATTCCAACATTTTTAAAACTTTTGGTAGGTTTTGTTTGTTTGGTTTTCTATAACTTTTATTGGATATGATAATATTTACTATTTAGGATTTAGGATGCTTTTGAGATTTTATTCGATATAACAAGTTTGATGCAAGAAGAATATTAAAATTAAAAATGGAGACATGATACATGCTTTAAATAAACTCAATAGTAAATTACACGGATAGTCCCTAAGGTATGCACGTATTATAACTTTAGTCTCTATTTTCAATAAATTACAGATGAGGACCTGAACTATGTAAGAAGTGCACACTGACAGTCCCGACGCTAACTGTGGTTAAGTTTCTCTGTTAAGTCAATGTAAAATTACCAATATACCCCTAAATTTAAAAAATAATAATGTCTAAATATAATCAAACTTACCCCCACCCATCATATTTCACCCTAACCCTTCATCTTCTTCTTCCATCTTCATCTTCTTCATCTATCTTCATCGTCTTCATCCGTCTTCATCTTCATCTTCATCTTCATCTTCATCTTCATCTTCATCTTCATCTTCATCTTCATCTTCATCACCACCACCTCTCCACCACCATATGAGAAATCATGCATTACTATTGGTCTAAGTCTCTCTCTCTCTCTCTCTCTCTCTCTTCCCCCTTCTCTCTCCCCTCTCTCTCTCTCTCTCTCTCTCTCTCTCTCTCTCTCTCTCTCTCTAAGGCATAACGCCACCTATCTTTCTCTGTTCAGATCTAATGGTGTAAGCAACGATGGTGATGGTGTTTGAGAGTGTTGGCGGCGACGGTGGTGGTGGTTAAGGGTGTAGGCGGTGATGTTGGCGGTGGGTTCAAGGTAGAGGCAGTTGTCGAGGTGGTTGAGGGTGCAGGCGGGACGGTGGTGGCGGGTTGATGGTAAAGGTAGCGGTGGTGGTGGGTTGAGGGTATAGGCAGTGACGGTGATGGTGGGTTAAGGGTGTTGCAGCAACGTTAGTGGTTGGTTGAGGGTGCAGGCGACGACGGTGGTGGTGGGTTGAGGGTACAGGCGGCGTCGGTGGTGGGTTGAGTGTAGAGGCGGTGGTGGTGGGTGTTGAATGTGGAGAAGAGGATAAAAACAAAGGGGTATTTTGATCTTTTAAAAAAACTAACAGAGATACCTAACTTTTGTTAGTGTTAGGGACCGTCAGCGTGCACTTCTTACATAGTTCAGGCCATCCTCTGTAATTTTTGAAAGTAGGGACTAAAGTTGCAATACGTGCATACCCCAGGGATTATCCATGTAATTTACTCTAAACTCAATCATCATTGATTCATCGACATCTTCACTTTTGATGAGAGAGAAAGGGGAATTTTGGAAAAGAGGATGAAGGTGTTGCACATCTTTTACCAGGTGTTATCTATCTTGTATTTTCTAGAGATCTTTTGCAAATTACGTAAACTTTAGTGGCCAAATTATGAAACCATAAGACTTTCATGTGCAAACCGACATAAGAGATTAATATATCAAATAATTTTTTGTCTTTATAAGCAATTCGTATCGATAATTTATGTTCTAACCTAGTTTGGATTTTAGTTACTAGCTTAACAAGAACACTTGCATAAAATCATGATTAGAGGAATATCTAGAGACTTTACAAGGAGTAACAAGAGATAAGCTAAGATTTATCATGCTAGATAAAGATCACATTCTAATACATTAATCATTTCTTATACTAGACATAGTCAATTTTCATTTACATAGTTGGTCTTGAATAACTGTATTGAACGATTTTGTAATGTATTAGTTTGTTGATCTATAAAATTAAAGACGCAAAACTGTTTAGATGCTACCAAAAACCTCCACAATGTGTACGGATATTTTTGGACTCTTGAATGGTGTATAAGATTCAAGTTTGTGAGGGTTCATTTAAATTTGTAGTTTGTTGAATTCTATCATGTGTAAGCTTATCATCTTGGTCAATCTTTATTTTTTATAAGTCGGGTTTCACTAGTTAAATTTGTAATGTTACCCATTGCAGAACCAGTTAAAGGGATGGTTAATACAATCAGTCTCACAATGAGGAGAGTGTTAGAACACTTAACAAATCAAATAGGAAGCGGGTTTATATGAATGATACTAAGAACACAAGTAAATAATGAGACAGAACTAAGAACAAGAACAGGATGAGTATGGTTTTCAAAAATGTTGTATATTGCTCTCAAGTTCTTTTGCAAGTGTTACAAAGCATAAAAAGAAATAAAAGAACCTGAGATACCTTATACTACATCCTACAGCCGGCCATACTTTGAAGGCCAGCTGGAAACACTAATCTAGACAACAAGATCAATGTAAAGTCAAAAGGCAGATTGCCTTTTGACAAGTAACTATGACATGTCATAGTTCACATCCTAACATATTACAAAAAGGATAAAAGGTACAAAGTAGTAAGTTACAGACTTTAAACCATAATCTACAGTTTGTAAAAGCATGGACCTTTTCACCAACTAATGCAAGTTGATGAGTCTTTAGAGTTGCAGCAGAAAGTGGGTTAGCTTTATAGAAAAGTAGATCAGAGAAAGCATGTCTTCTCTTTCTTTGGAAGAAATCAGTCTTCACTTCATTGGCTTCGGAAGACTTTGTCTTTGAATCTTCGGAAGACTTCATCTTTGGCTTCGAAAGATTTGGTCTTTGGCTTCGGAAGATTTTACACTTAGAATAATTTTTTGTGAGAAGTGTAAAACTTCCGATGTAACTTCTACTATGCATAATGTGCATGCAGGCTGGAAGCTCTTTGGTTGCTTTGGTTTCTTTGGTTGCGTCAGCCTTTCAAGTATAACCTTACAAACTCCCCCTAGGCTGATGCTACCAAGACAGATAAGTATACTTAGATATTGACAGTCCTCATCAGGATCAAGACCATTCCTTTCTTCATCAACTGATCAGGATCCCTCAGACTCTTATAACACCTTCTCATGTTATGGAGATCATGCAGAGGAAGATCAAGCGTGTCTTGCTAGAAATAGACATCTTGACCCCCTTGATCTCTGATGACATACCACCTGTCTGGATTTGTAGCAAAGGTCCAGGACAGGATGGGTCTTCCAGTTGCAAGAGGCTCTACTTGAGTTGGAGTTGGTTGAGCAACCTCTTCTTGCACTACCTCAGGATGCTCTGACTTATCCTGAGGTGTAGAGGTGGATGCCTTGGACTACTTCTTAGAAATGCTCTTCATGGTCATCCTTTTCCTCCTCTTTGAAGTCTTTAACTGAGAAGACTGGCCTTCAGCACCTGGTTGATTTGATGTGTCTTTCTCAGTTGGGTCCTCTTCTCTCACAAGTTTAGAAGAAGAGGGATTTAGACCCTGCTGTGGATTAGAAGATAAAGTTAGCTGAGATGCAGCTCTGGGTTCAAATTGTGTTGTCTCAAGGGGTTCAACCTTTACCTCAACTTTAGATGGAGCTTGACTTGGTGGAGAATGCAAGTCAACAAGCTCTCCCTTTTTAATCTTCTGCTTGATCACTCTAATATGCTCATCCATAGTGGATAGAGACATTGGACCAAGCCTCCTTTTAGAGACATCTCCTCAGGAGTCAGTTTCATTTTCCCTTTGTCACTCACAGGCCTTGGTGACTCAGGGTGGAGAGAGATTTGGCCTTCATTGCTTGGTTTAGCAATCAAGCTCTGGCCAGAGAGAGGTTGTGAAGCACCTTCACCAGCTGGTGCCTCACTGAGGGTTGATGATGTTGAAGTATTTCTTGTAATAAGGTTCACAGGGTCTATCACTAGGCCTTCAGTCAAGGTTTCCCCTTCAAAGCTAATCTTAAGGTCCACCTCAACATCCAGTTGACCAATGACATTGCCTGGTAGCCTTTGTCTTCTTCTTTGCCTAAACTTTTCAACAATCCTATCTTGAATCCTCTCAGCCAGTCTGTCAGCTTGCCTGCTTTGACTAGGATTGGCAAGTGGCATGTGGACTAGAGGAAGACTGTCATAGTACTTTAGGGTCTAAAATTGAAAACCTCTTGCTGCCCCTGAAGTCTATGCAAACTTAGAGCTCTCCTGTCAGCATCATACCTCCACCCAGGTATTTCATTCTCACCACCATAGGGTGGGGTAGACATAGCTCTTGGAATACCCTCCTCAATCAAACTTTGAATGAGTGAGTCTATATCAATATGGACTTGAGGAGGTTGCTAAGTATGGATAATTGCAAGTGAGGTTAGTGAATCCTCAATGTCCATACTCTGTGAAGAACTCCTAGGTTTTGTGATTGCTTGGACTTTCTCCCGCTTTTTGGTAGCATCACCCTCTTGCATAGGTGAGCTAGAGGTTAAGTCTATCACATCCATAGGTTCTTGTGTTCCTTGTTGAGTCCTCCTTAAAGGTCTCCCAGCTAGTTTTTCCTTGAGATCAGAAATCTCAAGTTACTGATCATGGACCCTCCTTTGCAGGTTAGTCACCTGAGATTCCAAGTGACTAACCTTGGAGACTAAATAGGTGCAGGTTTGAGTAAGCTTTTGCACCTTTAGTCTCATATTCTCCTCATCTTCATCAGAAAAATCATGAGAATCGGACCTAAGTCTTCTTCTTCATCACCAGCACTTTGTTCTTGGCTGCTGGATTTCCCCTGCACCATGATAGCTTCAGGTGAAGTGTCAATGGGATGGGTTGCCATGGTTGAGGTCTTAATGATGTAGTCACTTGCTGAAGTGAGAGCCTCTTCCATATGGACCTCCTAAACAGGTTCAGGGAGATCCACCTCAGTAGTAGGTGGATGATGTGGGCTAGACATGGGAGAAACAGGAGTACTCATCTCTTCTTGAGCAGGGGAGGAGTAAAGAGACTCATGATACTCACTAAATCCCATGTCTTCATCATCATAGAATTCTAGGTTTGGAATGGGTTGGTTTAGATCAAGAGGCTGGGGATGGTAACTATCCCCTGAAGGTTGTTCCTTAGAGTTTTGAGACTTTGAGTGAAGGCTTAAGGCTTGGGGGGTCGTGAGCTCATCAGGCTGAGTATGAGGAACCTCAACACTGATCATTGGTAAGATGGGAGTGGTTTGCCCCTCAGGAGAAATGGGAGCTCCAGTGTCCACTTCCTCCTGTATGGGTGGTGATATAGGAGCCTGCACAAACTGAGTTGCATATACAGGGGTTCGTTTGGATTTTCTTTGGTAGGTGATGGTTATTTGTGGCTGTATAGGTGGTTGAGAAGTAGAAGGTGTGGGTTCAACACTAGCTGGTGCTGCTAGGTTGTCACCTTGAGCAATAAGCTCTAACATTTTTGGGACAAGGGCTGTGTCTACCCCTGAAAAGCCAACAGTTGGCTTCCTTATAGTCTTGAAGATACCAGGCTTCATCTATTCTAATTTTAGAACATTACATATTCCCTTTAACTATGAGCCTAGTTTACAGTTGAGAATGTGCTGGACATATCTAGGGAACATGTAATATTCTAAGGAGTCCAAGTTTGCAAGTAAATTAATTTACACAAATTGTGAATACCTGAACTTGACTCCCTGAACCATCCCATGGACTATATAGGAAAGGTCCTCTAGAACATGGTCCCATCCTCCATGCTTGTTAGATAGACTGTGGATGACAATATGGAGGAGGTATTTCCATTGAGAGGAAACCTTCCCTTTCCTGAAGGTCTTGACAGAGAAATCCTTTTTATAGCCCATCTGACCAAAAGAATGGTTAATAGCAGACTTGGTGAAGGACAAATCACCTTCGACATCATCCAGCCTTAGATGTGTGTTTATGGATGCTGGAATGATGAAGATTGTCCTCCCCTACACTGTAGCAGACAATGCATTCTCCCCATCCATGGTGACCTCTTGACAGGTCCTCCAGAATTTCAATAGCTAATCCTTATAGAGTGGAGGATCGATGGTGAGGGAGGTGAAGTAGTTTGATAGAGTGAGAAAGCAACAAACCTCTGAGAAACCAGGATCTTTCTCTGAGTTAAACAGAGCAACTTGATTATGTTGATTGTGATGTTACATGGAGAAATCGGGTTGGTTTCTATGATTAAGGTTGGCCATTTTGAGGTAGCTTTGTTATGAAGGAAAATAAGAACAAGGGCGGTTTGTGGGTGAGTTTAGGTTAGAGAATTTTTAGATGAAGAAGATAGTGAAAAAAAGATAACTGTTGAGAGAATATATACGAAATGGATTTGAGACAAAGTTAATACAAAAGGATAAACTTTGAAATCCGAATGTCAGTCCCACCTTTAAAAAGTGCCCAAAATCGTAGTTTTCTTGGAAGTCCAAAATCTTCCAAAGGTATTTTTGTCTTTGGAAGTTTTAAGAAAAGCTTCCAAAGCCAATTTGGCTTCGGAAGATATTCATAAGGTTTGTGAAAAATTTTCTTCGGAAGCAAAATACTTAGAGAATTTTACTTCTGAGACATGTTTGGTTTCGGAAGAGATCAGGACTTGAAAGTTTTATTCTAAAGAGAATAAATCTTCCGAGACTTAATTGTTTTTGAAAGAAAATAGTCCTTCAACTACATGTAAATACTTCAAAGCATATTTAGGCTTTGAAAGATATATCAGAATTTCTTCCGAAGGCAAATGTCTTACAAGTAGTTGTTTGATTTGAAGACATAATGTTCTTCTGAAGACAACTTGATGTTTCCGAAAGAAAATATGTTTAAAAAAATTTCAAAAATATAAGAATATCATTTGAAAATTTTTCTTCTAAAGGAAACTAGGCTTATGAAGATCATAAAATAGACAACTTAGGACACACAGGTTTTAGAAATAGAATTGATTTAAGTTTAAGAAAAAACTATTCAAAGTTAATCATCCCAATAGCTGATACAAGATATTTGAATCTTTGTTCATCAAAAGCTTTAGTGAACAGATTAGCATATTTGTTCATTTGTGTAAACTTTGACTAGTTTGATTAATCTTTTTTCAAAATTATCTCTAATCAAATGATATCTGATGTTGATGTGTTTTGTCCTTGAGTGCTGCACAGGATTCTCTGTAATAGAGATAGCACTATTGTTGTCTATATGGATGGGAGTCTCTTTAAAGTTGAATCCATAGTCCAGCATCTGATTCTGAAACCAAAGCACTTGAGCACAGTAGCTTGCAGCAGCAATGTATTCAGCTTCAGCAGTTGATGCAGACACACAGGATTATTTCTTTCATTGCCATGAGACTATCCTTTCACCAAGGAATTGCATCCTCCAGATGTAGACTTTGCAGTCATGTTATAGCCACCAAAGTCACTATCTATATAGGCATACAGATTGAAGTTAGAATTCTTTGGATACCAAAGGCCAAGCTTAGGAGCACCTTTGAGATATCTAAGAATCCTCTTGACAGTAACCAGGTGTGACATCTTAGGGTTGGCTTGATATCTTGCACATATGCATATGGCAAACATGATATCAGGCCTGCTGGCTGTGAGGTACACAAAAAACTCAATTATAGCCCTGTAGAGATGTTCATCCATGTACTCCCCCTCAAGATCAGGTCCAAGGGAGTGCTTTCTGGCTATGGGAGTCTTTGTAACCTTACAATCAGTCATGTTGAATCTTATAAGGATGTTTTGTACATACTTTGACTTACTTATGAAGATGCCATTTTCAACTTGCTTCACTTGAATTCCCAGAAAGAAATTAAGTTCCCCCATGGCACTCATTTTAAATCTATTCTTCATCAGCCTCTTAAAGTCTTTGCAAAGCTTTGGATTAGTTGACCCGAAGATAATATCATCTACATATACTTGAACCAGCATTAAGTCATTCCCTGTTCCTTTGATGAAAAGAGTTCCATCTATAGTACCCCCCCCCCATTGTAGCCTTGTTGACAGAGATACTGAGATAGTGTCTCATACCACTTTCTTGGAGCTTGGTGTAGCCCATAAAGAGCTTTATCAAGCTTGCAGATATAATCAGGATGATCTAGGTCTGTAAAGCCAGGTGGTTGTTTAACATACACCTCTTCATCAATCACCCCATATAAGAAAACACACTTGACATCAAGTTGGTAGACCTTGAAATCCATGGATGTAGCAAAAGCCAAGAATATTCTAACAGCTTCAAGTCTTGCTACAGGAATAAAAACATCTGTGTAGTCAATTCCCTCTTCTTGGGTGTATCCTTGAACAAATAGTCTGGCCTTGTTCTTGATGAAAAGTCCTCTATCATCCTTCTTGTTTCTAAAATCCCACTTGGTTCCTATGATAGTCTTCCCTTGAGGAAGAGGACATGGGTTCCAAACCTTTTGTCTTTTGAATTGAAGTAGCTCCTCTTGCATTGCTTCAACCCAACTTCCATCCTTCAAATCCTCATTAACTTTCTTTGGCTCTATCTAGGACAAGAAACAAGAGTATAGACAAACATTTTTGTCATGGGTTTGTCCTCTTGTTCTCACCCCTGTATCAACATTTCCAATGATGTTTATGGTGGGGTGTGACTTGTGGATCCTGAGTTGAGGGATCACAGCAAGTTGATTGGAAATATCTAAATTTGAGAAATTTAGATCTGGCAATAGAGTATCACCCACCACATCAGCACACTTATCAAGAAAGGCTTTATTCAATGAGTGTGTGACATCATTTATGTTGTCTTCTATGGAGTGGTTATCATCATCAAGAAATTCTTGATCACTGTCACCACCTCTATTTCCTCCTACATTTGAAGTTCTTTCATCTGAGTTTTGAGCCTCTGAGCTGGAATTTGTAGGCGCCTAAGATGTATCAGCTGAATTTGTCATGTTTGTGCTGATAGGATCTTCACTTGTAGGGTTAATTACCACTGGAGCTGAGGTAATATGTTTGCTTGGTCTTCTCAGCTCAAATCTTGGGTCAGGATCTCCTATTGATAGGCTACCTGTAGATCCTGAAACATCTTCACAAGATTTGTTAAAACAATTGGTAACTAAATCAAGATCAAATAGCCAATTTGGACCAGAACCTTTCATTCTAGGAGTGTGCTCATTGAAGGTCCCATTGGCTGACTCCTCAACTACTCTATTTCTGAGATTGTATACTCTATAAGCCTTAGCTTGGGAAGAGTATCCAATAAAGTGTCCATCATTTGATTTCTCAGCAAATTTGGCTATTTGATCTTTGGTATTCAAGATGGTGCAAGGACATCCAAATGACCTGAGGAAACCAATAAATGGTCTCCTTTTGTGCCACAGCTCATAAGGAGTCTTACCATGAGTCTTAACCACTAAAACTCTATTCTGCACATAGCAGGCTATGTTAACTGCCTCTGCCCAGAAAGTGATGGGCAGTTTAGAGTAAGACAACATGGTTCTTGCAGCCTCAATAAGTGTCTTGTTTCTCCTCTCAACAACACCATTTTGCTGAGGAGTCCTGGGAGCACTATATTGTCTTGTAATACCTTTTTCATCACAAAATATGTCAAGGATCTGGTTCTTAATTTTTGTTCCTTGATCACATCTTATGGTTTTGACCTTGTGATCATATTGATTCTCAATTTTAGAATGAAGTTCTTCAAGATCTAAGGAGTCTCATCCTTAGTACTAAGGAAAAAGACCCAAGTGAATCTTGTGAAGTCATCTGTGATCACCAAACAATATGAGGTCCTTTATAGACTCATTATAGTGGTGGGGCTAAAGAGATCCATATGTAATAAGTGTAGAGGAGAAGTGATAGAGTTTCTTTCCTTTGGCTTGTGAGACACTTTGTGTTGCTTCCCTTTCATGCATGCTACACAGTGGTCATCACTTGTAAACTCTTTCTTTGGTATTCCAGTTACCAAATCATTCTCAATTAAATTATTCATGTTTTTAAAGTTTACATGGCATATTCTTTTATGCCAGAGGAAAGACTCATCACTATTTGCTTTAGATAGAAAGCAAGAAACTTCTCCTGAGAGAGATGTTTCATGCAGGTCCATCTTGTACATGTTCCCTTTCCTAGGGGCTCTGAGCAGTATATGCTCTTAAGGAATGACCACCTCGGGCTTGAGAACAATGCACTCATGCTTAGTGAAGAGCATGTTGTGTCTCTGATCACAAAATTGGGATACACTCAGTAGATTTTACCCAAGCTCTTTGACAAAGTTTACCTTTCCAATGCCGAGCTTACTGTGAATTCAAGGATTGATCAGAAATTATCAGAATTGATTTGAACAAGTATTGATAGCGGAATTATCAATACTTGGTATTTAATCTATTAATAATACTAAACTCAACCAATCAAACAAATAAAATAAGAATGATCAAACCGAGGGAACTCAAGAATGTTGATCGTAATGCTTTCTTGTTACTATTGATGTTGCTGACCATGAATACAATGCTTCAAATAATAATTGTTGATGATTCTAATGATTCTCAACTGTTGTTTTGTATGATCTATGTTGTTGATCTCGTATATATATATATATATATATATATATATATAGAGAGAGAGAGAGAGAGAGAGATCTAATTCTATTCTATTGCTAGCTATTTTGTTGCTATAATTAAGCTAATTAAACTTATCCAAATCCTCGCCATGTTTATCGTCTTAGGAATTTGAGATTTACAACGAATCTAATATGAATAAAGTTTGTTGATGTGACGTGGAATATCGGCTTGAATAATACTTCTTCAATCGTCATTAATGTTGTTGTTGTTCTGCCACGTTGACTTGTTGACTTCTGAGTTAATTGGTCTTCCGCAGGAATTTACTCTTCCCCAAGAAGTCTGTCTTCCGCAGCAACTGTTATACTGTACTTGTTCTTGTGCTTCCGCAGGAGTTCTTGTCTTCCGCAGCAATCCCTTCTTCAGTGGGTTGTTCTTTTGTTGTTCAGCTGAAGTTCTTATGCATGAGATCCATGGATGTACATTCTTCAGTTATGTTCCTGAGAACATCTACAAAAGAACACTTTATTTATCCGCAGTTGTTCCAACACTTAGGCAATTTTCCAAATTGACACAGTTTAATGTTTCTTGCACATTCACACATACATTCTAAAATATATCATATCATAGATGAATATATGAAGTGCAAAATAAATGTTATTTAATTCATAAACACAATTATAATCAAATATATTCATATTATATCATCAAGAATAATAATTACAATTATGATTACAAGAGTGATCTCATCATCTAAACCTATACATGAGTTCTATCCCTAACAGTACTCCCCCTTAGGTTTAGACTTTAGTAATCATTGGTTTAGCACTTTAAGCTTATTCACTCTCGCCAAAATCTTTGATTTGAAGTAGTCTGCAGAAGCTTGTTGATCTTCATACTTGCATTTAATCTGCCTTCTGCTCATCCTCTTCAATGTCTTGAATTCCATACCCAGGACATCCTCTTCAGTGGTGAGTGTTGCAACAACACTATTGTTCGACACCTCCAATTCGTCCTTTTCTGAAATCCACAACTCTATTATTGGTTTTATTTTAGTGCCAATAAGCTGACCAGCTTCATACTTTCTCCTCTTATGAGCCTTGGCATGCAATTTGTCTATGACTTGGATAAGATGTACACATAAGCACAAGTCATTCTGAGATTGTTGATCTTGCAGCCTTGGAAAATATTTGTCATACAGATAGGAAGTATAGCTTGGGTGCAACAACTTTATTTCTATTGGGTCAAAAATTCTTATACTGGCTGCTTTCCTTTGAGGATCATTCCTTAGCAGACCCAGTTCTTTATTCTTTTCTACATATCCCCAATCAGTAATAGGGAATGTAAACTGATTGCATTCTATTGTTTTGACTGATGCATAAGCTTTGTCTTCAACTCCAACTCTTGTCAAAAATTCTTCATCAACCAATAGAGATTTGGGCTGAGACTTCCTGAGCTTTCTTTTCATGTGCTCTGCATCAACAAGTCTTGCTTCCCTGAGAACATCTCCCTTGAACTTGTGACTTAGTTTGGTCACAAGTTCGAAGAAGTCTCTTCCTCTTGGACTTATGGGATAATTGGTGACGGGAGTGTTTTGTAGTGTATGAAGGTCTGCATCTGGCAGGGCTAGTAAGAATTCTACTCATGGGAAGTATTGCACCATGCCAGATGCCCTTTTAATCAGTGCACAGTCCCACTCACCATCATATTTCCAAGAAATTAGTTGATGATCCTTTGCTTCTTCAGGCCTTGTGATGAGATCAAAGAATTGTATTAATGTACGTTTTTGCTTAGTGATCTCTCTCACAGCAGTGCCTAGAGGCCAGATCTTGTGTGGGATTAAATCCCTTAGCTCTCTGATCAGTTTTTCTTTTTCTTTGTGCATGTCTTGTGCTTGAACCACAGTAGGCTCAGCAGGGGTTTGTGATTTTTGTTGTTGATATGCAGGATTGGGGGCTCCGGATTTGAATTTAACACCAGTTTCCAGCTCTACCTTCGTCACATAATCCATCATTGCCCTTAATTCTCCAACAGTTCTTCCTTTAAGCTCATGCTGGCTATGATTGTGACTTTGCAGCCAACAGATCATGTTGTACCTGGTCAGCTTGGATGTATCACAATGACCCAATTCTTTTCTTGTTTTCTCCATTTCCTTGAATTTTGAGAATGATTCATAATTGCACATTGGGATCATCATCCTCTACATCAAATTCTTTTATTGTCTGCATCAGCTCAGACATATTCATCCTTTCTACCATGTCATATGGAAAACCATTATTAATTAGGTCCATGAACATGACAGATTAGGGTCTTTCCTCTAGGATGTCTCTGGTTGACAGCAGATCTTCTTGTTTGGCATCATTAGATTCTTCTTTAGTCAGCTCTTCCCATTCAGGGTCACTTTCTTCTACTTGTTGCTTCAATGGGGTTTGATGCTCTGGAGAATCTGATTTAGTTTTCTTTGATGATTCTCTAGCTGCATCAGCTTCCTTCCCTAAGTATTTCCTTTTTCTGCTGTAGGTAATCAATGCTGATTTACCTTTATTCTGTTCATCATCAGTCAACTTCTTTTTTAACTTCTCAATCTCAATCTCCTTCTCTTTTAGTTGAAGTGCTTGTTCATCTACTAAGTCATTCAAAACATCAATTACTTCATTGTCAATCAACACATCTTCCCTCAGTCTCTTCAATCAACTCTCCAGTTGTATGATTTCCTTATCTTGCTCGGCTATGAGTTTATCTTTCTTTGTCAGCTCCTTCTTCAATCTTCTCAACTTTTCCAACTTCTTGTTGCCTTTCAGGACAAGATTATTGTATTATGCCACTAAATAGCTTTTGCTTACATTGATTTCTTCTTCATTCAAATCCTTCTCAGTGTAAGCAATGACATCAATGTGATCACCCTCTTCTTGTTCAACTTCCTCTTCTTTATCTTTCTCTTCTTCTTCACCACTATAGATTTCTTCTGTATCTCCATCATACACAGTCTCATCGACTTTCTCATCAAGATGTATTTCTTCTGTAGGGGTTGGGCTGTCAAACGGTTCAGTGGAAGTGGGTGAGATGGTTGGTTCAGTTGGTGGTAGAGAAGATACGGGCTCTATGGCACCAGTATCAATTGATGTTATGGAGATTGGTGAGTGTGGGAGTGAAGGTTGAGTCCCATCCTGACCAAGTACTTCAGTAGAAGCAGTGTTGATTGATATTGGTGATTGGCCAGGAGAGATGGGTTTAGTATTCTCACTTGAAGAAGTCAAGTGGATGGGTGATAGTGGTGGCTGTGATTCTTGTTGGGGTGATAGTGGTGGCTGCGATTCTTGTTGGGGTGATTTGGGTGAAGCATGTTTTGGTGTTTCAGGCTGGGAGTGTGTGGCAGATGGTGCTGATGAGTTTTCAATTTGTGGTTCCTCAACCCACAGCAGCTCCTGAGGAATGTCCTCATTCTCATCTCGTACATGAGCAAACATCTCCACATCACCTCCTTCATACTTCCCTTTTAATTTGTTGAGAAGGGATTTGTTTAAGTGGCTCTGTATACCTATATCACCTTCTCTTTCCACTTCGGGGATTTGTTCATTAATTATCAGTTGGAGGAACCGAGGGAACATGAACATCTTGTTCTCCTTTTGCACTTGCACATGATCGCAAAGGCAGTTCATGATGTATTTTGCATAATTATAGGTTCTTCCTTCAAAGATTCCTATGATCCCAGATGAGATGTGTGTGAGAATCTATCTAACCCGGACTTCCAGTTGGAGATGCACTTGAGGTAAGTATGACAGAGGAACCGGTAAGGCTTGCATAGCCTACCCTTCTTGATTTCTCCATGTTCATAGTCACCATCATAGCCCATTAGATTGAATATCTTCTGGATGTATTCATGGTCGAATACATCCGGATGACCTTGTTCATCCTCTCCCAGTTCTAGGGCACTGCGAATTATTCCTTCGTTTACCCAAAGGGGTAAGTTCCCAATGGTCGCAGTGATCATGGTTCCTTCATCTCCTTCGACTATTGCAGCTGTATTCCAGAAATCTATCATGTGGGATAGATAGATGACTGAGTCAGCAGTCAGCGCATAGAAGAGTCGTGTTCTTCTAAGGTATCTTATGATGTCTCAGCATTCATCCTCCACATCTGGATTCAGAAATGCACAGACATTGTGATCTTTTATGAACCGATTGGCCATTGTTTCAGTGGTGTCAGCCTAGTGTTCAATGTATACGATGAAGAAGAGGGTTTTGGATGAAGGGATTTTTAGGTCAGAGTGTTTCGAAAATGAATAGAAAGGCCAACGGTCAGAGTACCTTTTTTATACCTTTTTAGACAGGCTGTCTACCATGTGGGACCTATTTACATTTTTTACCCCTCCGAGGTTATTAACTATGCCTAATAAATAATTAATAGCAATTAATGATCATATAATTAAGCAAAGTATAATATCCACGGAAATCGTAGTTTATGTTTCTTCTGTACTTTATCTACGGAAGAGGACTCATTCTGTCTTTCGCAGAAGCATCTGCGGTTGAACTTCATGTCTTCCGTAGTACACCTTCGATTCCGATTAGTTATACTGCTCAGATTAAGGGAATTAATTGATCAGTTATACTTACTCCCCCTAAATTTGTGATTAATCATCTACGGATGAGTTTATCAAAAATTTATACGAAGATCGCATGATCAGTGAGTGTGTAACTGAAAGTCACATGAGTATAGTGTTCTATGGCAGGCAATTGGTTGAGAAACTAAGGATCATACTATAAATCAGACACATTCCTTCTTAGTTTGGTTGAGAGAAAAGCCTACTAGATCTAGTGCAAATTGCAAATATGGTGATCCGCAGAAGTTCAACCTAGAGTGTATGTTGGGCATGTCCGGCTAGTTATCATGTTTTGGTAAGAATTAAAGATAAACAAGGATGAATGCATCATGCAAGGTGTATGAAAGTCTGTCTCCCAGATTGTGATCAATTCATCACTTTATCACACATATCATGTTCCGTAGATTATAAGCTCTATCTTAAGATTTCTTTGAAATCTTATTAATGCCTTTTATGAATGCTTTTTGAATACTATGTAGTTGATCCTTTAGGATTCTTTTGGGAGCAGTTCTTTTTAGGAACTTTTAATGATTAGCATCAGGTCACCAGGTCTTTACTTACGTAAAACAGAGGTGCCCTTTGACCCAGGTCTTTGCTTACGCAAAGCAGAGGGTCATGATGCGTAAAGATAGAGGTTATAAGGTGTTACAACATAGTAAGTGTGCATAAGTGATGAGTTGTGTACTTTCTGATGAGACTTACTTGTTAACTCCTCATAATGACTTATCCATACTAAGTCATCTTGGCTTTATGTTGAGCATGACATAGCTTATTTTCCACTCAGGATGAACCTATTCACATATTCAACACATCAGATCAGTAGATAGTTGATTGAGCGCAGGCAGGATATATGTCATGTTTATAGCATACTATCATATCCGTAGGTTATCAAAATCCTTACACATAAGTTTATGTTGTATCCTTATATGATCACAGTTAATGAGCATTTATACCTGTTGTTAAAGTTTTGAACTTATTCTAAGTTGATCATGCCTAATGATTCAATTAAGAACTTAAATCTTACTGAATCAAAGGCCTTGGTGAATAAATCAGCAAGCTGATTTGTTGTGTCCACTTTGATCAACTTAATTAGTCCCTTTTCTGAGAAGTCTCTTAGAAAATGGTATCTGATTTCTATATGCTTAGTTTTACTATGTTGGACTGGATTAGCAGTGATAAAAATAGCAGCTGAATTGTCTATATATATTGGTGTCTGGAGAAAATTGTAACCATAATCAAGTAATTGATTTGGTAACCATAGAACCTGGGAGCAGTCTGCTGAAGCAGCTATGTATTCGGCCTCAGCTGTGGATACTGAGACATTTGTCTGCTTTTTGCACTACCAAGACACAAGTCTTGGTCCTATGAATTGGCATCCTCCAGTTATTGATTTTTTATTGTTGTTGCATCCACCGTAGTCACTGTCTGAATAGGAGTAAAGCTTGAAGTCTCCTTCTTTGGGATACCAAAGTCCAAGTGATGATTTCCCTTTGAGGTATCTGAATATTCTCTTTACTGTATTCAAGTGGGACTCCTTTGGTTCTGCTTGATACCTAGCACACACACACACACAGCAAACATTATGTCAGGTCTACTAGCAGTTAAGTACATTAATGATCCTATCATAGATCTATATAATCTTTGATCGATAGACTTTCCTGTTGGATCTGGTACAATTTTATCTTTAGTAGATGCTGGTGTTTTGCATGATGCACAGTCTGCAAGGTTGTATTTTTTAGTGTTTGAAGGATATACTTTTCTAGATTGATAAAGATGCCATCTGTTTTCTGATAAACTTGTAATCCTAAGAAGAAAGTTAATTCTCCCATTAAGCTCATCTGAAACTTAGATTGCATTAAGGCTTCAAACTCTTCACAGAGTCTCTTGTTTGTTGATCCAAATATGATGTCATCAACATATACTTGAACAACTAAGAGATCTTGATGTTCATGTTTGAGGAAGAGTGTTTGGTCAATTGTTCCTCTCTTATATCCATGTCTTAGAAGAAACTTGGACAGTGTTTCATACCATTTTCTTGGTGCTTGATAAAGTCCATATAAAGCTTTATCAAGCTTGTACACCCTGTGAGGGTGTTCTGGATCTTCAAATCCTGGTGGTTGAGAAACATAGACCTCTTCATCAATTTTACAATATAAGAAGGCACACTTTACATCCATTTGGTAAACTGTGAACTTCTTATATGATGCATATGCCAAAAACACTCTTATTGCCTCAATCCTTGCAACTGGTGCAAAGACTTCATCATAGTCTATGCCTTCCTCTTGTGTGTAGCCTTGAGCAATCAGCCTTGCTTTGTTTCTGATTATTATTCCCCTGTCATCTAGCTTATTTTTAAATAACCACCTTGTGCCAATAGGATATTGGCCATCAGGGAGATCAACTAGATTCCATACCTTCTGTTTCCTGAATTGCTGAAGTTCTTCTTGCATTGCTTCAATCCAGTTGTTGTCTTTCAAGGATTCTATTGTATTGGGAGGAACTACTTGTGATAGAAAGCAGGAGAATAGACAAGTGTTTGTAGCACCCCCTTGTCTTCTGGTAGTTCTGTTATGAAAGTCACCTATCATGTTATCAATTGGGTGATACTTATGTGCTCTAACTGTTGGTACATCATTAACTTGGATGGATGAATCCAGGTTTGTGATGTTGGTTGTTGGAGATGAGGTTAGTTGTAATGGAGAGTCAAAATGTAGTTCATCTCATTTTCTGGTGCAACTGTATGAGTTTCCGCAGAAACATGTATGCCTTCCGGGGTAGTGGACATGTCTTCCGCAGGGACTTGATCAGCTGTAGTTTCAGAGAAAAATATTTTTGTGTGTGACAATGGTGTTGAATGGTTTTCTAATGTGGTTTGATTATTAGGGGATCTCAGTCCATCATCTGCAGGAGTAGGAACATCTACGAAAGTAGATGGTACTTCAGCTGATGTGCATGGTGTGAGGTCATCAGAAACATCTTTACTAGTTTGTGTTGATGCATCAGGATCAGTGTTACTTTGGTTCTCCAGGGAAGTGACTCTAGGTGGGTCAGCTATCAATAGTACACCCATATTTGGAGGAACATAAGGGTAACATGTATCAGCAGCACCTGTCATGTTAAGATAACCAGAGTTAAATGAGTTAGTTAATGCATCTATATCAAACAGCCAAGATGATCTTTTCACTGACTGTGGAAATAAGGATTCATCAAAGGATACATTAGGAGTTTCTTCCACTATGTTATCATGTGGAATATAGGCTCTATATGATTTAGATGTTGATGAGTAACCAACAAAGAAACCATCATAGGCTTTTTCAGCAAATTTTCCAAACTGTTCTTTTGTGTTTAATACAGATACGTGACACCCAAAAGCTTTAAGATATCCTATAAAATGTTTTCTTTTAAATAGAAGTTCATAGGGTGTTTTATTATATTATTTGACAATCAAAGTTTTGTTTTGAACAGTGCAGGCTGTGTTCAAAGCTTCTGCCCAAAAT
Organism: Flaveria sonorensis; assembly: GCA_025506505.1. Lineage (NCBI taxonomy): Eukaryota > Viridiplantae > Streptophyta > Magnoliopsida > Asterales > Asteraceae > Flaveria > Flaveria sonorensis. Next base: position 53,071,528 of record CM046434.1, read on the forward strand.
GTTATTGGCAGATGTGAGTCAGCTAGCATTATTCTTGCTGCTTCAATTAGAGTTCTGTTTCTCCTCTCAGCAACTCCATTCTGTTGAGGAGTTCTTGGAGCACTAAATTGCCTAGTTATGCCTTTATCCCTGCAAAATAAGTCTAAGACATAATTAACAAATTCAGTTACATTATCACTTCTTAGTATCTTGATTCTTAGATCAAGTTGATTTTCTATCTTAGTGATGAACTCCATTAAGACTTCTGATGTTTCACTTTTATGTTTTTAGAAAAATACCGAAGTAAATCTAGTGAAATCATCAACAATCACCAAACAATACTGCCTTTTACCAATGCTTAACACATTGGTGGGACCAAAAAGATCCATGTGCAGTAACTTTAGTGGTGTTGTGTGTGTGTTGATTGTTTTGGACTTATGTGATACTTTATGTTGTTTGCCTTTATAGCATGATAAACAGTGATTAGAACAGTAAAATTCTTTCTTCCGAACACCAATGACTAACTCATTTTTCACCAATTTATTCATGTTCTTCATGTTGGAATGAGCCATCCTTCTATGCCAGAGTTGTGCTTCATCTTCTGATGATTTAGAAATCAGGCATGTTTCTTTGCTTATTAGTGTTGTGTTGTTCATATCCAACACATAGGTGTTACCTTTTCTTGGTGCTTTAAGAAGGATCCAGTCTTCTGGAATTTTGAAACCTGGCTTAAGAATATAGCAATCAGAGTTATCAAAGAAAGTAGTATAGTGTTGGTCATAGATTTATGATACACTTAGTAAGTTAAACTGTAAGTTTTCACAAAAGTTAACTTTTTCAAACTTTAAAACTACATTTGTTACCATTCCTTCACCAGTAATTTTACCTCCCTTCTTATCCCCACCAAATGCTACATATGAAATATTCTTATGTTTGAAGTCCTGCAGGAGGGTGCAGTCTCCTGTCATATGTCTGGAACAACCACTATCAATATACCACTTGTTGTCAGCCCTCCTTGGATGTTCCTGTAAACAAAAATTAGTTAGACTTAGGAGCCCAAGCCTTGCTGGTCTTGGGCTTGACATTGTTATCTAATGTATCAACTTTCTCATGAATAAGACTTGAAGTTTCTAGATTAGCTGTAAAGTCAGTTAATTCATTATGTTTAGTTTGGGGTGAGGATGTAATGGTTGATGAGGTTGAGGTGATGTCTTCTTGATTCATACTGACTTGGTTAGTCAATTTTGTTTGAGACTTCTTCTTAGATGTGGATGATGAGGAATTATCAAAAAATGTTTCTACATCCTTTGCTTTGGTCTTAGGCACATCATTGCCTTTGTCAAAGTGATCAAAGAAGTTGTTTTCTTCCTTAAGTGCTACCTTTTTGTGTGGTGTATTCTTTTGCACTTGTTATTTCTCCTTCTTATTCTTTAATTTTACCTCAGCAACTTTGTTGTTTTTCTTAGTAACTTTCTGTTTTTGTTGTTGTTTCTTTTGGTTTGAATCTCTATCATCTTCAGACAATGGTGAGTCTGACTCAGAGATATCTACTTTCTTTGTCTTGATGATTTTTGTTTTGTTCTTCTTGTTGAAGTAGCATTCCTTTGTAGTATGGTTGTTTTTGTTGCATATTTCATAATATTTGTTGAAGTAACAATCTGAAGTCATGTGATTGTTCATGTTACATATTGAGCAATAGTTGCTGAAGTAGCATTCTTTTGTGCTTTGGTTGTGCATGTCACACCGTTTACAGTAAGCTTCATCTTCACTTTTAGATTCATTCCTTTTCTTTGCCTTCTTCTTGCTCATCAGTTTTTGCTTCTTTAATTCCTTTTCAATTTTATCTGCTGATGAGTCTTTTCCTCTTCCAGACATGATATCAAAAGGTTCTTGTGTTGTATCTTTTGTGACCGTTTTCTTAGTCTGTTCTGATTTCTTCCGCAGATGATCTGCGAAAGTTATGTTCTTTTCTCCTGATCCTCTTTTTGCTGACTTTTCTTTATTTAATTTATTGAATGCATGTATGCCTTCATTTAATTGCTTAATTCTTGTGTGGATTGTCTTTAGCAGATTTCTTTGTTTTGGTGGATAGGGTAGTTTAAGTTCATTTAGTACCTTTGGAATTGAGTATTCCTTTAACACAGTTTAATCCTTACCCAACCCAGCATTATTAGTCTCATCCTCTTCATCTAAGTCATCACAGTTGTCATAATCAAATTCTGACAGCTCGGAATCTGATGATCTAGATTCAGATGACTCAGTATTATTAAGTTTATCTGATGACTCAGGTATGAAGTGATTAGATAAACTGTTGGTCATTGACTCAGGTAAAGGAATATAATTGTTGGTAACTGGTGGTGCAACTGCATGAAATCCCAATCCTGACTTGTTTTTAGACTTAATATGAGAGTTTAACAGTTTCTCATACTGTTGTGATGACAATTGGAATTTTTGCAGTTTCACCTCAGTAGATGCATGTTCTGATATAGATTTGGTTAAAGATGTAGTCAGATGCTCAACTTGTGCTTTTAGATTGTAATTTTCAGATACAAGTTTATCTAAATCCTTTTGTAAAGAATTAATTTTGACATGATAAAGTTTGTGTTCTCTAATATGAGATTCATTTAAGAGTAAGGTTTCTTTTACTTTATCAGTCAATTGTTGAGCATGTGTTCTATATCTTTCTACTTCATCTATGCAAGAAGAGAAACACAACCTTTCTCTTACCTCAGTGGCCATTAGAGGGACTTTGTTTCCATATTGGCCATCAAAGCTTGGTTTTCAGCAAGTACTTCCTTCTCATACATGCTCCAATCATAAGTACCATCCTGCAAAATAATTAAACCAATTTCTTTAGTGTTAGAGATACCATAAGTCAGAATCTCTATATTAACCAGGTTGATTATTATCCTTATAATCCGCTCCTAAGGCAGGTGGAATATAAGGTCCTTCGGTAATCAAAGCCCATAAGTCAGAATCTGTGTATTAACATGATTCCTGAACCGGATTTTCTAGGTTTTAAAACAGATTTGTTTTCCAGTTTAGGAGGTTGATAAGCACCAACAACTGAGTTACTCATGTTATTTAATTTTGAAGAGCAGAGATTTTGTTTTAAAAAAAAATTAGATTAAACTAATCAAAGCTGGTGGATCAATTGATATGAATCAATAAGCACCTTGCTCTGATACCACCTGTGAATTCAAGGATCGATCAGGAATTATCAGAATTGATTTGAACAAGTATTGATCGCGGAATTATCAATACTTGGTGTTTAATCTATTAATAATACTAAACTCAACCAATCAAACAAATAAAATAAGAATGATCAAACCGAGGGAACTCAAGAATGTTGATCGTAATGCTTTCTTGTTACTATTGATGTTGCTGATCTTGAATACAATGCTTCAAATAATAATTGTTGATGATTCTAATGATTCTCAACTGTTGTTTTGTATGATCTATGTTGTTGATCTCGTATATATATATATATATATATATATATATATATATATATATAGAGAGAGAGAGAGAGAGAGAGATCTAATTCTATTCTATTGCTAGCTATTTTGTTGCTATAATTAAGCTAATTAAACTTATCCAAATCCTCGCCATGTTTATCGTCTTAGGAATTTGAGATTTACAACGAATCTAATATGAATAAAGTTTGTTGATGTGACGTGGAATATCGGCTTGAATAATACTTCTTCAATCGTCATTAATGTTGTTGTTGTTCTGCCACGTTGACTTGTTGACTTCTGAGTTAATTGGTCTTCCGCAGGAATTTACTCTTCCCTAAGAAGTCTGTCTTCCGCAGCAACTGTTATACTGTACTTGTTCTTGTGCTTCCGCAGGAGTTCTTGTCTTCCGCAGCAATCCCTCCTTTAGTGGCTTGTTCTTTTGTTGTTCAGCTGAAGTTCTTATGCATGAGATCCACGGATGTACATTCTTCAGTTATGTTCCTGAGAACATCTATAGAATAACACTTTATTTATCCGCAGTTGTTCCAACACTTAGGCAATTTTCCAAATTGACACAGTTTAATGTTTCCTGCACATTCACACATACATTCTAAAATATATCATATCATAGATGAATATATGAAGTGCAAAATAAATGTTATTTAATTCATAAACACAATTATAATTAAATATATTCATATTATATCATCAAGAATAATAATTACAATTATGATTACAAGAGTGATCTTATCATCTAAACCTATACATGAGTTCTATCCCTAACACTTACCATTTGAGACCATGCCCCTTCTAGTAATGTAACCTCTAGCATCTCCTCCAAAAGCAACTGGCCCTTCATTAGTTTTCTCAAAATTTTGAAGTAGAGAACCATTGCTTGTCATGTGCATGGAACAGCCACTATTAATGATCCATACATTTCTCTTGGTCTTTAGCTATTCCTGCACAAGAGAAAAATGTTTAGTTACATTTAGAAACCCAAGCCTCATTGGTCTTGGGCATATCAAAGTGATTTGAAGACAATGTAACAGTAATTGATCATATGTTCAAGTTTTGAGGATCATCAGCTGTTGTTGATGAAGAACTTTTAGTCACTTGGTCTTCCTTCATCTTCCATACCATCTTTGGAAGATTAGACTTGACCTTCAATACTTTGGAAGTTTTGACAAAATTTGGAAGTTTTGGAGACTAGACCTTCGGAAGATCTTGCTTTCACTGCAGCAGACTTCAGTACTTCGAAAGCATTCCTTTCTTTCGAGACCAACTTTTCTTCCTAAGGCAAGTTTTCACTTGTCTTCTTCTTCATCTTGGAGCTTCCGAAAGGAAAAGATTTTCCTTTCGAAGCTAGCTTTTCTTTCTTCTTCTTAGAAGTTTTCTTCTTGATCATGTGGACAGTACTTTTAGGATTGTAGATGTAATCCTTAGCAAGATGGGAAGACTAACACACATGATGCAATCCATTTACTTCCTTCTGAGAGCCTTCTTTTGAGAGAAAGACTGAACTTGATCACTTTCCACCTCCATCTTCATCTTCACAGATGATGCAGAAAGCTTCTTAGGGTGAGGCTTGCTTTTGGAACCGGATGGTTTAGGCTATGTAGTAGTGGTACACAGCTGATCAGCCTTCTTCTCTTTACTGGAATAAGTTGGACATGAACTAGAACTTCTGGTACTAGAGTTCATAGTTGAGTCTTCAGCCTTTACCACTTCAAATCCTGCAGAGATAAACACTTGTTTCTGCTTAGAGTTGAAAGTGGCCTTGATCTCTTGAGCCTTCTTTGATTTCCTCTTGGCTTTTCTGATCAAGTTCTTCCTCTTAGACTTGGTCATCCCTGATTCTTTTCTCTCCTCAGGAGAATAGTGTCCCTTCTTAGGATGATCTTCTTTACTCTTTTCAGAATCATCCTTCACTATCTCCTCTTCATCCTCTTCATCAATAGGGTCTATAAGGGGAAGCTCATCTTCACAAGTTCCACACCTTGGAGATCTTAAGGATAATAGTGTATGGAGGAGCTATCTTAGTAGATCCCAGTCCCTGCTTATTCTGATAACAAACTTTTGCATGCAATGATGAGGATATCATGTTCTTGAAGGTCTCTTCTTCAAAACACATTTTTCTGCCCTGGCTTTCTGATCACAAGCTCAGCTTGGCATTCAGTTAACTTACTGATGAGATCTTTTATCTGAGTGCTGTAGTTGGTATGTTCATGCTTAAAAGTTGAAAAGGTTTTATCTAAATCTTCTATTTTAAGTTGGTAATCTTTTTCTGCTCTTTTGAAATCTGCTTTTAAAATATTTAAGGACTCAAGATCAGACCTCATCTCTAAGTTATAGGACCTATATCTGTTAAATTTACCAATACATTCAGGTGTACAAAGATGTTCCAATACCTTGGCTTCTTTATGATTTGACATCAGTGCTTGGTTTGGAGATACATCCTCAACCTGAAAGCTCCAGTCAAAGCCTCCTTCTTCAACAGCAACTGCAGCTTGCTGCTTGGCCTTCTCATTCTAGGGAGCTCCATCAGTGTAGTTTGGTCTGGTTTGTACTTGGCCACCATTTGTTCTTGGTGCCTTGCACTTTCTAGCAAAGTATCCCATTTGGTTACAGTTGTAACACTTCACTTTGCTTTTGTCCAACCCAAACTTTCTACTAGTTGCATTGCTAGGAAACTTCCTCCCTGTCCTATTATAGAACTTCTTGGCTCTGTGAGTGAGAAGAGCCATCTGCTGGACTATTTCCATATACTCCAGATCATCTGGATGGATACAGTCCAGGTCTTCAAGGGTAAAGAGAAGGTTGCATGTGCTTTCATCAGTAGACACAAAGGCTTGTGAAGAGTTTGTCTTTTGGAATGGGCTTCCTTGGATATAGCTCTCTCTTGGTGTCTCCAGGAAGGTGATGAAAGGACCCTTTTGTGAGTGGTCGGGGTAGCAGATGAGATGATGTTATGGTTCTCTGCAATCCCTTTCAACCACATGAAGAGTTGAACTCTACTGATTGTTGGAGTTACCAGATTGATTTTGCATGTTCATCTTCATTTGGTAGCCATTGAGGATACCATACAACTCAGTGAAAGTAGGGGTCTTGAGGTTTTCAGTCCTCTTAATGACCACACAATAGTGTGTCCATTGTCTGGGAAGAGAGGACATGAACTTCCATACAATGTCCCTGTACTTAATAGTTACTCCAACATCCATTAGAGTGTCCACAATCTCAACATACTTGAAGTATTGTTGAGTCATGGTTTCACCTGCCTTAAAGGTGAAGTTCTCAAACTGTTGCTTCAAGAGGTCCTTCTTGTTTTCTTTTGCTTCAGTGGACCCCTCATACATAAGCTTTAGTGCATCCCATAGTTGCTTAGCAGTCTTGCACTTCTTGAAGCCTCTGTAGATGGAGTTTGGAAGAGCATTTTGGAGAGCGATCATGGATTTCTTATCTATATGTATCTTTTTCCAGTCTTCTTCAGAGTAGTCAGCAACTTCCTTTAGTATCATACCACCACCACCAGCAGCTGAAGAGGTGGATGGTATATGAGGTCCAGAGACAACAGATCCCCATATCCTGGAGTCTTGAAACTTGATGAAGCCTTCCATTCTTTGGCACCAAGTATCAAAATCATCAGGAGTGATCAGTGGAGACTTTATCATGGTATCAGTTTCCATATCAGCCTTTGTGATAGCTGTCATTTGAGTTGTTAAGTGTTTTGTGAAACTAAAGGGATTTAAGATGGTGAGATCTTACAATCAAGAGCCTAAAAAGCTCTAATACCAATTGCAGGATTGGTTAAAGGGATGGTCAATACAATCAGTCTTACAATAAGAAGAGTGTTAGAACACTTAACAGATCAAATAGGGAACCGAGTTTATATGAATGATACTAAGATCACAAGTAAACAATGAGACAAAAATAAGAACAAGAACAGGATGAGTATGGTTTTCAAGAATGTTGTATATTGCTCTCAAGTTCTTTTACAAGTGTTACAAAGCATAAAAAGAAATACAAGAACCTGAGATACTTTATACTACATCCTACAGCTGGCCATACTTTGAAGGCCAGCTGAAAACACTAATCTAGACAACAAGATCAATGTAAAGTCAAAAGGCAGATTGCCTTTTGACAAGTGACTATGACATGCCATAGCTCACATCCTAATATATTACAAACAGGATAAAAGGTACAAAGTAGAAAGTTACAGACTTTAAACCATAATCTACATTTTGCAAAAGCATGGACCTTTTCACCAACTAATGCAAGTTGGTGAGTCTTCAGAGTTGCAGCAGAAAGTGGGTCAGCTTTATAGAAAAGTAGATCAGAGAAACCATGTCTTCACTGTCTTTGGAAGAAATCAGTTTTCACTTCATTGGCTTCGAAAGACTTTGTCTTTGAAGCTTCAGAAGACTTCATCTTTGGCTTCGAAAGATTTTACACTTAGAATAATATTCTGTGAGAAGTGTAAAACTTCCGAAGTAACTTCTACTCTGCACAATGTGCATGCAGGCTGAAAACTCTTTGATTGCTTTGGTTTCTTTGGTTGCATCAGCCTTTCAAGTATAACCTTACACCCATCTAAAAGGATAGATGATTTCATGAAAATCAGCCCTTAACATGTTCAGAAATCGATTCAGCCACATTATTTCTTTCCTTAAGAGGTCAAGACATAAATTCATCAGTCTGACATAAATGGAGAGCTGCCACCCCCCCCCCCCCCCGCGGGAATTCTCCTGTCATCTTTCTACATGTACCGCTAATATACAGCCCTCTCGTTCATTTCACTAGAAGCGGATATCTTTTTATCTGTGAGATGATAATGACTTGCTCAAATTCAGTATTAGTGTTCATATTTGATTAACTAGTAGATCACCTTCACTTAAAAGCTCTTTTGATTTACAAGCCAGAAAACCTTTGAAGGAACAATATAATTTTTCTATTTCTTTCCTCACTTCCTTCCCTTTTAACCCATTATATGGGTCTAGTTGTCCAGACTCAAGTCTCAACACCTTTTTTTCAAAAACATTCTCAATCATATTCTTCATACATTCCATTATGAATAGAATAGTATTTTGAAGGGCCTTCGCCGCATACTCTGTTATATGCTAACGCGTTCTTTTCGCAGGAAGCCCAGACGTATTATCATGGAACGTGTGAGACTCTTTCCTATTCCCACCATTATCAAGTATTGCTTTATTCATTATTGTTAGTCATTATTTGACTGAATATGTATAATATCTATATTATGATTATGTGACTCTATAATTTCACCAAGTAATTGTTATAGCCAATCTTGTAACAACCATCCAAAAATTAGGTCCATTTTAAATCTTTATAATGCTTACTAAATATATGTAACGCCCGAAAAATTTCAGAAAGAAGAAAAGAAAAGAAAGTAAGGGAGAAAAAGGGAATTATCTTAAAAGCAAGGAGTTAAAAGCATGCAAGGGTCAAACCTGCCCATAACAAGTTCAAAAAGGTGATATGGCCGCCCATACCCCCTCTTTCATGCACTCAAACTATCGGCTGGAGAGAGAGAAAGAAGCTTCATCTGGTTCTAGAGAGAGAAGTGGAAGAAATCTTTAAGAATGTAAGATTTTAAGGTGTTTCTTCTCGGTTTCAGTCGGGTTCCAGCTTCTGGATTGAGTTCTATGTGTTTCTATGTGTTTAGTTGCTTGTTTTCGTGTGTTTAGGTGCTAGAACTCCAGATTGCTCTCGGGTTTGAGGTGTTTTACTCAAAAGCTGTTTAAGGTAAGTTCTAGATCCCCTCTTTTACTTGTTTTCTACTTGTTAGGGCTGATATGTGTACTGAAAAATGATGTTATTGGACAAAACTATGTTTTCCACTGTTTAAATGACTTTTTACGAAAATGTGTGTGTTTTAAAGATTTCCATGATGTTGAATGATTGTTTGTTATGTTTAAGTGTGTATCTTGATAGATCTATGCTAAGGGTGATAGACTTGGTGTCCGCTGTGGACACTAGCAGTCCACTGTGGACACTTGAGCATGGATAAAGTGTCCGCTGTGGACACTTAAAGACAATTAGACTGTCCGCTATGGACTTGCATATCCGCTGTGGACTTTGCATATCCGCTGTGGACACTTAGGCAATTAGACTGTCCGCTGTGGACTTGCATGTCCGCTGTGGACTTTGCATGTCCGCTGTGGACACTTAGGCATTTAGACTGTCCGCTGTGGACATGGTCGTCCGTTGTGGACTTGGTTGTCCATTGTGGATACTTGGAATGTTTTAGTCATCCGCTATGGACACACTTAGTGTTTCATTCATGCGTTGTGGACTTTGGCTGTCCGCTGTGGACTTTGGCTGTCCGTTGTGAACACTTAGTATTTAAGTCATCCGCTGTGTACCTTACTCATGCGCTGTGGACACTTAGGTTTATTCTGAAATTTGGGAATAGAGCTTAAATGCTAAGTAGTTATGTTTAATGGAAGTTTATGCTTGTTTAATGTTTCTAATGTTTTATTCTTTTCTTATGGGTTGTTGTTATAGATAATATTTACTATTTCATGTTAAGTGATTATAAGGTAATAGATATCTTAAAAGTATTATTTATAAATAAGTGGTCATAAAGGAATAAAAGAAGGATAGTGGAACATAATGAATGTTACCCCAGGGCCCTGATAAAAGGTGAAAAGCCTTGCAATTTTTTCCAATGGAGGTCACGACCCTGGTTGTCGATTGCCCAACTGATGTGTGGCTTTTTCAGCCCAAAGAAGGCACATCTGGGTTCTAATCCTTATGATTGACCAATGTATGATGAATGGGACTCGTATTCATGAGCAGGTTTCGTGCCTAGCAGTGTGGGTCAACTGTCGATAGGTTAGCTACCATGATAAACGTTTGCCGATAGGGGTTCGACATCTATTGCCAACCAACAATGTAGGCTCTTGCTTTGTGCAATCCTATTTATGAAAGAGAAAGATAATGAAAGAAAGAAAGATAAAGAATCTCTTAATGAATGAATATGTATAATGATGGATGACCACCCAGTAAAGCTTATATAATGTATATTTTCTATATTATCAAAACTAGAACTCACTTAGCCACGCTGACTTTTTATATGCATATCAGTTGGCAGTTAACGATGTTGCTGGGGATGTCACGAGGTTGAAGCTACTCGGCAAATAAAGACCGGCATCCATGTTAGGCAGAGATGATATTTTTGTCTTGTAATACAACTAAATATTCTTTTGAAACTTGTACAACGATATATTTCTTGGCAAAAGTTATTATCAATATAATAATTCCGCTGTCATGTTTTCTTAGTCAATATGTTTTAATGTGTAATGTGATATGAATAACCAACTGTGAGGTTTTTCGGAAAAGGGGCCTTACAATATAGCAAGTAGGACATGGACCTGAGTATATGAAACGTTACAATTTAGGAACTTAATGGAATAGTCCATTATAATTTCTTGGTAATGTACGAATATGATTAGCCCAAAACAAATCATGATATAACAACAAAGAATGATAACAATATAAAATATTGTATAAGTTATACAATAAATATATAATAAATAAAAATGTACTATATGACAGTAAAAGCGTAGACGCTATTTAAAATAAATAGACGAATAATATATATAAATGCTACTTAAATAATAATATGTAAAATATTAAAAATTAAATAAAATAAACATAGTCGCGTATGAAACCTAAATATAAAAGAATGTGTTATATATATATATATATATATATATATATATATATATATATATATGTGTGTGTGTGTGTGTGTGTGTGTGTGTGTGTGTGTGTGTGTGTGTGTGCGCACTAAAATAATTAGTTTGTATGAACTAAAATAATTAGTTTGTAAAACTCATAAACTATATAAATAAACATGCTATTGATCGAGTGCTAATAATTCGAGGTTTAATTGATCTAATTATATGATTTTACATCATGTTTATGGTGGAATAGTTTCAAGTTGTTTATATTTTGATTTATAGGTGCTAGGAGCTAAAGGAGGCTTATTTGGGAGAAAAAGGACCAAAACACGAAACTACAAAGACTAAAGATGTAAACATCAAAAGTTACAAAAAAGGCACAAAATTAGGCATACCGGCGTACCATACGCAGGGTATGGGCGTATAATACGTCGGTCGGCGTATGGGCGGCGTATCAGTGGGCGTATTTGACAAAAATTACAGAAAGTTGTGCGTAGGAAGCTGGGGGGCGTATGATACGCCGACCCTGGGCGTATCATACACCGGTCTTCAACTAACACCCGGAATTTGTGGATCTTGATGTCTACTTAAACCTATCCAGCCCTAACTCGAAGTACAACTCCTCCCAGCCGAAATCTAGCAAATTCAAGGTGATATTGGGTGCTTTTAAGCTTCCCAACATACACCAAATCATCATTGATCATCATATAATCAAGATTGAAGATTCAATGAAGACCATGACGGGCTAGTTCTTTCTTGATTGCTTTCGGGAGTATAATTCTTGTCAAGTGAGGCAATTGGTATGTTCGATTAGCTTTTTGTGTTGAACAATGTATTAATGAATGAAGCATTGTGTTTTGATTGATTTAAAAGGTTTACTTATAAATAAAGTTGTGTGCTTGATTATCAGTTTTCGGTTTCCTTACATCGTGAGCTCATTAAGAAAAGTAGACAACGTGATATAGGTGAATTGGTTACTTTGTGAATGAACGAGTCTTAAATGAATGTTTCTTTGTTACCACTTAAATCAAAAGCTAAGATCTTGAAGTATTGTTTCTTACAAACCCTAATTTGAAAGTATCAATTGTGGATCTTACGGAATTGGAAACCCAGAAGTGATTATTTCTTATTATTTAATCAAATTCATTTCAAAGATTCTTGCTTTTTGAAATTGTGTTCATTATTTCATTCAAAGTTTCAATCTTTAATTATAAAGTTTGTGTCTTTTAGTTAACAGAGTTACAATTGTTAAACACTTTCCACATATTCCCTATGGAGACGACCTTACTTACCCTTACACAACAAAGGTAGCTAAGACCGATGTAATAACTTGTTTTTGATCAAGTCTCGACAACCACATCAAAATGGCACCGTTGCCGGGGAATGAGTGTGCTTAGTGTTTAACAGTTTTTATTTGCTTTCTTAAAAATTTATAAAAAAAACCCAAAAAGATTTTACTCTTTTGTTTTTTTTTTCTGTTTTATTGTTCAGTATTACGCGAGCTATTTTGTGTTTCTTTGTTTACAGGTAACCATTACATTAATGCATACAAGATTTTCAGGAAGGACCTCACCATTGCTATTTGATCAAGTAATCGAGAAGACTACAAGAGCGAATCGTGTGTTTCAAAAAGCATCAACTTTAAGGACTTCTTAAATTCGTGGTCAAACAAGATCGGAAGAAGGTACATCATCAGCAACAGCTCATCGGATATTAAGTAGACTTTCAAGAACACCCGAAAGAAACCATTCAAGAATGATGGACAATCCAGAAAACCAAGGGGTACCACAACCCAACCAACCTTTGGGAGATATTCCATTACCCGTGTTCCCTCCACCTGATGATCCTCCACCTCAACCACAACCAGTGCAACCTCAACCTCAGGGGCCGATCCTTGTAAATCAAGATGTGCAAAACCAACCTCGGCCCATGAACTTCCAACCGATCCCAAATTTCTGGGTTCGTAATCCAAGTTTTTAGCATGATGTGGAAAGGATCCATCGTAGCAATGAAGACTGGGTTTTCAGTCGAAGGAAATCACCACACTAATTATATGGAATAGTGGATTGAAGATCAAGTCGACATGGACGGACCAAACTAACATTATTTTGAGGATTATGGGAAGCAACCGGGCTATCAAAACCGTCAACCAAATCAGTATCAGGGTGGTTATGCTCAACCACCCATTCGCAACAATGTTGAAGGTCAACCATTTAATGGCATACCGGCCAATCTAAGAGCGCAACATTATGTACCAGCACATGGTGTGGATGGTCACTTTCATCCTGCTATTTCCATCAATTTATCTCTTATAGTTTCACCAACACAAAAGGGACAAGCTTTTGAAGTCCGACCATAATTCTTGGGAATTCTCCCTCACTTCCATGCTATGGCAACCGAAGAACCCTATTTGCACATATCCGAATTTGAGGCATCATGTAGCACCATTAGTGGCTAAGGCTTTTCACTGGAAGAAGTTAAATTGGTCCTATTCCAATTTACCCTTAAAGACAAGGCCATACAATGGTTCTTGTCTCTTCCATCTGCAAGTATTCACACATGGGTACAAATGCAACAACAATTCTTGGATGAATACTATACTTCCCAAAGGACAAGTGATGCAAGGCGAGCCATTCAAGGATTTACACAACAATCAGGTGAATAATTTCATGAAGCTTTTCATCGATTCAAAGAGATGCTAAGAACTTGTCCACATCATGCCATAGCTAAGTGGGAGTTAATTTTAGCATTCTATCATGGGCTATCATCGAAGGATGCTAGAGTTGTAAATTCCACAAGTGCAGGAACGTTCAACTTAAACCATGAGGATGATGATTGGGATATTCTTGAAAGGATGAGTGTAATCTCAAAGAAGCATGCACAATCAAGTCGAAGGTCAAGGGGTGCAAACATAAAGATGATGAATGATCATGTGGCCATGGATAGAATTACGGTTCTAGAACGAGAAATTGCAAGCCTTAAAGTTGGAAAGAGTGGCGTGGCGAACATATCTAGTGAGTATGAAGTGTGTGACATGTGCAATGACATTGGCCATACATCGGTCACATGCTACTTGCATTTGGGGAAGAGTGAGAGCGTACATCAATTACAAGGCCAAGGAGAAAGGAAGACATATGATATGAATTCTAACACATATCATCTCGGTCTTAGAAATCACCCAAATCTTAGATATGGTAACAATACTAATCAATTGAATCCTTCTTTTCAAGTACCAAATAAAGGAAGCAACCAATATCAAGGCCAACAACAAGAATACAATCAAGGCGGTTATCAAAGGAACAACTACAATCAAAGAAACTACCAACAAGGCAGTCAATATAAACAAAGGAATTAACAACATCAACAAGGTGCTTCTACTAACAATGGCAATGACAACGCAATTTTATCAGCAATTCAAGATCTTGTAAAGGAGATGAAAGAGTTCAAGCAATTTAAGAGGTGCAAGAAAAGACCAATGAAGCCATTGCCAAGCAACTAGGACAATTAGCTGAACAACTATCTGGAAGAGAACCAAGGAAGCTTCCAAGTGAAACAACCAAAAACCCTCAACATCAAGCCTCAAGTTCAAAGAATATGCACACCAATTCGGTTAGTATCCTTCCTAAATCTGAATATGTTGATTATGATTTAACCACTACTCCTTAAGTAGTTGTAGGTAACGATAAGGAAGTAGATGAAGAAGAAGGAAGTGACCCGAGAGCACCAATCATTCCCATTCAAGTCGAGAAATTTAAAATCAAGCGGGCACTTTTGGATTATGGAGCCGGGGTGAGAATCCTACCGGGAAGTTTGTATGACCAATATGACTTTAGTCCATCACATGAAACTGACAAAATAGTGGTGCTTGCTGATTCGACATGGAAACAACCTCGGGGGATGGTTAAAGATGTGATAATCAGTTAGGAGAGTTCTACTACCCTTTAGACTTTATGGTACTTGATTATGCACCAGTAAGGACGAACGAGCAACCAAAGGTAATTTTAGGACGACCATTCTTGGCAACAGCCAAAACTCAAATAAATTGCCGAGATGGAATTACCGACATGACATTCAAAAACCATAAGTTGCTCTTTAACATGTTTTCAAAATCAATTACATATGTAGTCAACAATGATTGTTCTGTATCAGATGCTACTAACACGGGTGCTCCTCCTTACATTTCACATGTAAGCGAGGATATCACTAAGAAGAATGGTTTTGATCCTTATAGGTTTGAGCTTGAAAAGGTGGAAAAGGATGAAAATGTGAAGGTGGATCCACCAAGGAATGAAAATCCAAGACGAAAGGTTAAGATGGGTAAACCACCAGATCATAAGAATTCAAGGATTAAAGAAGCAATGTTTGGCCAAAGCTTGAGTGAACAAGAAAATATACCATGTTGGGATAAGAAATTCTTTGAAGAGAAGTTTGGAGAGAAGCACTCAATACGACCACCATAAGTGGTCTCAGGTAAGGTCCGGCTGAAGACCTAAAACTTAGCACTTGTGGAAGGAAACTCGAGAACTTTGTGGGTGTGTTTACTAGAAACCCTTACGAGACTATAACTTGTCCACTCGAGTCTACTGAGGGGTTTAAAGGCTTGTTGCATATGCTAAATGCAATTGTGATTCCTACGAAAGTGAGTTTTACCTCTTTTATTAGTTTTTGTTTTTTTCTTCTTTGGTTTGCTTTGTTTTGTTTTGATAGTCAATCACGAGACGCAAGCACTTAAGTGTGGGGAGGCACAAGTCGGTTGATGAAGGCTTCTAATAATGATTGTGATCAGGTCCATGTGCTCTTTCCACTACTTTGGTTTTCAACAATATTTTTTTCATGCTTTTGTTGAAATTGATTGATAATATGTTAGGATATGGCATATAGTCTCCCTTCGCAATGAATTGTCTTGATAAGCAATAATAGGAATGAAATTAAGAATCTACATCCCTATATTATGAAAATACCAATTGTGACCACCATACATTGAGGACAATGTATCTCAAGTGTAGGGATAAGGGAAGAACTGGAAAAATAAGGGAAGAATTGGAAAAAATTGAACCGTTTTGAAAAATAAATCTTCTAATAAGCTTAATTGTGTATGAGACCTAAAAAAAATTTCATACATGGTTAATTATCACTTGTTTGTGCATGTATAGATCCCTTGGCATGCTTGTTTTGAAATTAGAGTAAGCCACTCCCATCATGAGCTTTTATAAAATTAGGTAGAATTCTTAGAAGGCATAACGAACCGGATTGTAGATGACATATATGCTTCACATTTTTAACCCTTTCCCACCGTTTCCATGAGAATTTGAGCCTAATGAGCAATTCATAGCATATGTTGATTTGCTTTATCTTTTTTCATAACGAGGGAAACCATAATGTGCATTTAAGTTAGAACTCGTGTAATTTGCGTGTCAAGATCATGAACCAATATGTGCATAAATGTGATAGAGGCATTAGGAATGAACCATTTGTTTAAACCCTTTTCTTTTGAATTCCATACCTTGATAAATTTCCTTCATGTTGAGCCCCAACTTGTCGTTTGAATAACCCAACACAATAAGCCTACAAAGCCTTAGCCTTTTTATGAAACATAGGGTGATGAAGTCTAATTCATAATATGTTTAGAATTGTTGTTTCAGTAATAGTTTAATAATAGTATGATTGGTTGTGAATATGAGAAAAAAATAAAAGTAAAAAAAAAGAGAAGAAAAAAGCTAAATATGAGGTCAAAATGACCAAAATATGAAGCAACAAAAATTGTGTGAAAATTCGGTGATATTATTGCAACTAGATGATAGAGATTGATAAACAAGACGTCTAGCTTGTTAAATTGGATTTCATTCACCATTATCCACTCTTAAATCCCTTTCTATCCCACCTTAAACCTTAGCCTAACATTACAACCCATGAAATACCTCTTGATTTATGTATTATATTGTGTTAATTGATGGCGATATGATTAATATACGAGCTTATAATGAAGATGTACATTCTTGGTTTGAGAGTTCCAGATATACTAGTATATAATCACTAGTCCACAAAACAAACCAAGAGGGGTGTTCATTGTGAGGAATGTGAATGCATGAATGTTTAAAGCAAAAGGTGAAGTTATGCCAACTAAAGATTCTAAGTTTAAAACATAAGTGGTATTACATGAGAAATGTGAATGCATGAATGTTTAAAGCAAAAGGTGAAGTTATGCCAACTAAAGATTCTAAGTTTAAAACATAAGTTGTATTACATGTTGGGTTGTGAATCTTACATAATAAAAGTTAAAACTAAATATGCCTCGGGACCTTAACTTATACAAAGTTGTGATAATTTAGCATGTTTGATTAAGTAAGGTTAATTGTGCAAATAAGTTTGTTTGAGGACAAACAACAGATTAAATGTGGGGATGTGATCGAGTGCTAATAATTCAAGGTTTAATTGATCTAATTATGTGATTTTACATCATGATTATGGTGGAATAGTTTCAAGTTGTTTGTATTTTTATTTATAGGTGTTAGGAGCTAAAGGATGCTTAATTGGGAGAAAAAGAAGCAAAACACGAAACTACAAGGACTAAAGATGTAAACATCAAAAGTTACAAAAAAGGCACAAAATTAGGCATACCGGCGTACCATACGCCGGGTATGGACGTATAATACATCGGTCAGCGTACGGGCGGTGTATCAGTGGGCGTATTTGACAAAAATACAGAAAGTTGGGCATAGGAAGCTGAGGGGGGGCGTATGATACACCGACCCTGGGCGTATCATACACCGGTCTTCAACTAACACCCGGATTTTGTGGATCTTGATGTCTACTTAAACTTATCCAACCCAACTCGAAGTACAACTCCTCCCAGCCGAAATCTAGCAAATTCAAGGTGATTTTGGGTGCTTTCAAGCTTCCCAACACACACCAAATCATCATTCATCATCATATAATCAAGATTGAAGATTCAACGAAGACCATGAGGGGCTAGTTCTTTCTTGATTACTTTCGGGAGTCCAATTCTTGTTAAGTGAGGCAATTGGAATTTTTGATTAGCTTTTTGTATTGAACAATGTATTAATGAATGAAGCATTGTGTTTTCATTGATTTAAAAGGTTTACTTATAAATAAAGTTGTGTGCTTGATTATCAGTTTTTGGTTTTCTTGCATCGTGAGCTCATTAAGAAAAGTAGACAACGTGATATAGGTGAATTGGTAACTTTGTGAATGAACGAGTCTTAAAAGATTGTTTCTTTGTTACCACTTTAATCAAAAGCTAAGATCTTGAAGTATTGTTTCTTACAAACCCTAATTTGAAAGTATCAATTGTGGATCTTGCGGAATTGAAAACCCAGAAGTGATTGTTTCTTATTATTTAATCAAATTCGTTTCAAAGATTCTTGCTTTTTGCAATTGTGTTCATTATTTCATTCAAAGTTTCAATCTTTAATTATAAAGTTTGTGTCTTTTAGTTAATAGAGTTATAATTGTTAAACACTTTCCACATATTCCCTATGGAGACGACCTTACTTACCCTTACACAATAAAAGTAGCTAAGACCGATATAATAACTTGTTTTTGATCGAATCTCGACAACCAGATCAGCTATCAACATATATTATAAAAATAAGATACCATCACACATACACACACATCCATTAGTATTAGTATACCCATATATATTCTTTGAATGTAAGAATCATATATATCATATGAATGTAAGAATATATGCATGCAAAAATCTAATCAAATCTTTCAAATACCAAGAAAATATATATTACTTAAAAATATGGTTAAAATCTAAATAATATCCTACCAAATCTTTTAATTCCAAAAACCTTTATTTGAATCTAAACAAAATCTTTCATATTCCATTAAAGAAACCTTTATGAATCTAGATAAAATCTACACAAAATCTTACATGAACTAGTCATTAAATCCTACATAATACTATCAATTTTTCAATTCACAGAATTCCTAAATGATCAAACCAAGATCTTTTCATTTTTCTTCTTGTCTATCGCTCAAACCACCCAACATTTGTCAAATCCGATCTACTACACTCTTTCATCAAAATCTTCAACTAATGATATTGTCATCATCCAACTTCAAACATCTTTCTACCTCCAAAACAATAAAATTCATCATCTTTTCTCCTCTTTTCCCTTTGGTTTTGACAACCCCCAAGGAAGAAGAAGAACATTCCATTCTTAACAACTAGCAAGAATCGCCCACTAATGTAAGTGTTTAAACACATATGTAATCAAATATCATAATGTGTTGTTTGTAACTAAAAGCCTTTATCCAAAACAGCGTTGAATCTCAACCCTTCTTGAGCATTTCGTAATTGAAAATCCAACATCTCAACCATCCATAGTGTGTGGTAAGATTACCACTTAAAAACACAACACCTACACCAAGTGTTCCTACACTTTTTATACAACTAAACATGTTTTCTTCTCATTCCATTCAAGGTTGATTTTCAGCAGCTATTGTTCATCACATCCTCCATCATCATCAATCTCATCCAAGCTCTTTTAGTATGTCAAAACACTTTCTTTGAGTGCCTACAGGAGCATTTTTTTTTCCTTATTTACACACTTTTAACATTAATAAACTATTATCAATGACAGACAAATAAAAATATATTATTTTCCAGAATTAAAATACATATAAAATAATATAAAAGCTAGAAATATCTTTATTTATGAACTATGCATCTTATAATGATTATAAGTTGATTTAATTAACTACATAGTCAAAAATAGAAATAAATATTTAAATCATCCCAAAAATTATGATAAAATATTTTTGGATATAATATAATATATTTAACATAGTGACAAGAAGAAAATATTTAAAATAATAAGTTTGATATTTCTAACGGTTTCTACCGTTTAATTCAACGTAATAACCGAATAAATTAATTTAAGGTTTAAAACAGCTCACTTACGACTTTTTACTTTATAATATGGTATATTAATATTATTAGGTTGATAAAAATATTTTGTACAATTTGAGGCTTGAACGTTAAAAATCACATTTTAATGCTTAAAATTCAAAAATAAAAGATTTGATAAAGCAAAAACTGTTTTCATATTACAAAATGTTTATAAAAATTTTAAAGTATTGGAAAATATTTTTCCATAACAATATATAATATTCACTTTGTGTTTTTCAACGCAAATGCATCTCCTAGCATTTAAACCGACAAAACCGTCAACAATCTCAAAACTAAACTTTTTAAATTGATTAAGTATAACTTATAACATATATTTTCAGTGTCAAAAGATTCGGGACGAGTATACAACCAAGATGATTAATGATTTAAACCTAAAATCCCGTTATCGACGCTTACAATTATTCAACATACAAAAATTTATAATATAAAGTAATTTGAGCAAATAATACATTTTTAAACATGTTAATAAATATAAAAATATATTTAGAATAATTATCTTTAATATTTAGAGGTGTAGAAATAATAAATTACGTAAATTTCCATAACAGGCTTACCGGCTCGGATTGATAATTATATTTGAACTCACTTGTGGTAGTCCTATTAACACCTACAATGACCTAGAGGTGGGCATAAAAACCGGGTTCGGACCCGACCCGGTGGACCCGACCCGGAACTGGGTACGGGTACGAACCGGTATATGTATACCCGGTTTGGACCCGAAAAAACCCGTAGGGTTGGAACCGGGTATGATTTTCTAGAATTTCTTAGAACCCGACCCGAACCTGACCCGACCCGGAACCGGTTGAACCCGGGTTTGACCCGGTTTTGACCGTTTTTTTTTTTTTAAAGTAGCCGTTTTTTAACGGCTATATAGCCGTTGGGATCGATTTTTGGCCCTTTTTGTCACTTTTAGGCTTATAAGTTAGTATAAATAGGTGTGGGTTGATATGGTTTAGTACCCAAGTCTCAAACACAAAAACATACGCAAAAAACGCAAAAAATACTCTCGTTTACTCTCGTTTTACACGTTCACTCTCTCGTTTTACACTTTCACTCTCTTCAATCTTGATATGGCTCACTCACAATCTTCCGTTGGTCAAGGTTCGTCCAACGCTCCAACCGTCGTTCGTGTTCTTGCACACAATCGTAACATGGATGTTTGGTGCAATTGGGATATGGTTGAGTTGAGTGACGGGTCTGTAAAGGCTCGTTGCAAGTTTTATGGAGCTTTGCTTGCTAAAGATTCTAACACGACTTTAAACAAACACATTAGCAAGAAGTTTTGTAAGTCGTTGAAAAGTAATCCGGATTCGCAACAAACACAATTGGGTGGAGACGGTGGAATCTTTAATTACGATGTTAATACGGTTCGAGATCGAATGGCGAAGTTCGTGATTCAAGAAGCTTTGCCTTTTAGTCACTTCGACAATCCTCGGTTGACCAACTTAATTCGAAAGACGCTTCAACCTCGTTACACTCACGTAAGTCGTACTACACTTAGACGTTATTGTTTAAAATTATGAAAACAAGCAAAAAATGATTTAATTGTATTATTTGAAAATTTAAATACCGGTGTAAACTTAACTAGTGACGTTTGGTCAGCTCCACACGGTTTACCCGAATCGTACCTTTGCGTCACTGCTCATTGGGTGGATCCCAATTCATGGCAATTGATGAAACGTACGATTGCATTTGATCTTTTTCCGCATCCACACACCGGAGAATTTTTGTTTTACTTTTTAGATAATGTAATAAGTACTTTTAAATTACAAAATAAACTTTTTTCAATTGCATTTGATAACACCTCTAACAACACAACCGCGGTTGAAAAATTAAAATTAAAATATCTTCCGATTGCAAACGGTGATTTTTTCCATACTCGTTGTGTTGCACATATTATTAATTTAGTAGTGCAAGACGGACTATCCGGGCAATATGTTAATAACTTTATTACATCTTTTCGATTTATGTTACATGACGTTTTTAAAAAAAGTAGAAGAAGATATCAAGATTATAAACAACTTTGTAAGGATACGCACTCTAGATTTTTAGGTCCTAATTGGGATGTACCTACTCGGTGAAATTCGACTTGTCACATGTTTGAATGTGCTTTAAAACAAAAGGGCACTTTGAAAGCTTTTCATAATAGTCTTTCGGATAATGGTGAAGCCGACCCATTTCCGGATGCGGGTTGGGAGAATCTTCAACGTCTATCCGAGTTTCTTGAGGTTTTTAAAAACTCAACAACAAAATTATCGGGAGTTTATTATTCTACTATTTATTCGGTGCTTCAAAAATTATATTTTATGTCTTTGAATTTTAAAAATTTTCAAAATAAAAATAATATGTTTAATCAAATGATAGAACCAATGAAAGAAAAGTTTAAAAAATATTTTAAGGACTTACCACCCGTTTTTACGTGTGCCGCCGCTTTAAATCCGTTTCTAAATGTTACGGGGGTTGAATGTTTGATAGATGAGATAAATGACAATTTGGATATGCATGACGAAAACCCTGATTTTTCAAACGAGGCAAAAGAAAATTTTAATCATAGTTTGAAAACAATTTATAATTTTTATTTAAATAGATATGGGCCTAACGTAAACATAACCATGCCAAGCGGATCAACCTCAAGTGCTAGTACCTCGATTAAAGACCCTGTTTTGACTATGTTGAATGTTGTTCGGGATGTGACGGCTAAACGTCAAAGGGGTAACACCCCAACAAGTGAGCTCGGTAGATATAGTGGAACGGATTTTATTTCCACTATGACTACCGAAGATTATCGTGCATTCGATATTTTGGCTTGGTGGAAAGGAAAAGAATCTCAATTTCCGATTCTTTCTGCTATGGCCCATGATTTACTAAGCGTCCAAGCTTCTACGGTAGCTTCGGAATCTGCTTTTTCTCTTAGTGGCAGGGTAATATCATTACGAAGAACAAGACTAACTCCGAAAGCAGTGGAGATGTGCATTTGTTTAAAGGATCACTTAGACGCAACGGATCGTATACAAGACCAAACAAGCCTCGAAGACGAGATTACACTCGAAGCTAAAGTACATGATGAAGAGGTAGAAGACGGAGTATCTTCTGGCATATCCGATGAAGAATTAGCATTTGATCAAGCATCTCGTAGTAGATAAAATTAGACGATATTGTTATTTTTAAGTTGTTTTAATATTATATGTCTTTCATGTTCTTTTTAAATTTCTTTGTCATTCAAATGTTTTATATAAAAAGTATTTAATATTTGTATATTATAAGTGTAACCTTTTCTGCTCAAGATTTGTATATATTTATATATTAAGTTATTTAAATTTTTATCATTCAAGTGAATCCGGTTAGGAAAAGAAAAAAAAAAAAAAAAAAGGAAAGAAAATATAAGAAAAAAAACATACGACCCGGTGTTCGACACACACAAGAAAAGAAAAAAAGAAAAAAAAAAAAAAAGGAAACCCGGTTGAACCCGGGTTTCATACCCGACCCTACCCGGGTATACCGGGTAGGGTTTGTATCCAGATGAACCCGACCCGGGTTCGTACCCTGGTTCACCAATACCCGGGTACAAAAAACCCGGTTGGACCCAAACCCGGTTTGTACCCGGGCCCGGGTACGGCCCAAACCCGATTTGCCCATCTCTACAATGACCCATTTATAAATATAGATCATAAATCCAAAACATAATAGGTCAAAGTCTTACAAATTGGACTAGAAATACTTAATGGGCTTCCTAGCCCAAATGACACAGTTACTATCAAAATGTCTTCCTAGCTCTGTTAGTCTAAATAATATCATAAAAAGGTTTTCTAACCCATTATGCTTTACTTAACAAGAGTTGTAATATAAAAACTTTAATAGAAGAAAATCGGTGAACTAATACATAAGTGTGTATATATCAAACACGATGACAAAGTACTTAAAATAGAAATGTATATATATATATATATATATATATATATATATATATATATATATATATATATATATATATATATATATATATATATATATATATATAAATACATACATAGTCTTCCTAGACTATGATAATAACATCATTGATATTTACCAATGCTTTATATATATATATATATATATATATATATATATGTGTGTGTGTGTGTGTGTGTGTGTGTGTGTGTGTGTGAGAGAGAGAGATATATGTATATATATATATATAATATATAGTGATGAACGAACAACTTAAACACATTAATGTTCGTCGAACAAAGTTTCCAAAATAAAAACTTATTAAAAGTAATAATTTCTAATATAATAAAGATAATAGTAATAATAAAGGACTAAGGCATATTGTATGTGCATATAGTTAGTCAATAGATTAATGCTAAGCTAATAATAATAGGCAGGCATTTAGCAGCACCTACCTGGATATAGTAAGCACTACAGTGATCGAAACCGTAATACTCGGTGAGTCTCGTGTTTTTCAATTCCCCCTTTTTGATTTACATTCCCGGGGTGAATGCATTCTTTCATAAAAGTGTACTCGTAAATAAGATTATTTCCCCATTTTA
This sequence comes from Flaveria sonorensis, assembly GCA_025506505.1. Lineage (NCBI taxonomy): Eukaryota > Viridiplantae > Streptophyta > Magnoliopsida > Asterales > Asteraceae > Flaveria > Flaveria sonorensis. The sequence continues at coordinate 53,096,144 of CM046434.1, forward strand.
AGATATTCCGGTGAGAGCACTCCATTAACTCTTGAGAGTGTCGTTAGTAAAGTGGATAGATCTATTTTGGGAGACCAACTCATGCAATGAGAAGATTCATTAATACATGCATGTTTACTAAGACAATTTGTCCAATCATGGGGATATGAACATGGGATAATAACTATAAATGACTATGACATTGTACGTGTATGGCAGTGTGCCTAGTACAGGTTTGGAGTTGCGGCTTA